>OY804262.1:9610506-9825538 GCA_963680825.1 Meiosimyza decipiens | reverse complement strand
TGAATGATCAATTAAAGTAAATATTGATTGCTTCCATATGTCAGAATTACCTGCTGTGCAGTTACCAAATTAGCCTCTTTAAAATGTTGTGAATACCGCGACATTTTTATACTTTCTAGCCACATGTCTGTACTAATGAAAATATTATGTCCGCGCTGTGGATCCATTATATGAGCGCCATCGTTTTCAGGTGAACTTCTTGTAGTAAGCAATGTTTGTGGTTGTCTTGCCAAATTATCTAATGTCGACACTATGCTAGAAAATGTTGGGCGGTGTGTGCGCTGTTTTTGCCAACAGTCCAACATCAATTGATACAAAGCTTCAGGACAATCCATTGGCGCTGGTAGCCTGTATCCTTTTTCTATGCTTTTAATAACATCCTTCAAGAAGTTGGATTTTCATGAAATATTGCAACTATAATTTCAAAAGGGTAAAAGGAATTTACCTGATTTGACCAGTTCCAGTATGGGCGCTCACCATATGACATAACTTCCCATAAAACAACACCATAAGACCATACATCTGAAGCCGAAGTGAATTTCCTAAAAGCGATTGCTTCTGGAGCAGTCCAACGCACCGGTATTTTGCCACCCTAACAAATTTTAAATAATAAGCAACAAAAAAATAATAATTTAAGTTTTGTTACCCTTGTAGTATAGGCATCACTTGCGTTCTCAATTTCTCGCGATAACCCAAAGTCAGCAATTTTACAAATAAGTTGAGCATTTACCAACACATTACGAGCAGCCAAGTCTCGATGAACATAATTCATATCACTTAAATATGACATACCACTTGCAATACCACGTAACATTCCAATTAGCTGGAGCGTTTGGAATTTACCGTCATTGACACGTAAAAACGTATCAAGACTACCATTTTCCATATACTCAGTAATTATCATGACAGGATTGGAACGTGTCACAACACCTTGCAAATATATTACATTTGGATGATCAAATTGTCCCATAATTGATGCTTCAGTCAAAAAATCACAGCGAGCCTTTTCTGAGGAGCCTTTAATAGAATGATAGCCTGCTATACCTTTGTATTAAAAAAAATTAAATAACGCTTTTTATTACCTGGCTTAAGCGTCTTTATTGCAACATCAATGTCCTGAACAAAATTGGGCGGAATTTTCAAACGTCCACGACACACATCGCCAAACTCACCACCACCTATGATATTTTCATTGTATATTACAAAAATTAATTGTGAAATCATAATTACCTATTATAGCTTCAATAGTTATATAGCTAGCATCAATTTCACGAGCGAATTCCCGAATAGCCTGATTTGGGTCTTCATAGGTGTGGGGGTCAACATAACTGCGACTTGTGCCAAACAAAGGCGTGGTCACTGTAAGCAATTGATTATCGTATCATAAATTTTGTATAGCATAGGTGCAAGTAAAATCATACACAAGTATCTAGATAGCAAGTCTTTAATAAAAGCCCATAAAATCTTAACAAAAAATAGTTTACACTAATAAAGTTAGAAAGTTAGTTTTTTTTTTTGTGGCATTGTAATAATTAAGTCGCCCAGCTCCAAAAAGCTGCTATGTGCTTCAAAACAAATCTTTGGAAAAATGGCAAAACCATTAGAAAATTCAAGAAGTATCAAAGCATTTGTAACCGACAGTGTATTCAGAGCTTAATTTAAATGGTTTATGTTAAACTTTTCGAGCGAATTAAATTCACTCTGCTAGGCTGAGATGAGAAGATTATCTCATAAAAGTAATCTGTTTCAGCATATACTCTTTTTTGCATAAATCTATACTACTATTAAAACAGTGTGGTGGGTACTTTCAAAAAGAATCTATACGAAAACAGATGTACAAGCTCTCTTGTAACATTTATTTTGCAGAGATTTGGGTGCTGAGTTCATTTGGCCTTGGACTTGCTCTGAAATTTAAATCCACAGAAGAATTTTCACTCAATAAAGTACGTTCAAATACGAGCGAAACACTTGTTCGTTTGCATTCACATATATTTTCGTTAGCATATGCACTTCAAATAAAAACATTTGTATTAAATTAATAAAAATTGAATGTATTATAGAAAATATCAACATATTTCCAAAACTTTAATCAGTAAAAATTTTTATGTGAATGTTAATTTCAGGGCGAAATTTTAGATAAAATGAACTCTGCATACAATTTTGTACAACATAAATGTTGCAAGAGAGCGAGTATATCTCTTTTTGTATATATTCTTTAGCATTATAAAGAACAACTGAACTTATCTCTACTTATCTTATTTGAAATTAGAACTTCACTTGGGTCAAATATTTTTTTTTATGTAAAACAAAAAAAAAAATTTGAGAGGACTTAATATATGAAAATAAAATTAACTTTACCATTGGAGCGAATATTCTTAACAATTGGTGTCGTGTCCATGGAATGTACTAAAACAAAAATCAAATATAAGAAAAAAATATAAACAAAAAATGTTATCAGAATCAAATTAAAAAAAGGGCAAAAAATTAAACGGATAAAGCTTCATATAGTATTGAAAACAAGATTTATGTAAATCATCATATCAATTACACATTAGAAAAATTTTGTAGCTCTTCTTAGTTAGCTGAAGCTTCGCATGTCATTATTTTTTTCATTATGTACCAAAAGAATTCCTTTTATAAGTGGTTTTTATTTGTTTTGAATTAAATACTTGAATTTATAACTCTTATTTGTTTATTTTTAACATTGTGTGATGAAAACAACTAAGATAATGTACAAAATGAAGAAAAAAAAAATACTAGCCACATAGAAAACGATAAATTTTAAAGAGAATGTGAAAACTATTGGAGCATCCGAATTAGGACATCTACTTTAACAGGAGAACAAATTTAAATTTTCAATTTTGAATGAATTTTTTTTTTAGTTTTTTTTTATGCTCTTTAACAAGAAAAAATTTACTAGCAGGTTTACACAGAATGTCGATAATCCAAATTGTTCGCAATTCCCAATAGTTAGGATATTATTGTTATTGTAGTTCATCATGCGAATCAGAATAAGAAAAAACTGTTGAATCATTTTATTGCGTCTGTCTGTTTGCGTCTGTTTTATTGGACATGGTATAAATAACGAAAATATCAAAGCGGAAACTGCTGCTTTAAATAACTTTATTTTTATTTTCCGACCTTCGTTGTCTTCAGTATATCCCCTGGAAGTCGTATACGTATGTCGTAATCATCGATTTTGATTAAATGCGTATATTAATTTAAGGGACATTAAGTTAATCCGAATGTCTTTAAGAATATAGTTGAAATGTTTAACTTTAGCTCACTTTGAATATCTTCTCTTCCAAAACATAGTGAATTTATTTTCAGTGTTCCTGCCGTATTAGAACTTACATATGTACACACAGTTGTGCTCACAAAAATAGCAGTGTTTCAAAAAATTCAATAACTTCGTATTGTATTTCAAATGCTTAATTTTTTGGGAAATTTATCGAACTCAAATTTAGTATTTCATGTTAAGTAAGTTAAATAAAATGAATTACAGATTATTGTTTTTTTGTTTTCAAATTCTAACAAAAGGAAAAAACCAACTTTAAAGTTTGTTCACAAAAGATGGCATTGCTGAGTATGGTATCAAAAAAAAGTATGAAAACTTATGAAAACATTTAAAAACATCAATTGTTTAACCATCACTGATTTGTGTGTCCACTATTTTTTAGTATTGACACGTACCTGTGTTGCATGGCATCTCGCCAACACTTGAAATCTCTTCACTGGTATAGTAGCCTACGCTTCGCGGGCCAATTGCCACATTGCTTTGTGGCTTCATATACCTATTGCTTAACGTCACCCAACATATTTTGTATGAGTTTAAAGTCTGAGGATTTTGCTGTCACTTCAGAACGGGTACGTAGTTCTGCTGAAGCCATGATTTTGCTGTTTTGCTGGTAAGCTTTGGGACATTATCTTTTAGACAAATCACTGAGTTGTATTTCTTATTCAGCATACGGCAACATTACTTCGTCGATTATTTTTACGTATGCATTCAAATTAATCCATGAATGCGGGGATAGAATATATCGACACGCCATTTTATAAGAAACAAGCCCAAATCACACCTTTGGCTCCACCATGCTTGACCGTCGTGGTTACACATAAAACTTTGTATCTTATTTGTTCCCATAAATCGCTATATTGATCAATACCTGAACACTTTACTGCTTTGTTAAATGCCTTTTATTTACACCCTAACAACAAATGCCAGTTTCACTACCGGTTGTCGTATTGCATTTTAAACACTGCCACATCTTCTATTTTTTTTTTTTTTTGTGGCGTGATCTTACCACTCAACGGTATTGATTCAAGCCAACATTTTATATTAAAAAATAAATTTAATGGAGATAATTCACTTTTTAAATTTTCCATCTTTCTCTTTTTGACAGTGTTGCCAATATGCACTACAAATACGATAGATATTGCAACAGTTTGAAAAAACATAAGCTATTACTTGTAATTAGATTCGTGAAAAAGTACTTTAATAAGTAAGACCTTGTTATATGTTCAAATCAAATCTGCTGACATTTGACAAAACAACCTCTTTCGATCTACGGTAACAATTCAATATAGGGTAAGTTTAGCGTTAAAGAAAAGAGTTTACGCTATATCGAATTAATAGCGTAGATCGAAGGAGGTTGTTTTGTCAAATGTCGACAAAAAATATTCTATTTAAAACTTGTGTGCTTGTTCAAGTTATTTAAGTTTCAAATGGCTGTTTGAGCTTTCACTCTTAACTCCATTCGAATGTGTTGCTAAAATATTTTGTGAAGCCAAAAAATCTCAACTAAACATAAGTTTGAAAACATAAAATAAACATTTGAAGTAATCTGTGCAAATTTTGAATTTTGAATATTAGACAAGCAACACTTACTATAAGTTACGACGAGTCCTGCAGTTTCATAGGAATAGCAATTGACCATAAAAGAGAATCGAAATAAAATATAAAAAAACTTATTAGAGTTCTTTTGGACTTAAATTTCTTTGGTAAGAAACTAGTCATGTCATCTCTTCAATTAATAAATTTTAATAGTTAATGAGGTTTATTGTAATAATTGAAGGTATTGAATTCTTATCTCAAAGAAATCCATACTTAATTTATTTAAAATCAATAATACAATCATAGTACCTTCGTTGCTTGCGTAATCCAATGGTAAGGGTATGTGATTGCTTGTTTTTTTGTCAAGATCATCTTGGTTCTTCGATCGCAGGAACAACACTGTTGCAACAATTACTAATACTAATATGAACACAACAGCAACAGTGGCGCCAGCGACTATACGCATTTGCATTGAGTCGTCATAAACTGTGATAGGAAGCGAAGTTTTTCAGTGATCTTAAGGAATGGGAAATTAAATTACGAATTATTTACCTGGACTAACATTTTGATGAGTTTGCGCATAAACTATATTGCTATAGGCACCATATCCATTCACTGTTTTACAGCGCACTTGAAATCCATATTCTGTATTTTCATGAAGTCCTTCAATGTGTGCTTTCGTTTCCTTAGTGTTTAGAGCAGTCTTATTTATGGCATCTAATTCAGGTCTTAGGAACCAACGTACTTCATAGAACTCAATAGGAGAATCAGTATGTATTGATTTGTCCCAAACAAGATCAACTTCTTTGCTGGTCGTTGAGACTACACGTACATTGAAAACGGATGAAAGAATAGCAGACTCTGTGGAAAATGTAACTTCTGCATATTCAGTTTTGATTTGGTTTAAGTCAACTGGTTGCTGAAAACCTAATGATGCAGAAGGAACACTACCAACTACATTGTAGTCCGCAGTGTTAGCGCCGCTGTTTTCATTGCCAAACGAATTTGAGCCATCTACTAACGATTCGTTTAAGTACATTTCAGAGTTAATTACATACGAAACACCATTCATTGAGTGTATTTGTACGGTATATGTGGTCATAGGCTCCAAATTTGTTAATGTTAGTTTTGTATCGTTGAATGTGTCAGTCGAGGGGTTATATACTACATTCGATGAACACGACAGGCAGCGTACCTTGTAAACAACATTACTGTGATACCTAAGAGGATTTGCTTGCTTGGCCAATGGATCTTCCGTTTCTTTTACAGGAGAGATCCATGAGAGTATTGCACTTGTTTGATCAACAAACAATAAGGTTAAGTTAGTTGGAGGCCCAGGTGGTTTATAACATGGCATATGTTTACCGTCTTTGGGATGCCTAAAGAATCCTGGCAGACAGGCACAAAAGTCAGCGCCAACTTTAGTAGAGTTAGTATTCGATGGGCATGCTGTGCACTTTGTTACTTCTATAGAGCGAAACGTATCCGCAGGACACTCATTGCAGGTTTTATTTACGTGATCTGGCTCAAAACCAACTTTGCAGCGACAACCGCCAGTCAGAATTGTCCACTTGCCATCACCTTTGCATAAGTACGTGGGCGGTTCATAGGATTCAGCATTATCAACACATGTACCATTTTGTTTTTCAATAATTGTTATTTCTCTGCCTGTGGGGGTTTCATTAAAATGCGCAAAGTTTTCAGTTACCGAAGGACATGTTATATAATAAACCTTAACAGCTAGAACACTTATACACGCGCCTTGATCACGAAATGCAAAATATACACCCTTTTTAGTGACTGCAATACTTTTAACTTCGGTATTTATATCTACATCAGAGTTTTGATTGAACCTTCCTTCTCCTGCCGCAATGCGTGCTTGAAAAACAAAATAGTTTTTGAGCTTTTTGAAACGAATGTGAAGAAGTTAAAATAATACCAATTAACTTGTAACTATCCGGTTGCCACGGTGGCGGTTCCCGTGTTGCAGCATCAAATTCATAGAATAACAAACTGAATGTCTCCTTGCATGATAGTGCATTTCCTAAAAAACATATTTAGTAAGCATTATTTAACGTGTACCAAATGTAATTAAGTCCAATAATAAATTTTATCTGCACACCTGGAAATAATGAACAATCTCTTATGGTAAACTGAATCTCAATGTACAAACGATTAGCTGGTCCTCGATCAATAAATGGTGACCATAACCAATTGTTAACATTATGATAAGCAACATCACAGACAACATAGCTTCTCCAATTAATGCCCTTCACAAAATCCGTAAATGATTCTTCCACCCACTGCAAAAAGCAAGAGAAAAATGTGAAAGCCGCTGGTTTATAGATTTTACCGACCAAAAGCAAAATAGACACTTCAGAGCTTTCAAAAGCTAAAAAATCTGATACTTTTCATTAATTAAATATTTTATAGTTCATTTAAACCTGTTAAAGCCAAAAAATCGAATAGTTTAGATCATCTCAGGTTATGTTTTCCATAAAAAAGTTTTGCTGATTATCGCTTTTAATACCATATGTGGGCCTTTAGATTCAAAATCACTCAATTACCCCAAACAATGTCAGAGTTAAAGAAATTAAAACTTAAATCAAAAAAACGAGTGTTTTACACAAAGATTAAGTGCCCTTTTCATAGTATTGTATCATGTCAAACCAGACAAAAGAATTTCCATTCTCTACATAGATATATAAGAGAAAATTTGAGGACAATTTACCCTAAATCGTGTATTTGCATATGTCAGTTAAAATTTTACTGTCAAAATAGTATACATTTATTTGGTTTCTATTCCACGACTCATGGTACATGTGTCAAAAGCAGAATGCCGTTCTTCAGCAATAAAAAGTCTACCAAACTCCAATGAATTTTATCTCACACTTAAATTGTAGCACCCAATTGAATCACCCAATGGTATTAAGAAATATAGCGATACAGCTTTTAATAAACTGACACGATAATAACATGTTTGTGAAGCAAACGACAGTCCTTTTAAGTAACCTAATAGAAATGAATATCAGTCAAATTTTAGTTTTGTTCGCCAGTGTAATAGAAAAAAAAAGCAACATTTATGTGAAACATGTAATGTTAGTTGACAAATATATCACGAAAAATGAAATCATAATCTTAAGTTATAAGTACGTCGTATTAAACCAACGAACTAAACAATTTACAAAAATTTATACAAATAAAATATTTAATGTTATTACTTAAAACGTAAAATTAAACTTTTTAATTATATACCGCTGCAATTCATATTTATAACTTACGCCTGGTGTTTGAGCTTGCGGGCCGTATGGATAACGTGTCCATTCTAAAGTAGCTTCACGTGTGGTATCCAACAAAATTACTAAAATAAAGATCAAAGTTTATTATCATCTTAACCACCAAAAAATCGTTCTTTTTTACTATCGCGAAAATAGGATTTTGGCACAATGTTTCAAGAATTAATAAATTAAACTTATCTAATTGTTTATTTCTTATACTACTTTGCATCACCAAATGTTGACATACTGAGTTTTGTACTGCCATACCTTGCTCAACATTATTAGTTTTTTGTTAATGTGGAAGCTATCACTCCACGTAAAGTTTAGAAAATTTATATGAATAGCTCTCAGCAGTTTCAAACTTTTAGCATGTATAGGAGGATGCGAGTGCTCTACTCAAAATGTCTTCTTTGGTCTAGCGTATCGAACTTCACTCAGAGCTATTCCGAGCCCTTTGTTGTATTCGTGCGAAGTTTATTTGCAATCTCATGTTTCAATATAGCTCTTTAAAAGTTTGTTTTGAATGAGCGATTGGAATGCTAAATAAAGTTTCTTGAAAGATTATTTTATGTCTTTATATTTATACATAGATAAAAAATTTTAAGATTCGGGTGTTATTCCAACAGATGTGAATAGTTGTGTTATTCATAACTATAACACTGACTCAATTCTACAATGCAGTAATAACTTGGTGAACATTTGTGAATGTCAGTCAGTTTAGAAATATAGTGAAAAATTATGCCACAAAAAATTTACGATGCATAAATTTTATTTCTATTACAAACCTTGATCAGCATATGCAATTCCAAAACGAAATGTGAAAATTAAAAATATTACTGCAAAGAGAAATTTTTGTATTCGATGTAATAGAAAGTCACTGCTCTTAATTTTAATATTCGTGGTACAAGTCGTTGTTGGTGATGTCGCTTTTATAAAAGTGCTACCAAAGGTACGATACATATCTGCAGATGGTGACAATGTTTTTGTAGATTTTTGTTGTTTTCTGGGTTCATAATTGTTAAATTTCTGGAATATATTACATTTGAAGCACGTAGTATTGCTTAGCAGCAAACAGACAAAACTGGAAGTGGAGGTTAATGATAATGCTGATGGTATTGATGACAACAACTGTGTTGGTGTTGATGATATGGAAGAGTTTTTGGAGTGGTCATGACTATTTCCACTTAAAGTGTAAGTCATAGCAGGTGGTTTAACAAAATTAAAAATTAGTCTTCTCCGCAATTTAAAGTTGTTATGGTGTTGTACGATATCACCAGAACTGTTGGTAATAATTTTATTTAGCTGCATTTTTTTTGCAGTTTGTAATAACGTTCGTGTGTCTACTGATTGTGTTGGTGCCGATGCTTCCGAAGCACTTTTGTTGTGTCGTAATGACCCCGTCGATGAATGAAAGTTTTCTGATCGATGCTCTTTGGAATTCAAGGAAATACAGGTTGTGCTTTGACGAAAACGTAACATCTCAGTGTACTCCATTTTTTGATGATTTTAATGCTCTAAATTATGTACAAAACGTTGTGGTGGAATTTTATCTTTCAAATTGTACTTCGTGTTGCATTTGACTTACAGCTGCAAAAAATTCAAAAAAAAAATTGTTTTTTTTTTCTAACTCTTTTATAGATATTTTGAAAATGGGGTATTTTAGAAAACATTTTCAATTTGATACCAAGGATTTCAGTCTTTTGAAATTTTGATGATCTCTTTACTAATATATCCATATTTTTTGTTCTCATTTTCAATATTTAGTTTTTTAAACTTGGAAACTATTTACTTGAAAACTAGTTGACTGATAGAAGAAGTGGGTTTGATCTATTGCATGCTTTTATAAACTTTCAGCAGAATATAAAATATTCTTGCGTGACTTTTTCCAAATGCTTTTCATTATTGTAATTTCACATTAAATTCAAAACCTTTAACATATACTTATTATTTGTCATTACAGACTTTCTAAATGCAGAACAAAATAAAGCCGAAATCGGTTGAAATTAAATTCTTAGTACGGAAATTTCTCTAAATAACTACATGAGGCATAAATTTCGGAATTACAGTTATTCATAATTATTTCATAATTACAACTTTTATCTTAAATGACAATTTTATTATCATAATGCTGCACTCCAAGTGAAATGTTAGTTTTGTCTAAGGAACGACTCCTAGATAGGTCAGGAAAATACATTTTCTCTTTTTAGGATTCGAGTTCCTATTGTACATTAAAATTTTCGAATCCTTTCATAAAAAAGAATGCACCGAAGCCATAATATTTGAGTAAAAAACCACGCGACTTATTAATATTAAAAAAAATGCATTGTAAAAAATATATATGGTTCGATACCATATCTTGAGTTCGCTAAATCGTTTTCCGGAAATATGCAATTAGTAAAGAACATATGAATATCAATACGTAGGATTAGTATATCTACATGTTAATATATTCTTTGGAAGCCGGTTGTTTTCAAATTTTTGTTTTTCAATAATTTCATATCTCGAAAACTCTTGCAGATTTTACACTCTATGTACATACCAATATTATAGCTTACTAAAGTACCCTGTCTGTAAAGCTATATCTGCGATTTTGCGAACTAGGTGCATCTACCAACTTTTGTTCTCAAAGCCTCGTAAGAAATATAGATTTTTAACTAGATTAGGGGCTGCTAAAATAAAATTATGCAAAGCATAATGTGCTCCTACAATTATTTAATGTCAACCTATTTAACCATTAAATTTTTGACTTTGGCCATCAGCTGATGTATGTAAAACTGTCAACAGAGACTGACTTCATAATTGAGTCTTGTTTCCAAAACGCGACCTGAACGATTCTATATAAAATATCTTAACTACATGTTCTTTATGTAAACCACCCCAGTAATCCAAAAGTGCAGGCTATTTTGTTCCAAACCCAGCACAAATAACTTTAATGTGGAATTAAAAGTAAACTTCTCTAGGTGTTACTACTGACACCCAACGGCAGTATCATTCATAGGTTCACACTAGCTTGCCGCAGTTTTTGAATGGAACATTTTGTTGTGGCCACTACTGCAATACATCGCTACCCAAGGACTTGCATGCAATTGCACCCCATTAAAAACTTCATCAGGCTAAACTCTGCCCGCGTTCACACGCACACACACACACATTTTTGCACTTTACAAACTCTACATCTTCACATTGTTGGTGATTAAGGCAAAAACATCAAATTAAGATAGATTGTTAGGCATGAGTTTTTTTAGAGCACCTGTATTTCAAAACTGAATCTCTGAAGGATGCTAGACATATTTTATCTATCAATTTCAAATTCTCGTCTGCTTTGCTTATTTCACTATACTTTTCCTCGGTATTTTTCTCTGCTGCTGATGGCGTTCAATAATCAGCATAGATTTGAACATTTTTTCATTAATATATCTATCTCTTTCATTCAGATGTTATATACAGATTTGAACTTGTTTTTTATCTGGTATTAAACATAAAAAAATAAATATATTTTTCAAGTTTAACTTAGGGATTTGCACACACTTTATTATTTGTTTTTATTTTGTGTTTTTCCATTTGCGAGAATTAACACAAATTCATTTTAAAAATATTTCTTAAACGACGCCAAAAACATGTACACCGAGAAACACCATTGCGCGAGGCTACCAGGGCTACGATTATGTATATAGGAGTTCGGAGCAATGCTATTGCATTAAAATTCATATGCTATAATCCTGGCCTTAAGCCGCATTCACAATGATAACAAGACGACGGCTCGAGAGTGCGTTCGTTGTGCTCAATTACTTAGACAGCGTTTACACGAGGAAACTCTTCAAAGAAAGTTTCCCTGTCTGTTGGCAAGAAGGGAAAAACGAAAGGATGGTGTACAGAATTTGTCGTACACGCGAAATCCTTTCGTTCTATTCTTTAGCTGGTATTATGCTTTGAATTTACGTTTGTTGTGGCGGGTTGACGCAGTAATTGCTTTGAAATTTTCTAGCACAAACAAATTCTAGTTTCCGTGTGTAAATGCAAAAGAAATTCACAAAAGAGAATCGACTAGAATTTCTCAGACTGAATTTGCTCGTGTAAACGTTGAATTATACATATTAAAAATTTATGCAAACACGAAAACACGGAATTTAAATCAATTGTTATCGTTGAGTGAAAAATTAAACAATTTTGAATTTCCACGTTTAGAGATCTCGTCGTCAAGCGATTCATTGAGCGAAGAAACTTTACACAGCAGGCATTTAAAAAGGTTTCGGCCAGCTGCTCTCGCTCTTGTTCCGTCGCTTCGTTATTGTTGTAAGAAGCTAAGAACATCTAGGACCTGCGATTTCATCCAGAATATTCCAAAATGTTGTTGGCGAGTACAAGATTGACACTACAAAACTTGCCAGCATGAAGAGCCAATCAGCTTTCCTCTGTCCTGAAAAAAATTTTAATAATAACTTAAGGTATACACGATTTTATCAGAGCAGGTCATAAAGTACAGAAATTGTAACAGCACATTAAAATTGAGTCTCAATGAATACCGTGCACCATTTTGCTGAAACAAAGTTTATGATGACGGTTTAAATCGCCCCACTCTAGAAACTCCACTGGACACCACCCGCATATATGTATAATGTGATAAGCTAAGCCAAAATATTAAACAGCTTATTAAGCATGGCGAAACGTAGCTCACGCATAGCTGCGGCAGAGAGAGCGAAAAAGTCAATTCAGCCTGTTTTGAAAAGCGAACGAAGCAAAGCTGTTGTCGCATAAGTTATAAAGCACAACTACACAGGGATTCAAGAGAAACAGGTGTGGTGGTGCCCAGCTCTGATTATGAGCCATAGCTCATACGGTACCCAATAACCATAGATATATAATTAGATCAACATGCTGTTGCAAACTTTGGATAAACATAATGCTAACGTTCAAAAATTGTAAATAATGACCTCATTCAACCAACATCGCTTTCAATACGGAGAGATATGACATATTAATCCAAAGAAGAAATCCAATATAGTCATATATTGGTATTGTAGGACGAATACATCATACATTTTTTGTTATTTGTTAATAATATACAATTATTCAGTGGCAGCGCACTAATAAATACCTTTCCTATTAACGCCATAGAATCAATCGTCACCGTTGCGTCAAAGCTTACAAGTGACAGTGATGGAAGCAATTGACTCCATGAATATGACCCTCAATGACGCTATTCACACACACCGTATTTGAGCACCGGCGTATGACTTCGGTGTGGCTTAAGTCAGGTAATTGCGAAATTCTTTGGAGCAGTAGCTCGGTATTTCTACGTCCTTGTGGTGATTCGATACGCAAGTTCGCTGTCATGTGAATGGTTACTTCTGTTTCGGGGTTCAGATGTCAAACATGCACATATTTGTATTTAAATTAAGTAAATGTTTATAAATGAATTAAGCTAAAATTATTTTTAAAATTTCAACTAAATAAATTTCAAAGTAAAAACAAAAGAGCAAATAATTTTTTTGTTTTGGTTTTTTACAACATCAGTAACATTATTTCAATGCCGACGTATGTGCGTGTTATTGCGTGAATACCAGCGCACTTGCGATTTGGTGTTGCAAGTCGACGATGCGTGTAAGCTACGTAATTAAACTTAAACAATAAGGTCAACAGGCAAAGTGCACGGCTGTCAATGTATTCAACTCATAGCATAAGTGAATTTTATCCAGCTTTCTGCCGTGAAAGAAAATTTTGTTCTATATTTTGTGAAATCAATCATTTTAGTTGCTGTCAGTTTTACCATTTAGCTTAATCTTAAAAACAGTTCTATGAGCGATAGCCTTTAGACGAATACAGTAGCAACCATAAACGTCAAAATGTCTATTGTGAGAATGTTGTGTATGGATTTAGGTTGAAAGAAAAATATTATCTACCGGTCAAAAGTTTTGTTGATGTAAATTTGCCAGTTAAGTTAACTTGTGCTTGTGATAAATTTAGGAGGTAGCTTTGGTAGCAATTGGAGCCTGCCAAATGTAAGTTTTGAAAAATTTTTTTCTCATGCCCATACACCTTCCAAGTAATAGATGAATCATGTTAAGATAAATCAATCATCATGTGCCCATACACTATACAATCTGTTGTACAAATTTCGACAGTTGGAACAACTTTTATAATATTGATCCAAAAGTACAGGAAAATGCTGAGTGATATTGCCTTTGAAGCTATAAAAAATATTATTACATTAAGTTACTTCTTGAATAAATTTTATAACTAACTAGGCGCCACGAACATTAGCTACTATGGCTATCAGCTCTAGGACTTCTAATAAATTTTGATTGTGTGATAAATTTGTTAATTTTGTTGATGTTTTCCTATTTTCATGGCTAAGCATTCGGTTACTATGTGTTGCATATTAAAATTTCCATTGCATCGAGAGCAGATGATAGAAGTTCGCTCTCTCCTTGGTAAATGTTGTTGGGAGCTTAAGGAGTGAACTAGTCTTAATCTAGAAAAGTTAAATATTTGTCTTTTATCAATGTTACATGGGTATATGGGTGGCTTTAACGATCTATTGATGGTTGTGTAGTGATGATGTTGGTAACTGTTCCAGTTAGTGTGTTTTTTTAATTTAAGTTCATTTTTTATATACCTGCGGGGATCAGGTTTGTCAATACGAGAAATATATGTAGATTGGAGCTTGACATACATATTTTGCCATTGCATCTGCAAATTCATTTCCAGCGATACCAATGTGGCTGGGAACTCAAAGTAACTTAACCAAAGTTGTTAAATTTATTAAGGTATCTCGAATAATGTTTACAGAGTGCCAGTGCTGACAAGTTGGATTGTTAATTGCTTTCATAACTGATAAACTATCAGAGCAGATGACGGTTTTTGTGCTGGTTGATTGTGCTAAAAGAATCGCTTGATAAATTACAGCGGCTTCTGCAGCGAAAACCGAGCCATCTTTTGTAAGCAGTTTCATCGTCAAGCAAAACAAAATTCTTGACTATATATTGTATTTTATTTTCGGCGAAAATAGATTAAATAAGCAAAATTCTAAGGCAAGCAATATGTCGATTGAAAGTATATAAAATACTGTTTCTTTTGTTGTAAAAAGTAGCGATTTTAACAAAAAACTGGTTAGCTTAAAAAAATCCAAATCTAAAAATAGCGTCGCCCAACTTTTGTTTACACTTTTATTATTAACTCAAAGCTGGAGAGGCTCTTAAAGTAAGCCTGTATTCTAATTTTGGCTTAAGTTTACTTAAGCGATAATCGATATCGTTTTCTTCTTAAAACCTACTTTTCCCGACATGGTTTTTAACTCTGAGAAAAAATTTGTAATGAGTGTCGCTCGGATCTAATTTTAATCAATGATAGCTGGGGATGTATTTTTTCCAAAACGCGAGATAAGTTGGTAACCTCTGAAGCAACTTTCAAAAACTTGAAGTCATATGAAGGTTAACTTTATAAAACATAAGCGATTAATGTTTGAAATCTGTATTTCTTCGCAAAATGAGAGTGACATATGAAGAAACTATAAACCCAATAAGAAAAAAACGCTGTATCCTTCACGAACATCAATCACGCCTTGTTGCCTTCTTGGAATACACGCAATAAGTTTTTGTAAACAATGTTCTTCCGGCACCTTTTTGTTCTCTCCTCCTTAATAACGCTTATTAGAACGTTTTTATTTGTTGGGGCCCGTTTTTGAACTTTTTTTTTAAGTATGCATAGCCAATTTCGTTTCGGATAACCCAGCAAGCGTGCTAATACACATCCAACTCAACTTTGCATGAAAATAAAATTTTAACCCAATATACCCAATTGTAGTACAACAAAACCAAGCCAATGACTTCAAAGACGACTATACTGCCCTCAGAAGCGCAAAAGCCGTATCTCAGTGGAAGTGAGTTTCGAAAAAAATGTATGTTTTGTTTATTTCGTATTCGTGAAATACCTGTAAAATTGGAGATGGCGAACTTTCCCTTCAGAAATTTTTTATAGGTTCGAACTAAGATACCGGCATTTGGCGTAGTTCATAAGGATCCATGCTATAAGAATCATTAATATGCTTTTTTTTGTGATATGCCCTTTCCGCTTCTGAAACCACCACAGTGTCGAAAAATCGACTGTGAGGGATGTGCTTAAGATGAGAATGTGTCAGCGACATGGAAGCAGTTTTGAAATATTTCAGAATATATTTTCTGAAAGCGAACTTTTTTGGATGTTTAGTAAAAAACTATTGATAATATCTAATATTATTTATAAAAAAATGGTATGTGTTGTACCATTCAAGAACAATAAGTCGAGAAATCAAAGAAAAGCTTACATTTTGCTTTGCAGTAAAATTTCAGAATGGGCATTTTGTGGCATTTGTGCGCTTTGGAGCAATGAAAGAAATTTTATTTTGCAAAGCACTTTCTGCGAACACTACTGGGTAGTGTATTTTCGACATGTTTTTAGAAAGCACTCGCGACTTCGAGATTGATTGGAAAATATGTATCTTCATTTGCATATATAGTAGCGATGGTGCTAATGCTATCACTGGTAACAAAAGCGGGCTTGTTGCGAAATTAAAATAAATAATGGCAAATGCCTCATGCCTTTCCCAATCGGATTTACCATCTGATTTAAATGAGATTTAATTTGTGGGTTCGCACCATCAAAATCTTTATCAATCAAAGGTCAGGTGGCTATCCAAGGTTAAAGTACTAAAACGCGTCTTAGAACCAAAAGCAGAATTGCTGATATTTTTACAAAACGCGAAATCTGAGTAAGTGAACTATTTTTGTGACAATGTTTGGCTATTAAAATTAACATTTCTCGTAGATCTTAGCTATATATTTTCAACAAAATTTTCATGCAAGAGAGGCAAACAATCCAACGGCTACAGATAAAATCAAAAGATTCCTCGAAGAACTTCGTTTATGATCAAAGTCTTTACAAAAAATGACATATGAGTCTTTCCCTTGCATTCAGAAGATAGTCGAAGAAATCGCAACAGACCAATCGGTGATAATAAGTTCTCACATGTCTTGCATGATAAAGGGGTGGCAAAGTTTGGAAGAGAATCTAGCAAGTTATTTTTCAGTATTGATCTCTAAAACATACGATGGTACTGAATCCTTCTTTGGCTATGTCCGTGCAACAAGCGGCTATAAGCACAGACATGAAAGAAAATAAATATGCTGGAAATGGAATTTAAATTTATGTCATCTGGATGAAGAGAAAAAGAGAATATCCAGATCTGGCAAGTGAGGTTTTGAAATTATTCATTTACAACCTTTCTTTCAATGGTGAACATTAAACTGAAGAGGAGAAATATGCTCCAATTACAAAATGATTTGATTGTTTGCGTATCTAGAATAGAACTGCAATTCGATAAGCTGTAAAAAAAAAATAAGCCAGCACACCCTTCTCATTGAAACTGTTGCGTTTTTATTGTAATGCAGAACCAGAAAGTTTTCTTTTTTCATTTTGCAGCCGCAACCCCCCAGAAAGACCTCGCGACCCACAGATTGAAAAACACTGGTCTAAAGGATAATGAACATTCATTAGTTTTAGGCGATTTTGACTTAAGTTACGTATATTGGTCAACCTCTGATAACTTTCACAAAGTGAAGGGGGAGATGTTAAGTCCTTAGATTAGGATTATCAGATTTTTGAAACACAAAATCAGTATAACTGCTAAGGCTTATTATAATGAAATATATGAATGTTTTGACAATATAAAATAATGCATAATCTTAAGCGAGAATCCCTTCTGCGAAGGGTTTGTATGAGTAATAAGAACAAAATCAAACATGCTTTTCGCCTTGAGTATATTCAAGCGCGAAAATAATATGACGCACTTAAAAAATTTTTTTTTTATAAATCATTTACCAATTCGAAAGGGTTTTGAATTTTTTTTTAAATAAAAAGAGTTTTTGCAAACAAAATGATCAGATAATCTGCCGACCTGTTTGCACTTTATTTTCTGTCGAATTTCGGTAATGATAAGGTTTCTGTTGGTAAACTTAACAAGAGCACAACGTTTCAAATTGAATTCACGTTTATTACTAAAAAACAAATTTGTCTTATAAGAGGATCAGATGATAATGGTGGAATTATTTCAAAAACTTCACTATCAACATCAAAATCTTAAGCTATGTTTTTGTTCAACTAAGGAGAAAATTCATGATCTCTACTCAAGTAGACCTTTTAATTTTCTTGCTCAATTTTTTTTGCTAATTTCACTCAGGGTATTCCTCTAAACGCGCAGATGCCTCAAAAACTCTATAAACTGCGCAAACTAAAATAATTTTCGAGCCTCGAATTTACGCAAATCTCGAAAACTTTCGAGGAAAATTTGATGAGAAAGCATCCTTGGAAAGTCGTCAGTTGAATCGATGGTTGATAATGTGCGAACTTTAGTATTAAAGATATAATATAAATTCGAATGCTTTTCAAAAACAGAAGTGATAAGCCTTCAAAATGGATTCCTCTAATAACTTCAAAACTAAAGGGTGTTTTTTTTAGAGGTATAGAGCTTCGAATTGAAATAAAACACAAGAAAATCGTTTTAATGTCCATCAATTTGGCTTTATTGGAAGGATAATTTTATGCCATTAATGTTTAAATATGATTTCGGGCATGTGGCCGCCGCGGCTGGCTCGAATAAAGCCAATTCTACAGGTCCAATTTTGAACCACTTTTTCGAGCATATGGGGCCGTATGTCGGCAATAACGCCACGAATGTTGGCTTCCAAGTCCCCTAACGTTTCTGGTTTGTTTGCGTAGACGAGCGACTTCACATATCCCCAAAGAAAATAATCCAATGGTGTCAAATCACACGATCTTGGTGGCCAATTGACAGGTCCATTCCGCGAAATTATGCGCTCATCGAATGTTTCCTTCAATAAATCGATTGTGACGTGCGCTGTGTGGCATGTAGCGCCGTCTTGTTGGAACCACAACTCATCCACATTCATGCCATCCAATTCGGGAACAAAATAGTCGGTTATCATGGCTCTATACCGGTCTCCATTAACGGTAACTGACTCTCCAGCATTATTTCGGAAGAAGTATGGCCCAATGACTCCACCAGCCCATAGAGCACACCAAACAGTCAGTTTTTGTGGATGTAATGGCGTCTCAAGGGTCTCATGTGGATTCTCTTCACTCCAAATGCGGCAATTTTGCTTGTTGACGTAGCCATTCAACCAAAAATGAGCCTCATCACTAAACAAAATTTTGCGATGAAAATCAGCATCGAGATCAATCTCATTTTCGGCCCATACACCAAAATCACGACGAATTGCATGGTCTCGCGGCTTTAATTCTTGCACAAGCTGGATCTTGTAAGGTCGCAAGCCAAGATCTTTGCGCAAAATCTTCCATAAAGTTGATGGACAAAGCTCCAATTGCTGTGCACGGTGGCGAATCGATTCATTCGGGTCCTCTTCAACATTTTGCTCTACAGCGGCAATTGTTTCTTCGGTGCGCACTGTTCGACGTCTCTGCGGATGCGTATTATCACATAGAGTAAACGTAGTGCGAAAACGATCCATGGTTAACCGAATTAATTGCTCTGATGGACGATTATGTCGACCATAAAATGGACGGAGCTTGCGGTAAACTTCGCGAACTGAACCATTATTTTCGAAATAAATTTGCACGATTTGCAAGCGTTGTTCTTTTGTCAACCTGTTCATGAAGAAATGGCAAACCAAACTGAACATAAATGACATTAGAGTTGCCAGATTTGACCATAAAATGCCAGTTTTATCTCTATTCGAAAAACAAACCTCTAAAAAAAACACCCTTTACAAAACAAATTGCACAATCTTTAGTATTTCTGAAGTCAGCATTGCCAAATTAATGGAAATTGTTACCGATTTTGAAGAAAAAGTCTCAATCGTATGCAAGGGAAGTAGGCGTGTCCGTTGGCCGATTTTTTTTTTCAAATTCTGAAATGCTTTGATTTTATAAATTAAAAAACATTTGTACAAATTTTAAGAGTATAGCGCTGCTATATTTATAGCCACTGTTTTTGGTTTTTCTCCAATAAATTGAGAACTATATTATGCTTCAAAAACATTCCACTTTTTGTAATGCAGGTAGGCGTGTAAGTCATCTGATTTTTATCATACCTTTTGTATTTTTAACCCAAAAATTATCTGTACAAAATTAGAAGAGCTTAGCGCTAATATTTATAGCCGCTGTTACATACAAACCCATTCACTGTGCAACATACATATCGAAAAATACACGCTAAATGGTACAAGGAAGTGTTAGTAGGTCTATATCTGCTACACCTATGCGTTAAAAAAGCTTTCACAATATCAATATCTTTGTTTGGTAAAATGTGTAAATTACATTCATGTTAAAATGTTTTTTTATTACGAGTAAAAGTATATTTTACACCCAACCACATGACAAGGTCGTCCAGTTAAAGCTATGCCCCGATCTTGCTCTAACAGTAACTGATCAACATTTTTCTATATGAAAAAATAAATACCTAAAAGAATGGTCTCTGTTATTTTTTTTTTTTTAACTGGAAGAACCACTTTTATGTTTACTGCTGTGCGGTTGGTTAGTTGTTTGCTTTATGTTTATGTACAATAACAAATCATTGAGTATATGTAATTATTGACTCCAAGTTTTTTGTTTTTACTCTAACTTACATACAAGTTCACTAATATTATGTTTATAGCTCTGGCTGGAATAATTTACACAAAAACCTAAAATAGAAGTCAAGGTCAAATAGATATTATGCATCAATTTTAAAACGGTGAGAATTACAAAGGTCTTAAAACCTTACTTTACTTTTCCGATATGGGATAACAATAATTTTCGTTCAGTACCAATACTTCGCTCATTTGACGTCAAAGGCATAGTCCGCCCTACACGACGTATTCTATTTACGTGATATTTTGTTTATTGATTAACCTGGTTAAAAAAATGACAATTTTTATTTTTGGGTCGCAATCTTCGCAATTTCAAAAATTCATTGCTCCAGCTTCATCATCAGGTCTTTGACATTTATTTACCAATGATTTATATCAACAAGATCAACAGCATTACTGAAGTTTGTAAGCGATTATCTCTGACCGTTTTGAAATTGTGTTCAATTGGCCCAAATCGAGTTCAATTTTGTGCTAGAAATCAAACAGTACCTTCATAGAGTTCGTGGAAATTTAAATAAAAAATGTTTGCCGTTCATACTTGGTAAAAGCGAAATTTACCAGTTTAAAAGCCATGTTTCCACTAGACGCATATGCTCATCCCTTAATGTGTCGCACTATGAGGGTCTGCGTGACAAGTGAAAATTGCAGTGTCATCAGCAAAAGTAGATGTAAGCACAGAGCTGTTTGCCGGCAAGTCAGAAGTGTAAATTAGGTAAAGGATTGGGCCAAGAAAACCACTACCTTTTGGTACGCCTCCAAAAATGTCTACATCATCTGAAATGTAGTCTTTGCAACTTACCCTTAGCTTTCGTCCTGTAAGGTAGGACCACACTAAAGCATCTTCATTCTTTATTTTGTGTAGTAGCCCATCAAGAAACACTGCTGAGCAGTACTTTTTCTTTTCATAATTTCTTTCTAATTTGTGCTACTATTCTGTGAATTTGCTCTATAGTTCCACGTTTTTTTGGGGAAACCAAATTGGTTTTGTGGTATTATATTGCGTTGTGGCATAATTTTCGAAAGTTGCAGCTTTTCAAAGAGTTTTGATGTGGTGGATAGCAAACTTATTGGCTGATATGATGAAACTTGAAAAGGAAGGCTTGGAAATCATTGAGACACCTTCCAAATTATAATATAATATAATTATTTATCTTTTCCTTACGACTTCTTCAACCTCTTTCAACTTTATTGAATTTACGAAGACCTCTCAACATTTCAACACATTTTTAAGCAGTTTAAAATTTTTTCGAAACTATCAACCTCTTTCAACTTTTTTCAACATTTTCCATATTATATCGACGTTATCCGCCTTTTTAACTGTTTAAATCTCTTTCAACATTTATCAACCTCATTAAATTATTTACGACATTTCAACCATGTTCAACTTTTTTCATCTTTTTCTATATTTTAGAGATTTTTTAAACCTTGTTCAACATTTGGCGGCTTTTCAACAGTTTTCAATAAATTTCCGATTTCCCTTTTGAACTTTCTTCATTAGTTTCATATTTTCTCGAATTTTCCAGCGATTCTATAGTATGTATCTCAACTTTATTCAAAATTTTCTGTAATTTATCGACTTTATCAGCCATTTTCAACTATTCAATCTGGTTCAACTTTTCCAGCATGTTTAATATTTTTTTCGACTTTTCAAGCTTATTAAATCTTTTTCGAACAATTCAATCTCATTCAACCTTTTTCGAGTTTTTTAGCCTCTTTCTCTTTTTCAACATTTGTTAAGCACTTTGAACTTTTTTTTTCACATGTTTCTTCGACCCTTCCAGCCTCTTTCACTTGTATCAAAAGTTTTTAAGCCTCTTTCGAGTTATTAAAATTTTTTCAAGCTTTTCAACCTCTTTCAGCTTTTCAATATTTTTCAAACTCTTAAAAATTTTTTCAACATTTTTCCACATTTTTTCGACTTTTTCAACTTTTTTCAACTTCTTTCAATTTATTTCAACGTTTCAACCTTATTCTACTTTTTTCAACCTTTTTCAATTAATTCAAAATTTTTCAACCTCTCAAGTTTTGTCAACATTTTCCATATTTGTCAACCTAATTCAACTTTTTTCGACTTATTTAATCCCATTTAACTTTTTTCGAGTTATTCAACCGCTTTCAGCCTTTCAATATTTTTCAAACACTTAAAAATTTTTTCAACATTTTCCATTTCGAGTAATAGCATTGAAAAGCATGGTTTGGTATTATATAAGGTAGCATGAACTGCTTCAAGTTTTTAATAAATAAAATGAAAATAAAATTTATGACACTAAAAATTATCAACGATTTTCGATTTGTACAACGTTTATCGATTTGTTCAATATATAGCTATCGACCTTTACAATATATTACGAACTTAAAATTTTTGACTTTTTCCAAACTTTTTACTATAACTACTTGCGTTTTCTTTAACACAAAATAAATAATGTCTTATAAGTATAATATATATGTATATATAAATACCATAATAATAACGCCTGATATTTTTTTAATGTAATTAGAAAAATTTTTAAAAAAATAAATCTGCAAAAAATATTTCAGATTTTTACCAAAAAAAGTTTTCGCTGAATATTTAAACTTTTTTCGTTGAAACGTATTTCCTTTTGAAGTTTAATTTCATTTTATTTTAATTTTTCTTATGCCATTTCTTGTTTGATTTGTGGAGAAAATTTCTTTCATATTTTATTTAGTTACTATGATTAAAAGTCTTCTTTCCATAATTTTGTTGTTAGTTTTGTCCACATGTATCTTGCAATATCAGCTAAGCGTTTTTATTCACTCAAACAATGCCCTGATATTGTTTTTATAGCTGACAAGAATCAGGTTATTTCAATTATTTACTTCATTCCATTCCTTCTTTAATATATGTCAAAGGTAAAATTTCAGGTTATTGCGACTGACTGAGTTTTTTTTTTGTCAATTAAGAAAATAGCGTAAAACATAAACTTAAATTTGGTGGCTTAAAAAGCAGCGGTTCTCAATGTTTTATAAATAAGACAAGCTTACAGCATTTTGGTTAATCTCAGATAAGCAACCGTTTCATATGTAAAATGGTGCGCTAATTCCGAATAAAAAACATCTTAGTCTTTCAGACATTCTAAAATGGTGTATTTTCCGGCTATTTCTAAAGACTTTTGGGTTCAATAAGAGACAGCAAGCACTGTAAGTAGGTACGGGCTATGAAAAGCTGAAAGTTCATAAGAAACTTCTTCTGAATGCGTTCAATACGTTTAGAATGAACAGCGTAGAAAGGATTCCAGATGTGAGAAGCATATTCCTGCCTAGATCGGACGAAAGAGATATATAAAGCCTTCCATGTGTAAGGGTCTGTAAAATCAGCACAATTTCGCCTTACAAAAGCTAAAACAGAATATACGGAATAATAAAATTGAAATATTCAACAACGGAGAAACATGAATCAAATATTACTACCAAGTTCAGAATTATTTTTACACTAACTAAATTAGCACCATCCAGTTGATATGAAGATAATGGGACACTATCTTTGGAAAAGGATACATGTGAACATTTGTTAATATTAAATGGGAAATGATTACTTTTACACCAACACACAACTTTGTTGAAATGATTTTGCAGTGCGCAAATATTTAAATTAGTGCTACTCGTAATTTTTTGGAATAATTTCAATTTAACTGCATAAAGGAGAAATTCAGAATTAGTGAAACAATTTCTAATATCGTCAATAAAATGGACAAATTCAGAATTAGTGAAACAATTTCTAATAAAATGGACAAAGAGTAAGGGACCATCGATATGACATTTCATATTTTGCTTCAATAATTAGTCACTCGAAGTAACCTATTACGCCACCACACCAAAATCCACACCATACAGTAGGAATACTCAACTTAGGTGTCCAAAAGTCGACAGCGCGTTGACGTTTATAGCATAAATTACGCGCTAGTATGTGTCCAGGTCATAGGAACATTGAGGAAAATAAAAGGGCTGATGAACTAGCAAGGCGTGGTTCTTCTCTTAATGAAACCACAACGAAACGTGTTTTCACTCCTCTCTCGGCTTAGTTAAGAGAAGGATTTTCTCGCATTTTCAATCTGCAGCCGGAAACCACTGGAATACTTGTAAATCAGCCAGATAAATCTGGATTTCTTACAAGAAATTGAGAACCAACTACTTATTGTCTAGAAGCCGATCTGGCATCGCAAGAATCACAGCGACCTGCACTGGACACTGGGCAATCGGCAAACACGCTGTAAGATTAGCTATTCCTTTCAATTCTTCCTGCCGCAGTTGCTTGCACGCAAGCGTGATTGCAACACTCGAGCACTTTCCTTGCAGCTGTCCAGCCTTAGCAAAAAATCAGTCTAAGATGTCTTGGCAAACCTTTCTTCAATGACCTCAGCGAATTTGCTGAAGTTGAAATCGGATCTCTGCTCTACTACCTGAATAAAGCTCATTGGATATAGCAATATTAACATTCATCGATTCGCCGGGTCACGTAATGTGGTATTAAATCAGTGCTACTTATGGCTTCAAGCTTGTTTGCTAAGCCACCACTCTAAACATTATATTTTGGTACCCCCGAGAAAGCAATAAAGGTAGCCGATGTGCCCCTATTTATCTCAACAAACATGAGTCTACCTCTAAAGTATGATCTAATCCAGTGCAGTAAACTGGAGTCCTGAATCCTTATTTAAACAATTTCTCAATCAAATTAGTATGCGGAACCTTATCAGAAGCTTTTGAAATATCTGTGTATAGTATAGTTTAGTATCTACTTGGGATCCATTTTCAAATGAACTCAGACAAAAATTATAAAATATTGCTAGCTTCAAGGTAGACCAGCAACAAAGCCATGCTGACAGAGGGAACTGCAATTTTTTACCACAAAGTATAATTTGTCTTTGACAAAAGTCTCGAAAATTTTGGAAACAGTAGACAATTTAGATATAGGCCTAAAGCTCGTAACATTTTTTTAGCCACCTGTGTGAATAGGGATAATCGAGGAAATTTTCCATTTACTGATGAATTTACCACAACTTGAAGACTTGTTAAAAAGCAATCTCGAACGAATCATTAATGAATTACTTCAATTCTTCAAAAGAAATGGCGATACACCGTCCAAATCAGGTTTTAAGGAATTTTTGACACAAGATTTGCCTCTTAGTACGTCCACTTCACTAAGAATCCAAGTTCCAAAGTCAATGGAGGATTGGATATCATCTAGAACGGACGTATTAAACGTTGGATTATCATAAGCAAAATTGAATTTGAAAAAATTAGCAAAGATATTAACACCATTTGAAATGCAATTAGAAAATTTAGTAACCCAGAAAACTGCTGTGGGAATATCAGAGATATTTTTTTTTAGATTTAATAAACTGCCAATACGATTTAGAATTGGCAAAAATGTTTTGGTCAATTTGCAGTATATATATTGTTGATAAAGAAACTTATCAAGAAAATTCAATTCTCTCGCATAGTGCTCATATTTAAATTTCTGTAAGACTATCGAAGGTGTACTGTATAATGTAGAAGTTATAGCTGGTTGATCGAAAATACTGAAATTTAGCCCTCTTCTTTGGAACAAATTTGAAATCTCGTTCGGTTCTAGTTTCCAAAAAAACAGCCATCGGATGTTGTGGGTATGGCTTTTGTAAAAATCAATATAAGTTAGAAACCCCTGGTTTGATATCAAAAATATTATTGATTTATATATATATGTATATATTTAAATTTTTCAACATTTGACAACTTTTGCGGTACGTTTCGACTTTTTCCACATTATTCGAACCATGCTCTAGTCGACTTTTTAACAAGTTTTGACTGCTTGAACATTTCTGTTCTTTTTCAACACTTGTTATTTGAAAATTATTGGGACTTTTTCAACACCATCGACTTTTATAATTTCAACATATATTGACTTTTTCAACATTTCCGAATTTTTCAACTTTATCTACCATATATTTTCCACATTTTCAATATTTTTCAACATCACTGACTTTTTCAGCATTTTTTGACTCAATCAAAATGCTTAAACTTTTCAATAATAACGACTATTTCAATAGTTTTTAACCCATGCATATGGACGTTTTCAACATATTCGAATATCGAATTATTAAATTTTTTGACATTTTCATTATATTCCGACTAGTTTAACATGCATTTTTCGATTTTTACAACATGTTCTATACCAACACAATAAAACAGCAATGCAGATATCTAGCTGACCGAATGGGTTAAATGCGGAAAATCATTGCATACGAAATTATACTGCACAAGCCCACGGAAGACAAGTTAAACCCGAGTCAGCAGTGATAACTACTTTTCTTGAATCTTGTTTAGATTGTGCGAAAATTATATATATTTAAGCCTAGAACGTAAAACCTTCAACAATATATACAAGCCAGTACACAGCGGTCCAAATGGGACTTAGGCAAAAGATTAAATTCGTTTTCAAATGATAATCGAACATAAATCAATGTGTAATTTTTAAAGTTTGCGGTTGATACAGCACGACACATCTTGGTTGGTAGCAGAGGAAAAAATCCCAGACTCAACGAGAATAGCATGGCGCTGACTTTCTTGACATAAAAGGTGCTTATAACAACATTAGGGCGGGTGATATAATCCAAAGCTTACGTCTTGAACAGCTCCATTACTATCGGAAGTTAGGCTGCAACTAGGCTTGCAAGCTGTGGAACGAAACAGGGAAGTGTATTTTTAGAAATTTAATTTTTAACACGATTTTAAAAAATCGAAAAAGATCGATCTTAGCCTTTACACATATTAAAAATTAAATTTCTAAAAATAACGCGATCTTAACTAAAATAAAATATATAGAAGTGTATTTTTTTTTTTTTGCGATCGGTCCCTGCGGTCCCACTTACCTGCCTGACCGCACGAGAGGCGCATCCGTCTGTCATAGGGATTGGTGACCGACTACGAACATTGTCACCTTTTTTCTGGTTTCTGGTGGTAAATAAGTTTCTAAAATATTTAGAAAAGAAATGTTTCAGAAATGAAAATTGCGAATCAAACTGCAAAAGACTGAGTTCATTCTCTTTAGTAAGAAATACAAAATTTCTATAATTGAACCTTCTATACTCGATGGAGTTAAATCAGTGTTCTGAAATAATGTTAGATGTCTAGGTATAATTCTTGACAATAACTCGCACGGTGCTTTGTCCCTATACAAATTTTGGACATAAGTAGCAGGAGTCGCCCAATCTTGATGAAATTTTTTATCTAAATAATAAATTAATGTAGATAATGTTAGGTTGATTATCTTAAATATTTAATTAAATTTTAATTTGGTTCAATATTTTTTGAGAAAAATTTTTGACTAGAGCTTTCAGCTAAACTTTCACTACATCAAAAAACTCCTATCTTGGACTGGTCTAATGTTCACATATGGTTTGAAATTCGATTTAGCTATAAATAAAAAAATTAACCTACCGGTTAATTATGGAAAACTAGCTCATTTAAATGACTTTCTCGGCTCACTTTGCAGTAGCCCATACAGCAAACCCTATTTTTTTAGTACATTTCCGAATGTAAGGAGCTCTATTTGACCATTAGCTGCAACTATTTCGTGCTTTAGAGCCTCAATCGTTGCTGAATGATTAGCGTAACACTAATCTTTAACGGTCCTCCACAAAGGGTAGTCCAACGGTGTCAAATTGCTGCTGAACGTTGGCCAATGCACATCACTAAAAAGGGTAATAACGTGATTTTCAACTTTATCTTCTTCCAAGCGCACCGAAAACGTTGCAAATAATCCTGTGGCTTTAGATCCTGTACCAATTGAACTTTGCACGGCGTCGCAAAGAGGTCTTGATACAAAAATCCCATTAAATCCACTGGCATCAAGAATGCTCAAAATTTTATTTTGCGCAAAGTTTTGCACAGCGACTGCTCAAAATATTTCGCCAATCATCTGCAACCATTTCGATTTGAATTTAGTGGTGGAAGGTTGTGTAAACAATGTATGAAATAGCAGCAGCAATAATTATTTTAAATGAAATCGTCGATGAAAATCAAGTAAATGAAACAAATCGGAATTGGCGTCAATGTATTTAAACTTTGCAGCCAACATTTCATAAGTCTTTGTTTTAAGATTCTTGTTTTTATATACAGTGGAGTCTCGATTATCCGTCTCCCGATTAACCGTCACTCCGATTAACCGTCACTCCGATTAACCGTCACATTTTGTTCAAACAATCTACACAAATTTATTTGGCTTCACAATTTCAATATCACGGATTAAATTGTGGCCTGATTCAAGCGGAGAAATTGTCTCTGTAACAGTTGAACGTGATGTCGTGACAAGTAGAGTTTTGACTGAATCAGCTGCTGTCTTCAGCTTGGAGAATCAACAGGAAATTAACGAATAGTTACTTTGTGACGATGGAGATGATTCTTATCAATTGCTGTCGAACGAAGAAATCATCGAATTGGCCATTAAGCCAGACGCAACTGATTCGGAAAATGACGCAAATCAAACTGATGCGATGATTTGGCCATTGCAAAGTCTCAATCCGTTGTTAAGCAAACAAAAGTGACGAATTTTTTCACGAAAACATCTTGATTCGATTGTAAACAATCACATTGTTTTTTTATTCCATAATAAAATACGAAAATGACAAATCAACATTTTTTGTTACCGTGTATTCTAGCGTCACCATACAGAATCAAAACAAAATTTTGCCATGCATTCGATTATCCGTCAGGCTGCCAGTGCCGTGCCTTACGGATAGTCGAGACTCCACTGTACTTCACATGCATTGCCATCCACTATTGGTCTTGCATGCGCACGCTTAAGATTTGTTCAAAATGCCAGCGACTTTCGAAATTTTTGGACGTGCGTTTGACAGAATTTTGCCATCTACTAGGATTTTGGCATGCGCTCGCACGATTTTGTGCATTCTTGCTACCAGTGGATGAGCCGCTTAAGAAATATAGAGAAATTATGTATCACGCCTCGCAGTTCAAACGACAAAAATTATTATCAACGGCTTTTTCATTTTACATTTAATAGTACTGAAGCGTGAGAAGTTACGTGTCATAGTAGTCAATATTTTATATAGCAAAACATAAACACCCGCTATGTTTTTATTATGCCCTACACAGAGGGTATATTAACTTTGTCATTCCGTTTGTAACGCATAGAAGGGGGCGTGGCAGGTATGGAAAAGTATATATATATTCTTGATCAGCGTCGCCACCTGAGTCGATATAGCTATGTCCGTCTGTCTGTCTGTCTGTCTGTCTGTCTGTCTGCCTGTTGAAACCACGTTTACGGGAAAACTAAGCAAGCTAATTGAATGAAATTAAGCACACAAGTCAAATCTTCTTGCAAGCTGCTAGCATATAAAACTGTGCGAAATCGGTTCACGGCCACGCCTTCCGCCCATACTCTATGTAAATATACCCATGTCCATTTTGAAAAAAAGATGCTGCGATTTTGATGAAATTTGGTGATTTGTTGAAGATGAGAATAAAATTAAGATTAGGCTAAGTTTTAAATTTGCAAAGGCTCTTAAAAGGGCGTGGCACAGCCCCTAAATTTTAACTTTTATAACGCCATTGCTCGTAAACCGTGCAAGATATTGTGATGAAATTCGGTACACGAACACAGATCTTATAAATTTTGAATTAAGCATAAAGTGGGCGGAATTATAAAAGTGGGTGTGGCACTTTTTAACAATTGAAAATTTTGATTTCGTGTAGCTCAAAATTGGATTTACGATTTAAATAATGATTTTAGGGATGATCATCAATACAAGCTACGTTAGTGTACTGGAAATACTCTGTGAAGGGCGTGGCACAGCCAACATTATTTATAAACGTTACTAATAACGTAATCGTTCTGAAATTCTATATGGCAGATATACTTGCAAAAAAGTATCCTAATGCAAATGTGCATTTTGGCACAATAGTGCTGGTGGGCATGGCACCTCCCATATAAGCCAGAAACGTTTAATGTTATAGATAGTGTACCATTCAGTAATCTTCATAAAATTTGGTGCATAGCTGTCAGTTACTAAAAGCTTTAAAATTTAAATGTATTTCAACGGAATTACATCAGTAGGCGTGGCACCTACCATTTGAACATAAAATTGTAAGCGCTATTTAAAGTGAACTATTCCAGCAAGTGGCTTACATGCTATAAAATACAACTAAACCGAAAGCGGCCGAAACAGCACCAGTGGGCGTGGCACCTCACATACAATTAAAATTCGTTAAGTGGCATATCTATCGAAATGTGTGAGCAATCTTACTGAAATTTGATGTAAGGGGTTTGTTTATTTATAGCTATGTCTGGATAAAAATCGGACTGGATTGTACCAGTGGGTGTGTCACCGCTCTAAATTTTAAGACTAATTTTTGCTTAAATCGCAAACTATACCAGCTATTGTGCTAAAATTTTGTATGCGTCAGTCAATCACAAATATAATTTTTTGATCCCAAAATAGGCGGAATTGGAGAAGTGGGCACGTAAAATTTTGTCTTTTTCATTTCTATTCGATTTTTTTCAACATTTTCCATATTTCCATAACTTTTTTAACATTTTTACTTTTCCCAATGTATACCATATGAGTTTTTTTTTCACTTTTTTAAACCTCATTCAACTTTATACGACATTTCATTTATTATTTCGACTTTTTCAATTTCTTTCAACTTTCTTCAATGGTTTCCATATTTTGTTGACTTTTTGCGTCAACACTCTTCAATCTTTTTTATTTTCGACTTATTCAATTCAACGTTTTTTTAACATTTTTTTTAAAAAGTACTCAGTGTAGGGTATGTGAGTTTCGTCCTGGCCGAATATAAAACCTTTACTAGTTTTTATTTATACTTTGCTGGAAAAAGCAAGAAATTTAATTAGTTATTTACTAGTTTTCTTTTTATTTTTCGATGTCTTAGAGCATTAATCAACGTCTATAAACTATATATAGTTTTGTTAAGATTTGTTAATTTTACTACTGAATTAGACATACATATGTACTTATATGTAGACTAATATTGATATCCAAAAAATGTCTACGTGCTTTAAGTTTAATTTTCTCGAAATGAATTAAATTTAATTCAGCAAGAGGAAATCAAGCTACTAACTAGAAAGGTTAGAGTTTACAGCTAGTAACGACTTTTTCGACATATGCGCGCCATTTATTTACTTTCGTGGCCTTCTTTGCTAACATAATGAAATATCATGAAGCTCACACATCACCCACCCACCAAGTGCCTGCTTATATTTTTATTTCTGTTAATCGAACTTTTGATAAAAATCCTATTTGGACCGCTTTGAGTAATACGATCGTTGTATTCATGCTCTCTCGTTTATAAGATGCAAGAAAATCTCTTCATCTCCATTTCTTATATCTCTATACTATCGACTTTGTTGTTGTGCTATATTATTACGTGATATTTTCGTTGTTGTTGTTTGTATGGTACGACATGGTACGCTGTTGTACATATGACAAGAGTTGGTCAAAATACTTGACGAAATCGCGATCTTGGCTTAAACGTTTCAAAAGCTATAAAAACTTTGTATTTTGTGTGTGGAACTTTTTACTTCGAGCTCATTGTGATTCCAGCCGTGAAGTTTGCGAGTCGGTTTTTGTTGTGATCTTTGTTTCTTTTACTGTGAAAAAAAAGGTAAATTGCGGAAAAATTTGCCTTTAAAACGCGAAGCGTAAACGTTGTTGTCTTTTGTTACAAAATTTTTATTTTCATTTCGTTTAATTGCAAAACGACATTAAATATCGTTTACTTACAAAATAAAAAACACCGCGTACTAAACTACATTACACAGTAATCAACGCTGCTGCTGATTAAAAATGTAATTTCCTTATAAATTTAATTATTGTAACATTCTGCACACAACTTAATAAAGGGTTTGCAAATTGTCATGACTGACTTTGAACCAAAAAAAAAAAGAAGAAATCACATTCAAATACGGCAAAACATAAGAAACTCGGTTAATCCCTTGCATATTAATGCAGAAATAGGAGGCAGTATTTAGAATCAATGCAGCAGCTCCTATGTTAAGGATCTATGTGGCGAATTTACCATTACAAGAGTTTAAGATTTTCAGCCAAAGCTCGGGATTATTTCAGTAAAAATCGTGAAATAGGGGCAGAGGTATTCTCAACGTACCCAAAGCTCATATTCAGTGGCAGCAATATTTAAGGCCAAGACTTTGCAGAATAGTCAGCAGTCATATTCACCCTTTTTGTTGCAAAGAGTTCGAATTAGCTAATTTGAAATATAACTTCTAGTACAACTATTCGTTAAAAAATTAAATATATGTGGGGCCACACAGTTCAAAATATGGTACATTTTTTAGGCTATTACTGCTGTTATCGAAAAATTTTGACTGTATTTTCGTCGTCAATCATGCGATTATTTGAGATATCGTTGATATTTCTCAAGCTTTTTTCAACTTTATCAACATTTTTCTACTTTTCAACATTTAAAGACTTTGTCAACATCTAAACAATTTTTCAACATCTAAACACTATTTCAAAACTTTAAAACTTTTTCAACATCTAACGGCTTTTTCAAAGTATTTCGACTGTTTAAACGTTTTTCGACTGTTACGACTTTTCCAACTTTTTCGAATTTATTAACATTTTTGGACTTTTTAAGCATTTTTTGACTTTGTCAACCTCGTTTGACTCTTCCATGTCTCGACTTATTCAAAATTTCTCGAATTTTTCGCCTCTTAGCGATACCGATATCTATGCAGCTGATTGACATAATAGGTTAAACGATTAAATGCGGAAAAACAATTGCATGCAACAATATACTGCGCAAGCCCATTCAAACCAAGTTAAACCCGAACCAGTAGTGATAACTGCTTTGCTTAAATCTTGTTTGGATTGTGCAAAAATTAAATACATACGAATATACAAAAAAAAAAAAATATATATAACAACTCCAACGTCAAGCCTTCAGCGGTCGGCACAGTCTCGCACAACTGTGCGCTCCAACAGCACACGCATCCTCTTTGATTCAGTTGTCGAAAGACCATTGACAAAGCAACTGGCGTAACTCTGTTGTTTTTGATGCAATTGAAAATTTGGTGTGGCAAATATCAAAACATATTAAATATATTTTTTAATATATGTAAAGGCTAAGATCGATATACTTTATTATGCTTTCAAATGGCTCTGACAACATGCAATGTTTATATTGGATATAATGAATTTTTAATTTATGACAGCACAAAATTTTGACATGTAACATGAATTTCGGAATCAATTTCTCTTAAAAATTTCTTTCGCTGGAGCTTGTCTTCTCTCCCCAACATACTAACACTTCTAATGTTACCAAACGCTGATGTGTAGCAATAAAGTCACGGCGATCCAAATGAGAATTAAATAAAAGATTGAATTTACAAATTTTTAAACCCTACTCAGTGGGTATATTCACTTTGTCATTGCGTTTGTAACGCAGAGGAGAGGGCGTGGCAGGTATAGAATAGTGTATACATATATTCTAGAACAGCATCATCAACTGAGTCGATATAGCTATGTGCGTCTGACTGTCTGTCAGTCTGACTGTCTGTCAGTCTGACTGTCTGTCAGTCTGTCTGTCTATTGAAATCACGTTTACGGGAAAGTTAAGCAAGCTAATTCAATAAAATTTGGCACATACGTCACACCTTCTTACAAGCTGCTAGCATATAAAAATGGGCAAAATCGGTTTACGACCGATGTATATATACTTAAAGTGTGTGGAATTGAAAAGTGGGCGTGGCGCTACAATTGAACATTTTGATCTCGTATAACTCACAATTGGCACATACGATTTTCATGAAAATTTTAGGTAATTAATTTTTAATGTATTTTTAACATTTATACAGAAAGTACTTGCCATGCAGTATAGGGTATGTGAGTCTCGGCCTGGCCGAAAATAACACCTTTACTACTTTTTATTTGTATGTGGTAAAAACTGCACGAAAACGTTTAAAAATATATTTAGTTGGGAAAGGTTTTACGATAATATAATTGTAATAGAGTTTAGCTATTTCAGCTATTAGCCTTCTTAGCTATCTATCTATAAATGGAAATAGGAAAAATATGTTTAGTTAGATTAGATTTGTTATAGTCATATTTATTCGAAAAAATGTTATCCCTAAATTAAATGGAAATCAAAAGAAATAATACCTAAATACAAGCTTTTCAAAATCGCAAACACTAGCGCGATGCCAAATCTTATTATCTCTCATTAAAATAAAGAAGATCAATTTGTTCACTTGTACAGTAAAACCTCAATAAAACGTATCTCTGTTGAACGGACTTTGGATATAATGGACAAAATTCCGGTCAAATTTAGAAAAATTAAAAACGTACTGTTAATATTATATATTATTACATTCAAGTGTCGCCGTTTGAAACAATTTTTAGCGGCTATGATAAACAGTTCAGCACTAGAATTTGAGACCAAACACCAGTGTTCTGTGCCGAAATCTACTCGTTATTATGTCAAGGAACCCTCTAATTTACTATCATTCCGGCGGCATTAACATAAATAGTGCCGCCCATCTATTAAGGGATTCCCTGACATAATAACACGTAGGTCTCGACGCAGCACACTGGTGTTTGCCATGCTGACCGAGGATTTACGAAACTCTCAACAGTTCAACTTGTTTACTCTAAGCGTATGAACGCATTTGATACTCCAGTAAAAAAGTTTTCGCAACCCTACCATTTAAATTTGAACAAACGAAAAAGAATCCATCTAACGAGCAATCAAAAATTAGATATTATACAAAATTTGGAGTCTGGAATGTCTGCGTCTCGTATATGTGAACAATATGGCATAAAAAAGCAAACGGTTTCGGACATAAAAAAGAACAAAGAAATTTGCGTTAATGTGTGATCGTGAAACTTAATTTTTCAAGAAGCAATCTTAAAATGGTATAGCGAATAACGTTCTTGTCATGTTCCGATTTAGGCAGTCGAATTGAAATCTAATCTAAATCATAATACAAACTGTATATTTTCGAAAAAAGTTTTTGATTTACTTTAAACCTTTTTTTTTATATAACAGACTTTCGCCTTAAACGGAGACAACCTCCCTCACAATTAGTCCGTTATATCGAGGTTTTACTGTGTGTTGTTTTTCCACCATGCGCTGTAGCAACTAAAATTGGACAAAGTTTTCAATAAGGCACAGTTTCAAATAAGACAAAGTTTCCCAATGTTCGCACTTCCAAATTAAGAGTTCCTTTTTCTTTAAAAGCGAATTCAAAATTTTACATCCTTTGGAAAATATTGTAAAAAAAAGTGAAACAAAGTATGATGAATTTGTCAAATTATAATTTTTTTAAAAAAGAAGAATTTATATTTTTTTTTTAGTTTTTGCATATTTTCCTGTGCTGCCCTGTTAACATTTGACGCACGGGGCCGAAGACGTAAGTTGCCGCGTATTTCTTATACTTTATGTGTAAAACAGGAAAGTCGGAACAAAGTTAAAAAAAATTTATAAAATAAATTTTTGAACGAATACTTAAAGTTTGAAGTGCCACGCCCACTTTTCTAATTCAGCCCAATTAAGCACAGCTCAAGATATGATCTGTATCCGTGTACTTAATTTCAACACAATATCTTGCACGGTTAACGAATTATGGCGTTATTAAAGTGTAAATTTAGGACTGTGCCACGCCCTTTTAGGAGTCTTTGCAAATTTGAATCCTAGCCTAATTTTAATTTTGTACACCAAATCACCAAGTTTCATCAAAATCGCAGCAAATTTTTTCAAAATGTGCAGGGGTATATTTACATAGAGTATGGGCGGTGGGCGTGTCCGTCAAGCGATTTTGGCCATTTTAACATGCTAGCTGCCTGTAAGAAGATGTGAGCTATGTGCCAAATTTCATTGAATTTGCTTGCTTAGTTTTCTCGTAAACGTGATTTCAACAGACAGACAGACGGACATAGCTAAATCAACTCAGATGAAGCTGATTAAGAATATATATACTTTTCCATACCTGCCACGCCCCCTTCTATGCGTTACAAACGATATGGCAAAAGTTAATATACCCTCCGTGTAGGGTATAAAAAAACTTAGAAAATACAATTTTTTCACAATTCGGTTGTTAAATTTTTGTTTCGTATATATATATATAAAAAAAAATGTTCTTAAAGTCACTTCAAAATTGGACTCTCAAAACCAATTTGTTCACGGCCAAGTTTTTTTTATAACACGTAACCTCAGCGTAATGTAAAAAATCGCGCACATCATATCTAAGAACCTACACGTACCAGCTTCTACCCTTTATTTTTTGTCAAAGTTGCTGCCTCGGTTTTTTTTTTTTGTATTTTATAAATTTTCTTATCTTGAAATTGCACTTCTATTGTTTGTACAATATGTTTTCTTTTAATTCTGATTCGTTGTAATTAGAAAACAATTGGTAAACAGTCTACGTGTATCTCTGCAGTGAAATTCTTTTACAGGGGAAGTGAGTTTTTTTCTCTGTTTTTATTTGTGCGATCGTGTTTTCTTTTGATAACAAAGATAAAATAACAAAAAACAATATTTCAGAGAAATGTTTTTTTTTATGTTTTTTGCTTCATAAGTGACAGGCAGTGGTGTATATAAACATTGACTTTTAAAATTGCTGACGGATAGTGCTGTGTCGTTTGTGAAATGAAATAGTATTTAGTAAAACAAGAAGAGTTTTTTAATTGTTATAAAACTGTGATCTGAATACATAATTTTTGTAAGTTTTCTTTGTCAGCCAGTCTATGAAATGTTTAAAACACTGGAAAAATCTCGAGCCCACGTAGGTGCAGTGACAGATATGTAGACATACATACATATATATGTACAGTGGTGGCGAATGAGCAATTGCCGCATGAGCACTCCTTCATTGTGACATCCAAGCAGTAGCGTAGCTAAAATATAATAATCTGAAATTATCTCTGAGAGTAGCGACAAAGCGAATAAACTTTAAAAGCATAGATTTTTTCTGCAGTGTAAACATCCGTACTTACGGTGAGCACACTTTTCAAATCAAAATAAATAGTGCAGGAGCCGGTGTTAACAAAAGTACCGTCATCGCGGTTTTGAAAAATTATAATGAAATTGCACCTTCGGTACAAAACGAGCCCGGTATTGCAAGATTTTCATAGCAGGAAGTATTTTGTTGTAATTAATTATAATTTTAAATTATTGTGGAATTTGATTTCAATTTCAAAATATTTTTAGAAAATTTCATGCTTTTTGAGGTATGGCACCCTACACGCTGCCGTAAATGTTCGTCATAACTATTTCAAGGAAGTGGCAGCTAACGAAGTTTTGCAATTAATTTGAGTAAGATAATTTTGGGTGAAATTACTAAAAGCTTTATCCCCGACTTCCGACGCCAAATCTTCGAAACTAAATGGCTCCTCGAACTTATAGTTCCATATTCCATATACATATTTAATTATAAAAGCAGAACGGCTTCTTTATGTCTATATGACAAACATTTCCAGGAACATTTCCCTACCTTTAAATCACAATGCCCTACCTTACAAATACCAAAAACCAGCATAAATTATTATAATTAAATTGTTTGTTCATAGTTGGAGATTAAAAATATGTAGTGATGAAATTTTATTTGTGTATAGGTAGATGGCATTTGAAGCGCCATCACATGAAGCGATGGATCTATTTATAATATCTGTTATGCAGAGGGAACTCCCCATACCATGTCTATAGTACGGGGAACCCCCTTTGATTTTGATTTGAATTGATTAAGGCTGCGTTCACGGTGTGCGCTATAAGCGAAGATTGGCAAGAAGCGTAGAAACTGTGTTTGGGTATTTGTATGCAAATAGCACGAAGTGTTCGGAGTGAGAGCGAAGCGATGCTAGAACTTTAGCGATAAAGCGAGTTTGAACTGTTGTTCGCTTGTTCTTCATCGTTGAGGATTTGATAGTTCCCATGCTCTGCCACAGAAATAATTTGTTTACGTAAAGCTATTGAGTGTACATCAATACCTAGAGATCAATGATATACATGGTAATCGATTTAGGAGCCCGTGCTTCGAGGGCAGACAAAGTATAATAAATTTTTTACTTTTAACCTTTTTATTAAATTCACAAATTTAAAAAACCTCTAATATTTGGTCCCATTTTATCCCATCAACTCAGTCAAATTTTATCATAACAAGTTCTTTTTTTAATGTATATTTTTCTCTGCAATTTTGATTACAATATATTTTTCTATTCAAAACATAATTTTCGAGTTAATTGACAAAAATTGAAAAAAATTGTTCCATCAATCAAAAAACTTACAGTGATGTTATATTCAGCGATCAACAAGTCTTTGTATTACCAAGTTTCCGCTAGGTATATCTCATTTTGAGCTAGAATATGAATTGTGTTTAAGGGTACTAAAGTCTGTCCCACTGTGTGCGATTGTTCCACCAACTGAACGACAGGCGACATAATGTACAGAGGATCATTAAATAGCTAATCAGGCATATTAAAAAAGTGCGCAAATTGGTAGTTGTTTTGTGACGCATCTTCCGGACTATAGGGAGACACAAAACAACAAAAAAAATTTCATAAAAGGGCTGATTAGTCATATAACTTTAATCAATATTCTTTTACTATAGTCGTAAATTGTAAAAATAATTAAAGATTTTTATTATTTTATTTGCAGATTGTTATTCTTACTTCCGGAACTTAGATAAAACTTAATTGCAAAATGTGTGGTAAGTGCATAATATTTAATTAATACATTTAACAATTCGATTTTATTCACCCACTACACATACGTAGGTATGTATTTATAGACTGATGATTCCGTTTAGCAACGGATGAAACTAATATGACCAGCGTTAGCCTTTTATTTACTGTTTTGTTTTTTTGTATTTTTGTTGGTGGTATCATACACTGAGTAGTAAGCTCAGTAAAAGAATTATAATTATTTCGTTTCAAAAATGTAGAAAAAAAGGGTGCTCAAGGGAATTACCGATCGATATGAAAACTTTATATATACAAAGGACGTGTGTTTCGAAGTGCACCAAAGATATATTATTAAATTTGATTAAAATTAAAAAAAAATATAGTAAAATATAATAACAAAATACTAATAAAAAAGCTGGGGTGTTCACAAATTTACTATAAAAGTCTGCTTAAATTACCACTTTACCGCGATACCAAGTAACTGAGAATATCCCAAATGTAAGCATGAGAATTTTTTTTAAAAGCTTAGCACAAATATAAAAAAACTAGGAGACTAAAAAATTTGCTACTTAGTTCTGATAAAGATACCAAATTGTTAAGTTCCTGCGAATACCCTAAATATTATGTTATTGTAACTTACATTAAATATTTATATTATTTTAGGAATTTTCGCTTATCTCAATTACTTAACACCAAAAACACGTCTTGAAGTTTTGGATTTACTTGTGAACGGCTTGAAGCGATTGGAATATCGTGGTTATGATTCAACCGGCGTTGCCATTGACTCCGTTGACAGTAAGGATATTGTTATGGTAAAATGCTGTGGCAAAGTGAAAGTTCTGGAGGATTCGATAGCAGAAAGTATGTCAACTGCATGAAATTATTGAAATTCACATAATTTTTCTTATGTTTATATATCTTTCTTCATCATAACTTTGACAGATTTTGGTGGCAAAGAATATGCAGAGCCTGTGCTGACCCATGTTGGTATAGCACACACACGTTGGGCTACGCATGGTGTTCCATCTGAAAGAAACTCACATCCACAACGGTCAGATTCTGATAACAGCTTCATCGTTGTACACAATGGTATCATCACGAATTATAAGGATGTCAAGACTTATTTGGAGAAGCGTGGCTATGAATTTGAATCTGATACAGATACTGAAGTTATTGCTAAATTGGTTCATCATTTATGGAAAAAACATCCCGGATATTCATTTAGAGAATTAGTTGAACAAGCTATACAGCAAATAGTAAGCATTATTGTTTTGCTTTGACATAAAATATCTTAATCTTTATTATATTCGATCCTGTAAAAATCTCAAATGTTGTATAAGGTGTTTTTTGATGTTGACATTTTTACTGTTGGGTATCAAAGGTTATGACAATTTTAATTGACAGTTTTGACACTATTCAAAAAATTTCGACATTTTCGACGGCATCTAGCATTTGTCGACTTTTTTGACTTAATCAACATTGGTTCAACTGGACTTGGACTTCGACAATAAAAAACCAAAAGGTTTTTAGCTCAAGTAAAGAAGTTTTCAATTAGACTCTGTAAAAATTTAGCTGGAATTTATTTCGTTTGACTTTATTGCTTTAAGAATTTGGTGGGAAAGTTGAATTTATTTGAATTACATAAAATGATCTGTGAAAACTTGTATCCGCTGGAGAATATTGGTCTATATCATCCGAAAAAAATAGGTAAATATTTATAAAGTTTTACAACAAAGAGCGTATCAACCGAAAAAAATGTGGCGGTTGAAAGAGAAAAAATTAGTGTAAAAAACAGCTGATCACTTCCCATCCAAAAAAGTTTAATTTTTCACCCAGACAAATTTCTTGTGGCTAAAAATTGAAGACTCAAAATCGTAGACAACGAGACTAGAGACTCACTTTTTACAAGCGAGGTAAAAGGAATCTCCTGTCTCAATTGTATCTGCCCAGTACTTACCCGTTAAAATATGTTGAAATAAAAAACAAGTTAAAAAGGAACAACATAACAAAAAGCTGGAAATCAAAACATTTTTTGGTACATAAATGCTCATTTATTCAATTAAATAGTTGAGCGGTTTTTGATTGAAATGGAATCGTAAAGTTCGTAAATGTTTCCTAAATGTTCAACCAGATAAATCTTTTTGAAATATTGTTTTTCGATGCGCACAGTTTTAAACTAAAAAATATCAACATATATCTCTGAAAGTAAATGCGCGTCACTGACTTCAGATTCCGTATTCGCTTCTAACGTAAACTTATGCTCAAGTTATAGAAATCAGGTACAAAACTTTAGAGTCGGTCATTCCTTTTTTGAGTTATATGCTATTTATCAATAATACTCTCAAAAAAGTTTCACTTGGCTTGCATTCAGAATGTATTAACTAAACGTTATGCAACTACGACGCAGTTTCTAAAATACGCGCAACTTTTTTGACAGTTTTCACTTTTAACCCATTTTTGCGTATCAGTCGAAAATTGTGGTGATTCGAATAGTGAGAGAAATTTCAGCTTTTACTCTCTCGAAAATCTCGATTTGACACTTTTAATTTTGTACCACAAAATTCGGTTGGTACAGACCTTACGTAAGTTCACTACGGGAGGTGTCAAAGAGAACTCGAATTTAACTAAAAGCTTCTTAAACATAGGGCAAATATTTTTCTTTTTTCAGTTTTTTTTTTTTGTTTTAATTTCACACACATAAATAATTTACGTACATATTTTTTAATTCTAGGAAGGAGCCTTTGCTATTGCCATGAAGTCAAAATACTTTCCAGGAGAGTGTGTGGCTTCTAGACGTGGGTCGCCTTTGTTAGTTGGCATTAAAACTAAGACACGTCTCGCTACGGATCATATACCAATATTGTATGGAAAAGGTAAAAAAAATATTTGTAGCTTTATCTTTCTGAGTTTGTTTGTACAGTATGCTCTTGTATATGATGTGTGTTACGTGTTTGTATGGTTACCTGTGCTCAAATATGCACACAATGAATATTATGTACATACATAAATATCTTTTGAAATATTGGGGAGTATCTGCTTTAGTAATAAAAGTTAAGTAAAAAACAGAAGTCAAAGAATTGGGAATATTTTTAGCAACCTACATATACATCAATAACTTGTGCAGTTTCTTTGTATGAGTCGTTTTACGCTCACCGGGTCCCTCTCAGCCTAAAATTTTTTGCATTAAAAATAACGTTAGACGGCACAACAGATTCGTATACATTTTTGCTTTCAAAAGAAACATGGTCTTTTGAAAATTCAATATAACTTCACGAAAAGCACCAGCTCATGGAAAATATAGTCATATGGTAAAAACCGTAACGTTGATCAAATTAATACTATACGCTTATCATGGAGCAGAAAAAGCAGGCATTAAACTTTTACCGAATACAGTACAGCTTTCTTATTGGAGCACCGAAGATCATTAATCGAATTAAGGTGCAATATAAAGGTTTCTAATATAGAGTTTTACATAACGGCAAACTTTCTGAGCCTTTGATATAAGATGATGTTTTCATCAGAGCTCTGCGGCTTTCAATTGAACTTCAGTGAGCATCAGAGAGAACTCGCTTATGCCGCTGACAATTGCTTCATCGTCACCAAGCAGTCCGATATGCAAGATAAACTCTTTGCCGTCAGATCTTCCGTAGAAGTAAATCTGAAACTCAACATAAATAAAATAATGCGTGGAGCTTAATATAATTTGGCGATAACAATAAGGACATCCATGCTACAAAGTGAAAAGTAGCTTCGCTCAGCTTCGTTTTGTCTGGAAGTCTTCATTTCTGTTAACGACAGCAAAACACAAAACTTTTAAGCCACTTCTTCTGTTTGGCTGTGCAACTTGGTTAAAGTTTGAAAGTCAATGAATTAACTTAGTCTTTTCCAAACGGGCTATGTTTCTTTTTGAAAGTTGAATACAAACATATTTTGTTGCGCCTTTTTTCGTTTATTGTGCCAAATTTTCTGCAACGTTCTTAAAGATATTTTGCTCAAACGCATTATAGACCTATGTCCAAGGCTGTTGTTTGAATAAGATCATGTCAAATAATTAAAAACTTTTCATAACTAAATAAAAACAGCGTTATCAGTTTGGACAAAAAGGGGCACCATACCAACAAAACTCAAAAGTCTGGCTGGAGTAAAGATAAAAAAAAAAAACTCTTTTCGGCAGTCGTATAGAATTTAAAAAAAAAAGTAATTAAAATTATGCACTCGTTACTTTTTTTTTTCTAAGACGTCTCTACAAAAACGTATTTCACATCAAATCATTTAATATCGAGGTGTTGTTAAATTAGTCTCCTTAATTCGTTTCTTTTAATTTTTATTTTTATATTTTTCCATTCTATTTTCTACATTGTGTTTTCTGTGTTACTACCACTGTATCCTACTATATGTATGTATGTTTGTTTGTCTTAAACTATCGTCACTACTTTTCTGTACTCGAACTATACTGCGTCTACAATTACTTAATATTTTTCCAACAACTGATCGGTAGATGATAAGCAACAAAAAGAAGGTAGCAAAAAGTTTTATTATATATATTCTTAATTAATGGAGAGTGGCAATATAATTTTAAAACATATCGCTTTCAAAAATTAATTTTGAGTGCGTTTTGTTCTCACAAAATAAAACATTACATGGTTTAGGTTTATTTCTAATGTATACTCGTATAGTAGGGTGAAAAGAAAACACTTTTTTTTCGCTAGCTCTCACGACATGCTTAAGATCTGGTGTCAGCAGCATCTTGGTTGATCATTCCTTAAATACCTGCATACACTTTTGAGTTGTTTTCACCGATATTTTTGATTTTTATGTATTGTGTAGTGCTTAGCTATAGATGACTTTTGAATATATTTAAATTTCTAAAGATATATTTTCAAAAAAGTTTTAAGTATTTCAGAATATGACTCAAAACATCACAAACACTGTGCGAAATAAAAAAAATTTTAAATCATTTTTGTTTGAGAATGCTTTAAGTTTGTTAAAAAAAAGATTTTTCTTAAAAAAAATTTGTTTAAACATTAATTTTTTTATTAATAAAATTATTGTCTTCATTTATAAAAATGTGACGCGCAATATCTTCGACACAAAACTTTTTTATGTTATACTTCAATTAATCCCTTAGAATTTTTAGATGTATCTAATTTCAAAAAATAAAAAATTGTAGAATGATAGCGAAGATATTTTCAGTAACATTTTTATACATAAAAAAGTTAATAATAATAATAATAGAGTTTAGCTACTAGCCTTCTTAGCTTTTTAGCTTGAAGCTTTAAATCAAGTATTAGGCTTTTTAATAAACAATGGAGATGGAAAAAATTATACATGCAATTAATTTGTTAATGCTTTAATAAATTTATTTAACTTTTTTTTTGTAAAATTGAAGAATTACTGAAAAAAAAATGACAATATGTTTTTTCGTCCTACTCCCCATAGTTTCCGAGATATTTCGTTTCAAAATATTTTTAAAAAAGACAAAAAAAAAAACAAAGTTTGCAGTTATTAAAACAATGACAGTGGCACATTTTGTTTTTTGATTTAGACAGCCTTTCAGGTTGACAGCAATAAGCTGAAGTTTATCATGTGGGATAAAAAAGTGACACTGGAAAGAAAATTTAATAAGCTAAAAAATGTGTTTCAAAAGTTTTTAATCGGTTTTCTTATATATAAAATTAAATCGTAGTTTTTCATGTGGGTACTCATACTCTTACAACTTTTTGTTTTTCAGAAATGCTTTATAGCTACATTATTATTATCTTTAAACTGATATTCTATATGAAACTTTTATTTTTGCGAAAATCAAAGAAAGTCTATGCTTAAACTCCAAAGGTAAAATACCTCTCATATAGTCAATTTTAGCTTAGTAATGCTAAACTGAAAGGTTGGCTAAATTAAAAAAAGTTTTACTCATTAACTAATGACACCAGACCTCAAATTGCCCATTAGGAGCGTGTTTGTGCTGCGAAAAATAAATTATTTTCATTATGCCTTAAAATATTTTAAACTATATATACAAACTTTAGAAATGGTGACTGTTTTTCCACTGTATCATATCAAAAATTCTATGTATAAAAATATCTTTTCATAATTTGTATTGTAATGGATTTTCCCAGTTGAAGTCATGTTAGCATACTACTTTTATCTCTCTGGGCCGGTTTCGTAATGTTCAGTTAAAATTTTTCTTTTAATTAAAAAATAATTTGAATTAAATGTTGGGTCAACTAAAGTTAAACTGAACATTGACAAAGCGACACTTATTTCCTCTATTTAGTTTTAAGCATTCTTATGTGACTTAACCTTTCTTCCAATTCTACTTTCATTTATGGTATATCTATGCTTATAATTTTAAACATACTTTCTCTTTATTCGATTAATTTTTTCTTGTTAAAATTGTATCTTAAACGAAAAGCAATAACTCTGTCTTATATGTTGGTTTATTGAAAGGCTCTGCAGAAAAAGATATAATATCATACATTCGAGTCTTTTATTTATTTTATATACTACAAAGCGTTTCGAACATAAATATTCATAGATCAAAGAAGTAGTCTTAAAAAATAAGCAAGCTCTTAATATTTTTTTACCAATGACATATGTATGTATCCCTACCTTATTCAAAGGGTTATCAGCACTCAACTTTTATACCGAAATAGTACTGTAAGAGAGATCGAAATATGTTAGCATATCTAAGTGCTTAGAAAAAAGTGAGAATTTAATATGGTTGATCACGTTAGGTATAACGGGAAGACAAAAGTATTACAGGTTTGTCTGAAGCCCTTCTTAGAGAACTCAATATCCTGAAGATTTGCACTACAATTTGTTCATTACGGTGGCAACTGCATTGTATTAACTACTTTTTCATCACCACGGGTCTCTGTATGCATTACCTTCCCAGCAGGCAATTAAACAAGGTCTTCCCCGGAGAAGGCCTGCTAGCACTGTTGCGATTGTAAGAGGCCTTCTCTTTAACTAAATTTTCATGCAAATAAAAACATGTATGCTCATTTTTTTTTTATTATGATTTTAGATTTTATTTACAATCTGTCAATATTAACAATAGATATATTTTATAAGTAGTGAAATTTTAATTAGCAGAATAGTTACACTCCATTGAGTGTATACTCATGAAATGCTAATATGCCTTACCAGCTATTATGCCTTCCCACAGCAGCAGTGCTATAAGGCCTTTCCACAGCAGCAGTGCTATAAGGCCTGATATTAGAAGGCAAAGAAGAAGGACTTCATATATTTTTTTATTTAATGTATTGCAATGTTTTATGATTCGACATTACTTTTTTGTCATTGCATTGTACTTATACGACATCAACATGTTGCTAGGCTGGTCTTACGTTTCATGTTATGTTAAACGACGTATTAAGATTTCATTTTTTTCAAAGTACTTCTGTGACCCCTTCTACGGCAAGCGATCTTAGAAGGGCTCTTGACGCAAACGATGTAGGAAGACCTGCTTGTAGAGTATTTCTATTAGACCTGCTTAAAGAAGGCCTGTTTTATCGGGACGTTTTATATAACAAAGAAAGGAAGTAAGTTTGAAAGGAGGGGTGGCAAGGCCTTAATCGTACCAAGGATGGCCTGCTAGCTCCTGCCCTTGCCCAGTGAGTTAATACCATTTGTAGAGTGATGTGACAGTGTATACGTGGGCGAATGTTCAGAATAAAATTTTTACTAAATCTATCATTTATTAAAATATCACAAATTTAAAAAAATCAAAGGGGACCTTAAAAAATTAATTGATGTACTTCAAAATTTTTTCAATATAAAAGCCAACTTTTATAAAAAATTAATATTTTTGCTTCGAATGGTTTTAAACTGATGGTGCTAGGATATTTGTCTGCATTTTATTAAGTTTTCTGTACCATCTCTCTAGAAGTGAATCTCATATGAAAAATATTAAAAAATGTAAAACTTTTTTTGATATCTTGCCCATTCAAAATTTGAACCAAGCCCTCTTGGCTGTTGTTAAAAATACTTTGTGTGTCTGACTAGGAAAAACTTTCAAATAAATAGAAGGTACATACATATCATTGTTGTTGTAAATTAATAAAAATTAAAGCCAAACCGTGAACAGTTTGCATAAAATTTTGTTGTAAAAAAATTATTAATAATTCAGTATACCAGCAGTTATTGTTTTTATGCGCAGTACTCTTCTACCAAAACTGTTGTACATTAAATTCAATCCTGCATCAAATTCTGTTTCTTATTCATTTTTCCAAATTATTACTATCGTATTACAAACGAAATAAAATATCTTATATGTCATTTGATTATTTTTATTTAAGAGTTTTTTTTGGCAATTGGTTTTATTTAAAATAATCTTCTGTTTTTTACTTTCGTTTTGTTTCACTCCGCAACTTTATTCAATGTTGAAACTCTCGTGATTTAATTGCAAACTTTTTTTTTAACAATTTAAATTTGTAACAACCAAAAGACACCGATGCTGCCAAAGTCCAAGGTAATGAAAAAATAACAAATTTTACTATTTTTAAGGAGCTTTTTTTACAAAATCCAATAACACATAAAGTGGCTGACAAAAGGGATTTTCTTGGTTTTGGACAGTTAATCTATGAAATATACTCAAAACTTATTAAAAATAAAAAATATGATATTTCTTATAGGTATATACTGTCGCCGTATAATAATAAACATATCGTATGGTCTGTAAATAAGTATATTCATAAATGCACCACATGATTATTGAAGTCATTTAGGTGAATTACACCAGTTATGTATTCATAAAAATATCTTTTTCAAATTTAATTTTGCGTGTAATATTGAAATGGTCAAAAACAGAATTTCATTATTGTTATTTACATTGTTGCAACGATGGGAATGTACTTTGCACGTTGTTTAGTTTTTTCAATAATGAAAAATCTAGAAAGACCAAGCTATTTGAATTTGTTTACTTTTTTGCGACGATAAAATATGTTCGAATTTGTTTTTTTTTTTTTTAAATTTTCATTTCAGTCTACGATTTGTATAATCTTACAGACTATTAAAGTTATTTAATATAAGCCTTTTTTATTCCAAGTTCCAGAGGTTTGGTGTCTGAGGCAAAGTTGTTTCTCATAAAAAGACAAACATTTTTTTCATTCACACTACTCCTCGAGCACCACTGCTTAAACACCTCTTATGCAGCATTTCAGTAAAATTTTCTTAAAAAAATCTACAATCCAACGCTAGATGGATGCAAATTTGCAAATTCTCAACTTCAAATTATCTTAGTTTTCTTTCTTCTTGCATTGTCGCAAAAAAGTAAACAAAAGCGAAACAATTACACTTTATGATATTTCATAGTCGCGTCAAAGAAAATGCAAATGTTGTAGTAAAATTTCGTTAAGGCAGTTAAATATTTCCGTAATTATTATAAAAATAATGTGGAAATTGGTAACTCGATTTAGAGATTGAGTTAACATAAGTAAGCATTTGAGTGTATGAATTTTAAATTCTATCACAGGTGTAGGTAACATTCTCATGTTACGTGCTGTAAAATTTTTAGTTCGACGACGCATTTTGAAAAAAAAAGTAAAAAAAAAGATTTTTGGAAAAAGAAATGATGCGATTTCTTGATCAAGAATTTATAGAGAAATTATTCATTTGAAACTTTACTAAACTGTTGTTTTTTTATTTATATGACATATTACTCGTAGTTTAAAGTACATGCGGGTCTTATTTTTTTCCGCTTACGTATGTTTTTTAGAAAATTATGCTAAACATTTTGAAAACCCTTCCCAATAAAGTATCACTTGAAAAAATGATTAAACTTAAGAGATCGACAGGCGTCACAGTAGGAGCTCCTCATACAAGCTGCGGTCATAAATAGCTTTTTTGAAATATTTTAAAAAATCACTGTATTATGTAAATTTGCTTATATCTTGCTGTGTAAACCTGAATAGATTTTTTTTTTTTCAAATTATGTTCTTAAGTTTATATAAACATAAAAGTCGGAGCAAGTCCTAAATAAAATGTTTCAAACGTCAGTCACTCACTTGCTTTGACTTACGTAATACGAGCGGGGTCAATTTTAAAGAAAATTGTATTTACTCATCGCAAAAGTTTCTTGCAAATCATTTAACACTCAAGAAATAAAAAATCCAAAGAAGTCACATCGAAAAATTGTGCCTTTTCGAAATTTTTTGAACCTTTTCAGCTTTTCTTCATTTTTTCGACATATTTTGAAATTTTCGATATTGTCCGACTTTTTCGACATTATTCAACATTTGCCGCTCATGTGACTTATTCCACATTTACTACAACATTCAAAATTGGACATTAAACTCTACCGTGTGGTGATGTATCAACTCGGAAATATTCCAAACCGAGTTGAGCGAGTTGAAAATCCACCCAAACCGAGTTGACAGACTGAGTAGCTATCTCAACACGGTTTGACCAGAGTTGATTTCAACTTGAGTTGAACTGAGTTAACAAACTGAGTTCGCTATCACTACTAACGTGTAACTACTTATGTGGACAAATCAATACGAGCAATTCCCATATGGAAAGCAAATCAATATGAGTAATTTCTATAAGGAAAGCAAATCAATATGAGTAGCATTAGTGGGGCTAAGTACGTGGTACATTAAGGTTGGGTATTTGGTGGTACATGTCTTATTAGATTTTTTCGAAGTTTTCTAGATTTTTCGCATGATTTGATACTTTGACACTACGACTTTTTCAATATGGTCTGTACCAAAATAGCAAAAACTCAGTAAGGCTGACGCCGCGCTAATTTACTTTTTCATAAGCATTTTTAGTCGAATGGCGAATTTTAAATACTTTTTTTTTTCTATTTATGGCTGCAGCTCATAATATTTATAATATGTATAAGTCCTTTTATTTTGGTCTCTTTTACTTTTGGCGACATTGTATGACTTGTTGCTGATTGATGTTAGGGTTAAAAGTCCATAAAAAAAAAATGGTTGAACTTTGTGGTAAAGCTTATGCTTCATTATGTATGCATGAGCAATTCCATTCTCAATGTTCCACTCATGACACAAGCAATATTTGCAGCTTTGACTACATACTATGAAACTTTTTTATAAGAATGTTTTGGAAATTATCTTGAACTTTCCAAAAATAAAAAAAATGTAATACAATATCATTCCTACTGAATTCAAAAATGAACTTAATTTTGCTTAGTTGAGATATGAGGCTTAAATATGTTAAAATAACAAAATAACATTTCATACTTTCTTTAAAGCAGCCTATATAATGGTGACCGAAACTTCTATACTTGGCAGAAATAAAGTCACGACGGGATAATTTAAAATGGATATCAAAAAAATATATATATATTTATTCAAAAAATTAGTGCTTGACGTTGGGAGAAAGAAGTTTTCAAAATATCTTATCTCATGCGTATCAAAAACTAGAAAACATGTAGTAAAATTAAGCTCATTTTAGGCTTTAGCTGGCCAAAGTCCGCTTAGAGTCACTCTCACAACTACGGTTGCAAAAAAATAACTTGTTATAGGTGGAACATTACCATGGAATTGCTGTCATCGAATATGTTTTTATTATTTAAGCAAACTTATTCTTTATTAAAAAATATGACCTTTGTATTCTTTTCTTCTTTTTACATTTTCTTTAATACTTTCGGTGTTGGCTCTTACATGTATATACCCCTAATAATAAAAATAATACATTTTATAATTCGAACGCATTCAAAAAATTCAACAATTTTTTGGTTTTATTTCCATGCATTATAAATTTATTATACTTAAAATCGGCAATTTGGATATTGAAATACATCCTCGTTCCAAACGTGTCATCCGATGAAATATGTAAATATTATGCCTACCTATTATAAACGCAAACGCATTAAATTGTGCATCGCTTGTGCTTCCATTATAATTATAAACGATAAACTAATCATAAAGAACACCGTCCTCATGGACATGCTCGTGAATTGCCAGTTATACCACGTTCGGATAGCACATCAGAGTTTATGCCATTAGAGGATAAGGAGGTCGAATATTTTTTTGCCTCGGACGCTTCAGCTGTTATTGAGCACACAAACCGTGTCATATACTTAGAGGTTTGTTATAGTTTAAAAAATTTAGTCCATTCAAAATTTATCTAGAGGTTTGGTTAGTTCAGATGCTGGAGATGAAATCCAGTAGCTGTAAATGAGCAGTCCCATATTTTGTGCCAATACATATGTAGCTCACTAATGAAACACAAAGAAATTCCGGGGCAAAATATTTATGTTAACATGAACCGCTTGGAGCAAAAATTTTTGAAAATACATATGCCAAAAATTGCTAGCAGGAATAATAAAAAACTATTTGAAATAAGTTAAGAAAGGTATTTCAAATATGATTTTGAAATTTTGCTGTTAAACACCATTCCCGAGATAATCGATTTTAAGGATGCGCGTGTGATACGCGTAGGGTTCAAGTTTTACACTGTTTTTTTTTTATGCATATCTGGCTTAAAATTTTATTTCCAAAAGTTTTAAACTCGCATTAATGCCGTAAATAAATATTAGTAATTTTTCAAAAACGATTCGCTAAGCTATAGACAGTCAAACTTCAAAATTTTTACAGGTGTGCTTCCATCTAATGTGAAAAATTTGACATTCTGAGGCCTTAGGTGAGAAATTATATGCTTAAAATCTACTATATACTATATATATAAAAATTAATTTTGGAATATGTTAGTCTCGCAAAGGCTGGAAAATGGCTCGACCGATAGGGATTGCGATAGGGATAAAGATAGGGATAAGGATAGGGATAGGGATAGGGATAAGGATAAGGATAAGGATAAGGATAAGGATAAGGATAAGGATAAGGATAAGGATAAGGATAAGGATAAGGATAAGGATAAGGATAAGGATAAGGATAAGGCTAAGGATAAGGATAAGGATAAGGCTAAGGATAAGGATAAGAATAAGGATAGGGATAGGGATAGAGTTAGGGATAGAGATAGGGATAAGGATAATGATAGGGATAGGGATAGAGATAGAGATAGAGATATATATAGAGATAGGTATAGAGATAGAGATAGATATAGAGATAGGTATAGAGTTAGGGATGACGATGGGAATATTTATGGAGATATGGTTGGAGTTGAGGTAACGATGGGAGCGAGGAAGGAGATAGGAACATGAACAGAAAGGGCAGAACAACGTCTGCTGGGTACACTAGTGGCCAAATATATTACCGATTATAAAAATTTATTCTAAATTGTGCTGCATTCAATGTTGAATTTTTAGCGTTCTCCTCAAACTCATTCTTTGTTGTTACATTTGCAATAGTTTATGCTCCAGACGGCATGTGTTAATATTTAAATATTTCTCTGAAATGTTTGTGTGTTTCAATAGTGACCTGTATGCACAAAGTAAGTGATTTTAATTTTTTTACCATAAGGCTAATGACTACACATTTGCTCTAATGTTATTCATGTACTCTACTATAAAGATTTCTTTGTTTTATTACCTAAATTTTGTCTGGACTATTTTAAAATCATTAATTTTATTCATTTAGTAATGTTTTTTTTTTGTTTGCAGGATGATGACGTTGCCGCTGTTAAAGATGGTGCTTTGAGTATTCATCGTTTGCGAAAGTGTCTCGATGATCCTCATGCTCGTGAAATCACTACCTTAAAAATGGAAATTCAACAGATTATGAAAGGAAACTACGACTACTTTATGTTGAAGGAAATTTTCGAACAGTCGGAATCTGTTTTTAATACAATGCGTGGCCGCGTTAAATTTGAATCGAACAGCATTGTGCTTGGTGGCATTAAGGACTATATTCCCGAAATTAAGCGTTGTCGTCGTCTAATGTTAATTGGCTGTGGAACTTCTTACCATAGTGCGGTGGCGACTCGACAGCTGCTGGAAGAGTTGACAGAGTTGCCGGTTATGGTTGAACTTGCATCAGATTTTCTTGACCGCAATACGCCTATATTCCGTGATGACGTGTGTTTCTTCATTTCACAATCTGGCGAAACTGCTGACACATTAATGGCGTTGCGCTATTGCAAGCAACGTGGAGCTTTAATTGTTGGCATTACAAATACTGTTGGCAGTAGTATTTGTCGAGAATCTCATTGTGGCGTGCATATAAATGCTGGTCCTGAAATCGGTGTAGCTTCAACTAAGGCTTATACGTCACAGTTTATATCGTTGGTTATGTTTGCATTGGTAATGTCTGAGGATCGCTTATCCATACAGCAACGTCGTTTGGACATTATCAGAGGCTTGTCAAACTTGGCCGATCAGATACGTGAAGTATTGTTATTGGACTCGAAGGTGCAAGACTTGGCTAAAGATTTATATCAACAGAAATCTTTGCTAATAATGGGACGAGGCTACAACTTTGCCACATGTCTTGAAGGTGCTTTGGTAAGTATTATTAAAAAATATGTAGCTTCCCTTATTTGAAGTTCACCAGATACCACTCGGACTAGCATCTAACTTCAAATCTTCATTGGATTCATTTTCATATGTACCAATGTAGAATTTTGTCTTTGGCTTTGTTATATCAATTTATGTTTCCTTTAATTTTTTTTTTTTATTCCAGCTTTAGGGTTAATTTTACCTTACTTAGAAATAATACGAAAATCATATTATTGTTGGACAATGAATTCTTATGCGTGAGCATAATTACTTCTGTTCCATGATTTGTATATTATGCAGCTCGTTTTGCTGACGCAGTTGCCTTCTTGTCCTTGAATTATTTTCTGCTGATGTTCAGGCTATTCTCGGTTGAAGTTCTGCTTGTGATCTTTTTTGTTCCTGGTGTTGTCTTATACAGAGGTGCATTGTCCTCTGATTTGCTGTGAACATATTTTTTTTAACGTGTTCTTAGATTTTTCCTGAAAGCCTTACATCTAACTGTAGCAGAATGTCTGTAAGAATTTGTTTTTCCAGGATGTCCGCGGATGTAGTTTATCCGCAGTTTCGCCATTTAATGTTTTGTTTCCCAAGTACTGCATGATCGTTAGTTTTGCTGTGGTAGATATTTAGGATGAAACAGCATATTCTTATCAGCGAGATATTTCTTTTATTTACCTATTAGTTGTATACTGCTAGATGCACTTGACTTTTATGTTCAGTTTTATGACTACACCCCGCTCCCATGAAAAGTCACTTGAGAAACTTTGAAAGTTGTGGCTCCCCAAAATTTTTTAGAAGTCTCTGCCTCTGCTGTTTAGTACAGAAATTTTGAATTATTTTGTGTTCCGATAGAACACCACAAAAAAAAAATTTAATACAAGTACTTGGTGCCCGCCTGGAAGGTATACTACTTGGTTTGACTATAATTTTTGGTTAAATGAAAGAGAATGCATCTAATGTTGACTAATGGTTTGTTTATTGTTGCCAATTACTTATGCGTGGCATAGAATATTAGATATATATCCACCTCTGTTAGCAATTTTCATGACATTTTGACACATTTCGCTCCGTTTCTGGTTTGTTTGCATAAAACCTTGCACTTCAAATATCCCCTGAAAAAAAATTCTGAAGCAGTCAAATCTCGCAGTCAAATCAGCATTTTTTTAGATAACTTGTTGTGGAAAAAGGTCTCAAAGTAATTCCTTTGTAATTCTGGCTGTATGCGAAGTGGAACCGTCTTCTTGGAACCACATGTTGATCAAGCGCAAAGTGTGCAGTTTAGGCGTCAACAAGTTTTCAATCATGTCACGATATTGTTCTACAATGACAGTTACTATTCAGTCGTTTTCATTTTCAAAGAAGCAAGAACCTAAGGTTGATCCTGACCAATTTTACAACAGACTGCCGCTTTTAATGGGTGTAAGGGTAACTTTGTGGGTTTTCTATTGCCCAACCGATTATTTTGCTTATTCACATATCCAATCAAATGGAAATGCGCATTGTCACTCATTATGAGTTTTTATGGTCGAGCTGTAACATGCTATTGGCAAATTTACAGCGACGTAAATGTTCTTGTGGCATAAGATCTTGTGCTAATTGAGTCTGAAATGATGATGTGTACAAAATTGTTCATCGTAAACCAAGTACCTTAGCTCAGTGTTTAATTGAGGTCGATGGATTGTTTTGAACACTTTCTTGAACAAGCTGCAATGTTCTCAGCCGATCTTCCAGTACTTTGTGGTCAAGGTTTGTGCATATTCCAGTCGACATAGCCATTCTTCATGTGCGTACTGAATTGGCATTATTTATTATTATGATTAAACTATTTCGTTTCATTAATTACATTATAAATTAATTTTTTCTTCTCTTTTTAGAAAGTTAAAGAGCTGACATACATGCATAGTGAAGGTATTATGGCTGGAGAGCTAAAGCATGGCCCACTGGCACTCGTTGACGGCTCAATGCCTGTTATAATGATTGTGATGCGTGATCCTGTCTATATTAAATGTATGAATGCATTACAGCAAGTTACGTCTCGTGAAGGTCGTCCAATACTAATATGTGAAGAAGGCGATGAAGAAACAAAGGTATTCTCTCCGCGTACCTTAGAAATTCCACGCACCGTTGATTGCTTGCAAGGCGTACTAACTGTTATACCAATGCAACTGCTATCGTATCACATTGCAGTTCTTCGTGGTTGCGATGTCGACTGTCCTAGAAACTTGGCGAAATCAGTGACTGTTGAGTAAAACTCGATATAATGTTTCAAAATTTTGTTTTTTTTTTGTGTTTGTTTACCTATATGCTATGACTTAAAGAATTTTATTTTGTTTTCCATTTTTAACAAATATATGTCAAATTTTCTGTAAAAAGTTTCTAATTAAGACTATTGTCCTTTTTATGTACAATGAAAATATATGCCTTTTGTAAATTTTATTGTTATTTTTACTAATTTTAATTTAAAGACTCAATCTGCCATAGGTAGCTAGGTTTTAAACGAAACATCAACTCGCTTGTATTTAAAAAATTGTTAGTCTTATAGCCATTTATAGCAGGAAGATTTCTGCTACAAACGTGATATGATTTAGATTGGGTTACAGCGGTGGCAAAAACTTAAATTTAATGCTAACTGGGTCGTCTTAATACGAGAATCATAGTACCAGAAGACCGACTGTTGATAGTTTTTTCGTTATGGCCGAATTTTATTTTATTGAACGTATAAAGGTTGTCGTTTTTAAGAACCTCACCATTTTTAGTTGGCAACCTTGCTAAGCCAGCTGACTTGGATTTTAAGAAGTCGTTGTTTAATATTAGAAGTAAATAAATTTAATATTCAAAAAGATTCACGTCGAAACGAAGTTTCGAAATTTATTATCAAAGACTATGTTGGATTGTTGTAAGTCAAGAGCACTTCGTGCACTATATGGTCCACTTGATCGAACACTTCTAGACTGCGCATCAGCGTAGTAAGAAATGCGGCAATTAGGTTAAATATCTAAGTTCTAGAAAACCGTGTCTCTGACCCCAAATTGTTTGTTTGTCGCCGCTCTCAAGAACATAGCCTGTGTTTCGGTTGAGTGGCTTGCATAATCCTACTTGTGCAGGAACTGAAGGCATATCGCGTACCTGCGGAAAGCTGAACTTACCATGAATTTTTATGATTCGAGCCGATTCGATATATTATTTTGTCCATTTGTTATATTGGTTGTCGTCGTGACAGCCTTGATTGCAAGAACCAATTGAAACGTCAAATCAAATCAGACCAGCCACGAACATAATTGTAGCGCCTACTTGACAAAAAATGCATCGAATAGGGACCCCGAATTCTGAACAGTGGGTCAAACATAATCGTTTGGGGATTTTTTGAACATGAAATCGATGTGGTTTTTTCTATTCTACAACATTGGTTCCAACATATTTTTAAACTTGTGGCTTTCCGAGCTATTGCGCAAAATTTTTTGTGTCGGCCTCACACAAACAGACTCATCACGATTCTGGCGACTGATTCTTATTTCGAGTATCAGCTTTACTAAAAATAGCTTTGCTAAAAATATTAAGTGGGAGGAAATGCAACGCTACCTCCCGCAATATTATAATGACGTTACATTTTATGCAGAAGTTGGGTGACCCATGCCAAAGTGTTGGATTTGCAGCAAGAAATAAAATCATACTTTGCTAGCAAGTCAAATAGTATCCCAAAGTTTGAAGACAAAGGGTGAAATTTCGACTTTGCATTTTTGTTCGTTATACCCAACCAGCTAAAAAACGCTAATACGCGTTTCATATAGATTTTTTATTTTTTATAAAGATTTAATTTTTTTCGTGTTCAGCGCCCCTTACAATTCTGAAAAAAAAAATGACTCTATGCATCAGTTTTTTAAGCAATTTATTAAAAAACTAAAGAAAAACTTTTTTTTTAAAGAAATTGCCAAACGAATACTTAAAGTCCAATTCATTCTCTTCAATACGCTAAAGTTTCGGTTGATTTATTTAAGAGCAACAAGCTTTTGTTTATAAAATTACCTAAAGTCTAATGTTGCAATTACGTTGCTTAAAAAAAAAACAACATTTTTTTTGGTCACCTTCAACGATTTTTTCAACATTTCGATAAAAATCATTATGGTCATTGCAAATCACACTTATTCTGACCCAAAGTTAAAAATAATAAGCTCGATAATATCCGAAAAATGTTGAGCGGAAGTCGAAGAATGTTAAATATGTCGAACATTTTTAAATATATACAGTCGTGTTCAAAAGTATGACGCACCTCTATGTATTCTTATAAAGCGTGTTCCAATAAGAGTGCACTTTTTAAATTTTGTATAATTTTATTTTCGTGCAAGTGGCAATTTAGCCACAGCAGTTACTATCATGCCCATAAAAAGGAGTGACACGAAACTGCGATCCAGAAGGAATGCGAACTGTATTCTGGCGGTCAGAGGAGGAACAATGGGAATTCCTTTGGCGTCTAAAACCTTTGCAATTCCATTTGTCACACGGCAACGAGCTGCTCGGAGTTATAGACCAATTAAAGACATCTTTGTTACCTCTTGAGACGTTGACCAGTTTTTAGTCAAGCATTGGGATTGGAGCTGGTAAAGTACCTCAAGGATATGGAATTACTCTTTTGGGGACTAACCCAAAGTGATGTTCGCTCCTTAGCATTTCAACTAGCAAAAAAAAAAAAACTTGGGAGATTTCACCGCCTTCTAAGACTTACCAATCTTCCAGCTGCTAAGTGTTGCAACAACATTTACAAAACCACCGCATAAAACAGCTTTAGAAGAGAGCAGTGAAATTATACAGAAAAATAAGAAAGTAAAATAAGGCAAAAAAAAAAACCACCAAGGAACTGAAACGCTGCAGCAAAGCTAAAAGGTCCAAAAATAAAAATTTAAAGTTTTTCAAGTGATTCTGCTGGCACCATACATTTATCGAGTTCTGATGAAGGTCCTTGGCCCGAAATTTCATCCATTTCTTTCATTTTTCTGCAACAAATTGTTTCAGTTGGATAAGGAGAATAAGACATGATGGCTAGAATGCTTGCAATGTGATTTAGTTTTTGGTCACAATAAATGTCTGCCAAAAAGATGGGCAGTTTTTATATGTGACTCCTGTCAACCACTGTACTTACGTTGTTATAAACTTGTTCGAAGCTATCTGTAATTCCTATGATATGGCATATCACATTAAGCGATTGTTATATATCATATTACCCGCCAATTCCGTCCAGCACGTGTTATTGGGTTTTTTCCCTTTCGTTGATGTAGCTCCAGAATGAGATGCATTAAAAGAGTCCACAGCCGCTATATACTAACTAATGCATGGAAGAAGCATTGGACATAGCAATATCCATGTTATAACAAAAAACTACTAGTTATCACTAAAACAAAAATATATATAGGGTGTTTTTTTTAGAGGTTTGTTTTTTGAATAGAGATAAAACTGGCATTTTATGGTCAAATCTGGCAACTCTAATGTCATTTATGTTCAGTTTGGTTTGCCATTTCATCATGAACAGGTTGACAAAAGAACAACGCTTGCAAATCGTGCCAATTTATTTCGAAAATAATGGTTCAGTTCGCGAAGTTTACCGCAAGCTCCGTCCATTTTATGGTCGACATAATCGTCCATCAGAGCAATTAATTCGGTTAACCATGGATCGTTTTCGCACTATGTTTACTCTATGTGATAATACGCATCCGCAGAGACGTCGAACAGTGCGCACCGAAGAAACAATTGCCGCTGTAGAGCAAAATGTTGAAGAGGACCCGAATGAATCGATTCGCCACCGTGCACAGCAATTGGAGCTTTGTCCATCAACTTTATGGAAGATTTTGCGCAAAGATCTTGGCTTGCGACCTTACAAGATCCAACTTGTGCAAGAATTAAAGCCGCGAGACCATGCAATGCGTCGTGATTTTGGTGTATGGGCCGAAAATGAGATTGATCTCGATGCTGATTTTCATCGCAAAATTTTGTTCAGTGATGAGGCTCATTTTTGGTTGAATGGCTACGTCAACAAGCAAAATTGCCGCATTTGGAGTGAAGAGAATCCACATGAGACCCTTGAGACGCCATTACATCCACAAAAACTGACTGTTTGGTGTGCTCTATGGGCTGGTGGAGTCATTGGGCCATACTTCTTCCGAAATAATGCTGGAGAGTCAGTTACCGTTAATGGAGACCGGTATAGAACCGACTATTTTGTTCCCGAATTGGATGGCATGAATGTGGATGAGTTGTGGTTCCAACAAGACGGCGCTACATGCCTCACAGCGCACGTCACAATCGATTTATTGAAGGAAACATTCGATGAGCGCATAATTTCGCGGAATGGACCTGTCAATTGGACACCAAGATCGTGTGATTTGACACCATTGGATTATTTTCTTTGGGGATATGTGAAGTCGCTCGTCTACGCCAACAAACCAGAAACGTTAGGGGACTTGGAAGCCAACATTCGTGGCGTTATTGCCGACATACGGCACCATATGCTCGAAAAAGTGGTTCAAAATTGGACCTGTAGAATTGGCTTTATTCGAGCCAGCCGCGGCGGCCACATGCCCGAAATCATATTTAAACATTAATGGCATAAAATTATCCTTCCAATAAAGCTAAATTGATGGACATTAAAACGATTTTCTTGTGTTTTATTTCAATTCGAAGCTCTATACCTCTAAAAAAAACACCCTTTACTATATATCACAACACCTGAAGTTGCTCTAATCCCACCTTGTTGTGATCGCATACTTTTAATTGCCAGTGTATGAAAATAAAACCAAAAACAAGTTAATTTTTTTGCAGTTCGTTGATTTTTGTTGCCATTGGCAAAGCACCTCTCGATTGGCTAATGGCGTGCGAATAAAGCTAAGCTAAAAAATTATTAATGCTCGCAGTTGTATTTCTGGCTTTCTAAAATTGTTTTTAATAACAATTGAGTATCAGCAGTTAAAGGCCGCATGTAACATTCATTCGACATGGTTCTCTTAAGCAACAATACAGCACAAGTCTTCTTACTAAGCTTATGTATTTGCTTGCCAGCTACGCTTGCGCATGCGCAACAAACCTTTAGTCCGGGTCTAGGACATTTTGCAACGCACAATAGCGAGGCGCAGCATCAAAGCTTACAGCAGCAGCAGCGCAATTCAGTACTGCAAGATTATGAAACTACAAGCTACGATGACAATACATTTCAAATTATAAACGAGTGGAAGTACTTAGATTTTGAATATCCAACATACACACGAAGGCAGCAGGCAATCGCTTTAAGGTAATGCATATATACATTAGACTGGCCTAAAATACAAAAATATTAAGGTGCGCGTGACTTTCCTTGAAACCCATAAAAAGTTCGCTAAAGTTGAAAAAAAATTCACTTCCGAACTTTAAAAAATGTGTTTGGCTTTTTTAGTAATTTCCTAGTGGGAAACTAAAAAAAAAAATATTTTTCATTTAAATTATACTTTACCAATTTACTTTTGACTGTTGTACAAATCACAAATTAGTATCACACCTTATTTTTTTTTTTTTGGCAGCACCTTCAATACAAAGATTCACGCACTTCACAAAAAACTGAGTTTGCCATTTTTTGAAGTATGAACCTCTATACCAGCGGTTGGCAACTGGCGGACCGCGGAAGGCCTAAATCTGAATCGCTAAAAATATTTTTTAGTATAATCTTTTAGTTAGTATGTGTGGAAAAATTTTTTTTTTTTTCCAAAACGTTGATAAATATAAAATCCCATGTAGAACAAGGCAAAAAATTTTCATCAAGTTTCCAAGACTTTGTAAAGATAGAGAAATTGTCCACTTTTGAAGTTTTTCTGCAGAATGGACTGCTGTGTCTGCAAAGTGATTGTGCCTTTCAAAGCCCCAATTAATAGACTTGCAGGAAGACATTTTCTCGCAAAAGTATAGATGTGCCAAAGAGTTTTGGAGTAAACACGTTCCAAAAAATTACGAAAATCCCAGAAATTCAGCCATTTACTTGGCTTCTATATTTAGCTTCAGTTATGTTTGTGAAACTTCGGTTTGATTCTCTAATGAGATCACTTTCTGCGTTCTATTAACATCATAATAAGGCCAGTTTGCCCTCGAAGTACAACATATTGCGATGTTAGACGTTCTCATATTGGCCAAATTATTGATTGACTATAAGGTTTGTTCTAAAAGTTTCAAATCGGTGCATTTGCTATTGAGTAATGACAGTTCAACAAATATTCTGACAAACTTCTTTTAAAATGCCGATATTTTTGTAAAAAAATATATTACTTACCTGCACTTACTTACTTTATTTCATTGTATATATCGGTTGTGCCAGAATTTCATTTTTCTGATCGATTTTCCTTGTAATTGATTTACTATTTGTTGTTGGTTTTTCTATCTTAGCTCGATTTTCTCGAAAAACAATTAATGAAACGCAAGCATCTTTTTTGAAACCAAGATCAAGCTAAAGACCTATTGTACAAGACAAAGACAAAGACATGTTAACGATGAGTGAAATCAGTCTTTGTCTCGCACATGGGGTCTTGGCAATATGCAAGACCAATGCTGATTATGTTCAGTAAATTAAATTTAAATGCTTAGACTTTGTTATTATGTTGTTACTTTCATTATAGAGAGTTCATTCCGGAGAACAACCTACCGCTTGGAATTGATGTCCATCAAAATCGCATATTTATAAGTACACCTCGTTGGAAAGACGGTGTACCGGCAAGTTTTGGATACCTGCCATATCCCCCGAAAGAACGTAGTCCAGCAATACGGCCATATCCTGATTGGGACGCTCATGGCGATCCATACAATCCAGACTGCTCTAAGCTAATATCAGTTTATCGCACGTCCATTGATCAGTGCGGACGCCTTTGGCTCATAGATTCAGGAATTGTCAATGCAACTGTTAAACTTAATCAAGTTTGTCCACCAAAAATTGTTGCTTACGAATTAGCTGGGGATACGCGAGTCGTAAATTATCAATTACCAGCAGATCAGGTAAAACAAGATTCCTTGCACTCAAATATACTCGTTGAGATAAATAATGGTCAGTGTAACGATGCGCATGTCTATGTTACGGATGTTTGGCGATTTGGCTTAGTAGTTTACAGTTTGGCTAAGAATCGAAGTTGGCGTATAACCAACTATCAATTTTCACCGAATCCAATAGCATCGGATTTTAATGTATATGGACTAAACTTTCAATGGTTGGATGGCATTTTTGGCATGAGCTTATCACTGGAACAACAGCAGCAAGAACGTATACTTTTCTTTCATCCTATGGCCAGTTTTAAGGTATGATAATTTAAGCTTTTTTTTATAACTCTTGTTTCAAAAACCATAATATATTTTTACTGAAATAGGCCAAGGTGAAGGGATCTGTATCAATCCATTATGGAACCATTTAATAAGAATTAGATCTGAACATTTATTTTGTAGCAATTTAATGGAACACAAAGACCGTAGTTGTTCTTTTATGGACTAAGATAGAATTATTACAAAAAGTAGCCAAAAACCATTTATACCTACTCCTGCAGAGCGCAGAACAATTTCAGAGAGATGCTCTGCACTTTCCATATGCTCTTCGCAGCATTAACTTCTTCTTAAGTCAATCTAGAATCCAACATCAGAGCAATTTGTTACAGGATGATTAGTGGTGCCCACTACCACAAGCAACGATAAGCATGTGTTGACGATTCTGTATATGTGCAAGCTTTCTTACGCTCCTTAACGCTCTTCAAGCGCCTTCTCGTTATCGCTTTTTTGCTCTTTGAGCGCCTGCTGGTTCTCTGAGCAGCACCGATGATGATGCATTGCTGGTAGCTTTTGGGACTTGTCTTAAAAATTAGTTTGCAAAAAGCATATATCCATCCATTCAGTGACGTATCCAGGATTTTATTTCGTGGGGGCTTTTGGATATGAGATTTTTTCTACGTAGTGTATATTCTTTGCAAAATCGTTTCTATGTAGTGTCCGTCAAAATATTTCGGGGGGGAGGGGGGGGTTCTATCCCCTAGCATCCCCCTCTAGATACGGCCCTGCATCCATTCGTTGCCAGCTGGTAAAGGCAGGGTATTACTCCCGGGCAGAAAATTGTGTAGACTCAAATGCAAGTGTAAGCACTAGCCAACTTTTGAACCTTGGCTAGAGCTCGCCAAGCCAAGGTAGCAGCTCTGCTTTCAAACAATTATCTTTACTAGTACCTTATACGAAGCCAGTACCATGTAGAACAAGATTGGTATTACTAAGGATTTATATATCTATTGCTTATGGAATTCTTACAAGAATAGCTAGTTTCACTTTCCATGAAGATTTCTCCCAGCTCCATCGAGCTTAAGAGGTTCGACAGCAAGAATTTTGTATTTCCTGCTTTAGAAAATGAACTATTTTTTACATAGATACTAGCTGTCTTGGCAGACGTTGTCCTGCCCTTTCCGGTAGATGGCTCGTTGTTGTAAGAACTCATGCGATGGAATATAAAAGCGAAACAGCCCATTTTTCCAGTGAAACCAACCTTTGACCCTACTCTTCTACATACATACAGCAGGCCTGGTAGACGTTGTTATGCCCTTACAGGGACAAAATAACAGTAAGTGGTCGATGGGGCGCTGAGTTTAATTTGTTATGGTCAATGTCTTTTAAACGTACGTGAAACTTACTTTTGCCCGTAACTTTTATATCATGCCCCATACATCTGTGTCCAGTAATTGATAAGATATGATGAATTTGATTTTAGAGGGCGTGTCATCGTTCATATTTCTCAACCAAACTTTGCAAAAACTTTCCATGTACCACAAGAAGCATTGAAAAATCGATTATGTATAATAGCTAAAAAATTTTCATGGAAATTCTACTTAAGAAATTCTTTTGTTTGAGGGCCACCCTAAATATGCACCCTAAATAAAGTATTTTTGTAGCCTAAGCTATGCTACATAATATAAAATACACGTGATGTAAACTCCATATGAAACGAGTAAGTGCTCTTTGTGAAAATGTTTAAAAATATGTTCGTTTGAGGTCCACTCTAATTTTCTGACATTTTAATAGTTATTCTGCTATTCGGGTGGAGACGAATCCAACAAATCAGAGATCATTAAAATCGATCCACCTGTTCTTGAGTTGTAAATGGTGTAACTAACGCCACTTTGTTATATACATATAGACTTGCTGTTCCCGCGGCTTTGCCCGCTCACTACCCGTTGTACAATCTCGATTACATTTTACGCAGTCCTCACCGCAGACAATTGGGCGCATGCACCAAATTTCACAACTTGATAAAAGTACGAAGAATGCCAATTTAAGCGTTTTTTTCTTGTAAGTATAGAAGGTGCCGCGCCCCAATACACAATGCCGTTCACATCAATGTATCAAGTTTCACAGCTGTAGCTGTTACATATGCCAAGATATAGCGTTTAAAGTGTTTTGTATCAGGGAAGGTTCCACACCCCGCTGTTATTTGGCGTACACATTACATAAGGCTCTTAAAATACCAGTATTTATCACAAGGAAGGTGCCACGCTCCGTCGTCTAAATCTATTGCGAAGTGCTAAGCATTTACCATATGCATCCTAACACCAAATTCTAAGGCTCTAGCTATCAAAGGAGCGAAGATATAGCGTTTTAGGTATTTTATAATCCCGTCCATATTTTGCGAGGTGCTTGCCATAGACCATGCTAACACAAAATTCTAAGTCTCTTGCTATCATAGGAGCGGAGATATGGAAGCGTTACACTTCACCGTCACAGCTCAGCCGCATTTCACTCTAGAAAAGATTTTCTTTCATACCTGCCAGTATAGATATTTGCGCATCATTACGGCCCTTCCCATCGGACCACTTCCCTTATCATAAACTTAAAGTTAAATATTCAAACATTCTTTTTTAATTTATTTGTTTATAGGAGTTTATGGTTTCAACCGCACTATTACGTGACGAGTCACTGTGGCCTACGAGCGCACAAGATGTCTCCAAGTACTTTAGTGAAGTTGGCGATCGAGGAGTTAATGGACAGAGCTCTACAGCAGGCATCGCCCGCAATGGAGTGATGTTTTATACACAAGTTCATAAAGATGCCATTGGTTGCTGGGATACAAGAAAATCTTACAAAATTGAAAATTTAGGACTTTTGGCTGGAAACGACACTGAACTAATACAGTTCCCCAACGATTTGAAAATCGACACTGAAACTGATCAGGGATTATGGGTAATGAGTAATCGTCTGCCAATTTATTTGTACGCTCAACTTGATTACACCGATATAAACTTTCGTATTCTAAAAGCCTATGTCAAGAACGCTGTTAGAGGCACTGTATGTGATTCAATTGGTAGTAATCATGGTGGACCCTATAATCCAGTTAAAGTGTTTACTGAAAGCAAAAGTGTTTGAAATGACGCATGTGAAGAGAAGCTTAAAAAAATCAATTATATTGACCTTTTTATTTTAAAAAATAAAGATGATTGCTCATTGCTTTTCAGCAGCCGAAGTTTCTAACGCAACTTATTAGATAAAAATAATAAATGGAAATATCCGCATTTTATTAAAACGAAAAAAAAACAGAAAAATGCGTACATTTTGGAAATCACGGATAGCAAAAGTATATTACGGTTAATTAAGTTATAAAATTTTTCCTGTAGATGGTGGTCCGGATAATCGAGGTTCAACTGTAGATGTTGCCTATAATTTCACGTATGATTTTTGGTCTAAGAAGATAAGGACTCGCAAATTTGAGTATTTGTTGTATATAGACGCATGTAATTAATCGATAAAAAGCAGCATTAGCAGCAGCAGCAATCAAATTAAAACAAATGATTTTTTTTCTCTTAGAAATATAACTTTTTATTATTATGTATGTATGTAATTTTGTGATATGGTGTAAGCAATGGTAGTGAAAAGGATTTTGCTTGAGCGCCGTCTGTGCTCAAGCAACATCTTAACTTTTTTGTCCGTGGTTACTATTACTAGTTGCTTTGCTAAAATGATTCGAAAAGTAAACAAGAGAATCATTTTGTTTTTTTTTTTTTTTTTTTATTTCGAGTCCACGTTTAAGTTTTGCATTTGCTTCTAAATAAAAAACTACTGAGCAATTTCATTTATCAATGTCTCACCCGTAATGCATTGAAATAGCGTTCCAGTGTAACTATACGCAAGTTATTATTGCATATATGTATTCTTTTAAAATCCCGACCAAAGAAGCTTACCAAATGTTTAGAACCATTCAACTTGATACGGGTGGGACATTTTGCATCCAGCCTTGAAAATGTCACAACGAATTCTTGCTCGTTTGTGTTTTCAAAATAAAACGGTAAATAAAGCAACAATGGAGAATCTCAAGAAGTGTGCAAGCGAATGAAGCGTTTGCTTTTCAAGCAATAGGTACCTTTTCATAGGGTTGCCAACTAGTATGTTTTGACCCAGAGACTCCGGAATCTTCGGATTTGCTATAAATTACTACAGATTTCACAATATGTGTCGATATTTTGTTAGTTCGATTAAAAAAAAAATTATAAGTAACAAGTACTATACATAAATATATCCGATAGCAAACACTTTCAGAAAACTTAGCGCTGTACTTACTGTGAAGCAATTTCGTAGTTAAAATTTGGTTCTTAAATTTGACCAACTTATAGGTCTCTGATTTTTCATTTACCATTTTCACGCAAACAATTTTTTTTTTAACTGAAAATCTCAAAACGATTTAAAATGGGTTAAGTCTCACCGTATGCAGAGGCGTACCGGGAATATCGGGCGCCTGGGACTAAAAATTATTTGCCGCATCTACTGAAAAAAACTTTCGTGTTTTTTAACCAAAGTTTATTACTTCAACAAAAAAAAAAACAAAAACAAATAAAGTACCTCACTTTTCACATTCAAAAACTCTAGCAAAATGAAATACATTTCATAAAAACTGTGAAAGCTGAAATTTAGTTTTGTTCACTAAAAATACAAAGAAAAGGTCCTCATTTTTGACTTTCAGAGACCCTATCAATTTGAGTTACATTTCACGACCATTTTGCCGCCTCCTCAAGCCTTGCCCCTAGCAACCCTCCCCCTCTAGGTACGCTACGGAACGTATGCAAATCGATTGTGCAGAGAATCGATGTGTTTTTTTGTCTTCTACTATTTCGGATTATTTTGTAGTTTGATAGTATCAAAAAGCCGATATGCGCATCAAAAAATTCGATTGATATTACGAAAAGCACCAATAAAGTCGATAAATATTTTGAAGTATCGAAGACAAATGAAAATCTCGATAAGAATGTAAAAGCACCGTACAGTATTGATAAAGCAAGTAATGTCTGTGCGCTTCGAATAGTACGTAAAAATATCAATAAAGACGATTAAATTCGTATGCGTATTGAAAAACTTCGAATAACCTTAAAAACATCAGATACTATTCAAAAACCTCGAAAAATTACAGAGTAAAGATAAAATAAAAAGTGTTGAATGGATAATATTGAAAAAAGAAAATTAAGTGAAATAATATCGAATGGATAATATTGAAAGATATCGTAAAAATCGATACAAGCCGTTATCTATCGAACAGTATCCACAAAGCTGGAAAAGTCGAGAAGTACCGAATAGTGTGCAGCTTGTTCGGAACAATGCAGTAAAAATTTTATTTTTAAATAAGAAAGTGCACTCTGATTGGGACACCCTTTACAAGTTAACACACTGCACAACTAGGTATATGAAGACAGCGAGGATCGCATGTGCTGACGTAGTCCAGGCGCATCTGGCAGAGGAGCGTTAAATGCAAATGTACTTAGAATCGCTGCAGGTATCTGTAGGTATGGCAAGTTATGGATAGTCTAAGTTTCACTAAATTGTTATATTGAAGGGCACCAATTCACCTCAGGAAATTTGGCATTGAATAATCCCAGAAGATTAATTGATATTTTGGGTGAGGTCGTTCCGGTAAGTATTAGCAAACGAAATAATTTTTTTTTTTGGTTCTCCTTAAGGGAATTTATTAGTTACATTACATAAAATATATGGCCAGACTCTTTTTCAATAACCGCTGCAGCGATTTTAATGACACATGGTGAGTTGGTGCATATAGGCACATAATAAAGATTGGAATGAACTTCAAGTTCCTTAATGCTCTTAAGAGGCCATGGCAATGCTCTAAGCTTTTAAATGAATTGTTTTATGTCTCGCAAACTCTGCAAGATACTGTGAAGAAATTCGGTAGGGAATTTAAATCAGAAATGTCATTTAACAAAATAAAAATGGGCGGCATTGAAAATGTAGGCGTGCACGTTTCAAAAATAGCAACATTTGATGCAATGCTGCTTAAAAAAGTGGCAACGATTGTAATAAAAGCTAAGGGCATGATGATACCCGTAAAAAAATTAATCTATATAAACCAAGCCACTGCTCTGGAAAAACTTGCATCGTCCACGAAAACTTTATCCATTGTAATAAAAGATCTAATGTAGTAATCGTTTAAAAATTTAATATAACAGATCTACGGATACCAGTGGACATGGCACCTCCCATACAAAGGAACAGTAATTATTACAATGTAATATCAAAGGGATCTTAATAAAATTTGTTGTGAACATGTTGGTAACTACATATACACATGCCTTTATGATAAATTAAATTCGACGGGATTGCATTAGGTGGTGCCACCCATATACAGTAGTCGCCCAATATAACGCACTAATTAATGCACGGGTCAGTCGTAATATCGTAAAATTCGTTGTATCGAAAAGTTTTTTATTGAAGATACTGTCATTTATTTACTCATATACACACACATACATATCTAGTCATAAAATTTAAGTTAGATCTTGGAATGCTATATATACTTGCATTCAGCTTTGCTGTTAAAATAAAGTTATTCCAGCTCAAGAGTTATTGTTGAATTAAATAGCGTTCGATATTTCGAATAGTGAACACTTTTAGTGTTCGTAATTTAGAGACATCAATGGAAAATTTCCAATTTGAAAAAAACTGTACGTTAAAATGGAAAATTCGTTATATCGTTATACGCTATATTGGACGTCTACGTACAGTGACGTATCCAGGATTTTATTTCGGGGGGGTGTTGGATATGAGATTTTTTTCTACGTAGTGTATATTCTTTGCAAAATCGTTTACATACAGTGTCCGTCAAAATATTTCGGGGGGGGGGGGGGGTTCTATCCCCTAGCATCGCCCCCCCCCTAGATACGGCCCTGTCTACGTATACAAAAATGTTAGAAGTTATCTTAAGTGCACTATTGTCGCAATTGTTATGACATTTAATATGGTTGGTCTAATTGCTTGAAGCTATCTTTGACCTAGAAGTGGACGTGGCACCACCAACTTATATGTAATATTTACTTAACTATGTGAGCAATCATAATGACATTTGATCAGTGGCGTCAATTCAGTTGGGCTGGGGAGGGCATTGGCCCCGCCCCCAAGGATCTGATACTAGTTAATACTCAATACATTAATGCAATAAACCCATCTAATAGTGGTGTAATTATAATTCTTCCCCGCCCCCAGATTTGGTGAAGTGACGCCACTGCATTTGCTAAAAGCTTTTACTGGCGAAAAAACATCAGTAGGGGCAAGGTGCAACAGCCAAAGTCGTAATGAATATTCACTGGCAACGTTTGCTCGTATTTATAGAAATTCCCAGCAGCATTTTGCCGCGTTTTTTTCATTTCGGGCACTTTGCTGCTTTCATTTCGGCAGAGTCAATTTTGGACCAATCTGACAATTTCACGGCAGAAACTTAGACCAAATGAGCTACCAGTCAAATTTCGTATTCAACTTTAGAGTAAAGAGCATGGCTACCGTTCTTGGATAAAGAAACATTCTTTTAAAGATGTAGGTTGCCAAATCTTAAGCGTTTCTGAAGGATTGAAAATAATTTTAATTAAATAAAAAGTAAACATCTTCATTAACAAATGCCTGCGCAGGATATGTCCCATTTTCTGGCCAATTACTATTTCAAACGATGAACTGATTACACTAACAACTAGCAAACCAATAAATACAGAAATCAAAAGACGAAAGTGGCGATGGAGCGCTCACACTCTATGGAAAGATGACAACGAAATAGCTAAAATGGCCTTCGAATGGAACCCACAATTCTCACGGCAAAAAGGACGTCCAAATAATACTTTGATTCGATACACAACCGCTGAATGCCAAACCACAGGAACGTGGCGAGAAATCAAAAGACTGGCGCATAACAGACGACGATGGAAAGAGTTCGTTTTCGCCCTATGCTCCGATTAGGAGCGACTACAATATCACTCATATGTAAATGAACGTTAAGGATAAAAAAAAAAAAAAAAAACTTCTCGCATTTTGACAAAAAATAAAATGGAATCTTCGAATTTTAAGCGCTGAGATGTTTTTATAAAACATCAAAATTATTTTTGTTGGATCTTCGAGTCTGGGCCATGGAAATTTTGGCAACCCTACTTTCTTATTTGGTAATTACGAGTATTTTTAAGGGTGTTGTTGTTGTTGTTTTTTGCTGTGATCTTAATGTTTGAGTGTGTGTGTGTGTGTGTGTGTGTTTATGTAAGTATGTGTAATTAAATATGTGTATAGTTGTATCGATAATGGCAATTTTAATAATTAATTCTTTTTGTGTTCAGCTTAATTACGCTGTTTTGTTGTTGCTTGTCATTTGTTTTTTAGTTTATCTTTTGCTTTCTTACTTTACTTTAAACATTATTATATTTGCTGCTTTAGTCTAGCACTAAGTTTACACACTTGCATATATATGTATTCAACATACATACACATATATACATTAATTTAAAAGAACACATATGCATACAATGGCTTATCATCCTTTGATTTTTTTAATTTGTTATCGCTCTTCTGCTCTCCTACGTTTACATTTTCAATTTTTTAATATATTTTCTTTTATTTTCTTATAACTTTTGACTTTCGATTTTTATATATATATATATATACATATAAATCGAAAGTTATATACATTAGGGTGATCTTATTTTTTTTTTTTTTTTTTTTTGTTTCAAACAGATTTAATAGTGTTGCAGGTACATGAAAGAAAAATTCCAATGCAAGGAGAGCTCATAATATTCATATTTACTGCTAGATGGCGCACTTCCCCTAAGAAAAACTTGCGAACGATTGCTTTACTACACAGTTTCGTCTGCATATCGTGAGGAAAAAAAAAAATTTCACTATCGGAAAGAAGCCCATTGGAAGGAGCATACAATTTTTTACAAAAACCATAATTAAGAAAAAAAAAATTGAAACGATTTTTTCTCAACGTACGAAAAATTGCTAAGCTCTGAATGCTAATAAACTGACGAAAACAAATAGTTTGCTGCTTTTTTTTTTATAAATTTTCAGCTCTTGTTAATCAGCTTGATCCCGTTTATCTAAAGTTTTTTTTTTCACGGGGCATAGATGAAACTGTCTAGTAAAGCAATTTTTCCCATGTAATTTCCATGGGAAACTAAAAAGTCTAATGAGCCACCAGTAAATAATGGGTGATTTTTTTGCTATTTGTTTTTTTAATGCAAATTTTTTGACAGCTCACATATGATTCGTAACAAACGTTAACAACAGAAATGCTCAATAATATATGCCATTTTATAGTAAATAGACTAACAAACAAACAGCGTTTACGAAGAATCATTGAATTTTATTAACGTAATTTGTGCTCTGTGAGAAATGTGTTCTCATCGAAAAATTTTCTTAAGCGACGAAGCACTTTTTTGACTCAATGGGTACGTCAACAAACAGAATTGCCGAATTTGGTCTGAAGAGCAGCCAGAGGCAGTTCACTCCGAACCGAAAAATGTACTGTTTGGTTAGGTTCGTGGGCCGGCAGCATTATTTAACTGTACTTTTTCAATAATAATGAAAATCACAACGTTACAGTCAATGAAGCAAGGTACCGTGCGATTATTACCGACTTTTTTTTTTGTTGCCAAAAATGGAAGAATTGAACTTGGTTGATATGTGGTTTCAATTAGACGGTGCCACATGTCACATGACACGTGATACCATGGACCTATTGAGCGGCAAGTTTGTTGTGCAATTAATCTCACGTTTTGGAGCAGTCCATTGGGTGACAAGATCATGCGATTTGACCTCACGAGACTATTTTTCGTGGGGCTACGTGAAGTTTTTCGTCTACAGGGACAAGCCAGCCACAATCGCAGCGCTGGAAGACAACATTACAGTTGTCATTGCTGAGATAACGGCCGAAATGCTGGAAAAAGTATGCAAAAATTGAAGCTTACGGATGAACCACCTCAGACAAAACCGCAGGCAACATTTACATGAAGTAATCTTTAGAAAGTAAACGGAAGGAATTGATGTATTGCTGCAAAAAAATATTTCATTCACTGCTGCAAATTTTCTGCTCCTTTTTTCAATTTTCAAAAACCAAACGCTTAAGAAATCACCCATTATTAATAGCACGTGCACCAGATTTTGTTTTTCATGTACCTGCAACTATTAAAGCTGTTTGAAGCATAAACAGAAAAGTTCGAATCACCCTAATATATGTACATATATATATATATATAAATTAATATATGTGTATATATATATGTATATACTGATATTTTTATATATCGATCAGTTTTAACTAACACGTTTTTGTTGTTGTTTCTAACGCTACAGATTTAAATATAAAACATAATTAATCCCTTATCGCTTGTTGTTCTCTTTTTTTTCGATATTCATCGTTGTCCATTCGGCGCAATTTATAATTTGTTGAAGCTGCGTGTCATAAGCAGCAGCAAAAACATCACTAACGTGTAGGGGAATAGGCGCAATATGGAGTTGTTGTTATAACGCATTAGAGAGGCAGCATGATTGCACAACTCGGCTGTGCATGCGCAGTATGTAGCTTGAACATCATGAGTGCCCAAGCGCTTCATACATTCCCTGTCATCTGTTCGTTCGTCTGGAATGTAACCGCAGCCACGCACGATGCGCACTTTTCCATAAACTAAATGCAATTAAAATAAAAGAAACGAATACATTAGTTAATATCAGTAGATGAAAACGACGATTTACACAAAAACTGCCCTATTGACCAGCATTTTAAATGTGGTTCCATAAAGGGAGCTTTTACTTATCAAAATGCTTAAGGAACCAACATTCATGTGTATACTTAAATCCTAATTAACAAGGCTTTAGAACTTAAATTATATATAGAATGTCCCAATAAGGACGTTAAACATAAAGAGTGTGCCAATAATAGCGCCGAATTTTAACATTGCACCTTATTTTTTATTTCTTATAAGGTTTGCAGCCTTAGGAATAGTGTTTTCTAATCGCAATACAATTGCCAACCTTGTAAGAAAAATATGGATATATATATATATGATATTATTGAATAGAGGGCAATATCAAGAAACAAACGAACAAAAGGTGCAACCTTACCGCCGGATGCAGAACGTCTCGAATCATGTAGCCTAAGCTGAATCTAGGAAGGACGCAAACTCGCTTAAGATTCAGAAGAGGAGCGCCAAGGACTGCTGTAGTAGTACTGATGGGGCACTGTGTTATTGGCCCTATGGCCGCCATATATGTTGCTCCTTTCAGAGATTACAGCAGCTGTTGCGGAGATGAAGATGAGGATGAGACAGTTAAGCACCTTCTCTGCGAATGCCTGGGGCTAATGAGGAGACGAAACAAATATTTCGGTTCTGCATTTTTTGTTGGTCTTGAGGAACTCACCATCATCCTCAACTTCACCAAGTCATCTGTGTGGTTCCCTCATTCATTAAGACAATTAAAGGAAAAGGAGGGGAATTATTGCTTTTATGTGTATGTAGGGTAATACAAAAATGGGGAAAATGGCAAAGTGAAGTGAATGCCGATTTTTCGAAATAAGTCATGTTCACCAATGAAGGCGCATTTCCGTCTGAATGACTTTATGAATAAACAAAATTGTTAAATTTGGGGCTTAGAGAATCCTCACGCGATCTATGAGCAACAAATGCAGCCTCTCAACGAGCAACTTTTTGATGCGGATTTTGGTCAGGCGGCGTGTTTGGGCCCTACTTTTTTGAAAATGAGGTCAGAATTGCACTGACTGTGAACAGCATTCGTTACAAGAATATGTATGATAACGGAGTTCTTGTGGCCCCAACTCAACAGCATAAATTTGGATGACATGTGATTTCAGCAGGACGGCGCCAAATGCCATACCGCGAATGAAACAATCTATTGCAGCAACGTTTTCGAGACCAAATTGTCTCACGAAATTCTGATATCAACTGGACACCAAGATCATGCCATTTCTTTCTATGGGATTTCGTGAAACCCTCGGGCTGATGTGAATACACGAGAAACAATTCCTGAGCTCAAGGCGGAGATCCAACGCGTCATCGGTGAGATATAGACACATCTTTGTGAAAAATTTATCGAAAATTTCATGAAAAGAGCAATGGCCCGTCATCAGAGCCGTGGTGACCATTTGCCGGATGTTTCATTTCATACTTAATCGGAAAATGTCCACCTTACAATGCAGTACAAATTTCACAGCTCAAAAAATACGTGTTTTTACTTTTAACTCTTATTGGGACACCTTTCATATATAGTATATACATTTTTTTGGTGATATCAGCGCTTTTCTTTTACATTGATACTTGAGAACTCCAAAGGAAATATGCTCGTTTCTCATCATATATACTAAATATGAATATGAATTTCACTAACTTTTGTCCCCCAATACCGCCAGTATTGAACCAGAAACTCACACTAATCTACAATACAAAAGCAGTACCATGCTTTCGGGAAGTCAGCAATGCTGACCTATGAATTTTTAACTACTTTAACCAAATCTGAAATCCGACTTTTTCCAACACGTCAGTACTTTGATATACTAAGCCAATAAGTCTGAGTGCGAATATCTCAATTCATTCAGGCTGTCGAAAATCTAAAGATTTACTGGTCATGGCGCTTTCAACATTTCGGGGTTAAACGCATAAGAAATATCTACATCGATTACCGGTATTCATACTCACTTTTTTGTGTTGTTTTTCGGCACAATGTTGGCTTATATTTATCTTTTAGATGCTCTAACGGCTCCTGCTTACTACAGTTAACTTCTCCTATTGAATATGGTTGGAAAGGATCACCGCATCGTGGATCATACTCGCTGTTGCAGTCGTAACAAATCAGTGCAGTTGCAGCTAAAATTAAAAGACAAAAAAAAAACAAGAAAACAATAGAAACTTTGTAATAATTAAATCACCAATGCTTTTTTCAGTTCAAATTAAAAAAAGTAAAATGAGTTCTTGCGAATCTTAACGTAAGCGTAAGCAAGTCTTATGTGCCTGTGGGCATTTTAGGCCAATGTTTTGAGAAAAATTGCGCCAACCGTGGCTCGATCATAAGACTGATTCGATGGAATGATGCTGATGTTAATCCAGTTCATAAAAAAGTTGGATCATTGTTAATACAGGAGATCATTATTAACTTTCACCTGGTACAGGCTTACCCGACTTTTACGATTTTGAAGATGCACAACATTTATTAACATATTTTTAAGCATTGTCAGATTTGAAAAATTGACATTTAATACAATATTTATTTCGAAAGTCAGAGGAGGTAGTAAGTGCCAGCATTGGCATCTGAAAAAACTGTTTCAATAAAGCCAGCATGCAGAATTCTATCGTGTACAAAGGCTTGAAGTTATTTAAAATGCTACTTGATATTATTAAACACTAGAATTACCCTGTGTGCTTCGCTTCACCTTAAATTGAAAATTTCGGCCTAATTTTTAAAAACTGGTCTTTATGAAAATGCTATTTTAAGAATTTTTTTATGTGTGAGACCACCCTAAATAGAAGTTTTGTATCCAAAGCTGTGCCATATAATATAACAGCTGCATGGTGTTGATTTGGTGTGAATCGATTAGATCTCGAAATTGTATTTTTAAAATATTTTTGAATAAGGGCCACTCTAATTATGTATCCTCAATAAGCTATGCCTCTTAATAAATTCCAAGTGAATTGATTAAGTGGTTTTTGTGAAAGTTCTATTTTAAAAATATTTTGTATGAGGACCACCCTTAACATAGATTTAGCCTAAGCAATGCCTTTTAATATAAAAGCTACGAGGTGTAGATTCGGTGTGAATCGATTAACCGGTCTTCGTGAAAATTATATTTTAAAAATATTTTTGTATGTGTGCCACCCTAAATATGTGCCCTAAATAAAAGTTTCATAGCCTTAGCTATGCCTCTGAACATAAAAGACACATATTGTAAATTCCATGCGAATCGATGAAGTGGTTTTTGTGAAAATTTAATTTTAAAAATATGTTTTGTATGAGGGCCACTCTAAATAAAAATTTTGCCTTAGATATGCCCTTTAAAGCTAAGTGGTGTAAATTCGGTGTGAATCGATTAAACGGTCTTCGTGAAAATGATATTCTCAAAATATTTTTGTTTTAGGGCCACCCTAAATAAGAATTTTATTTCCTATGACACCCACCTTATTGATACTAACATACTGTAAAAATTTCATCAAATTCGGCCTGATAGTTTTCGCGTCCATAAGAAACAGACAGACAGACAAAGACTGACAAAAAAGGACAATGGTTTCTTTAAAAGTAAATATTAAAAACATTAAATTTTGTTAGGTTAGGCTATAATGGCGGATTGGAAGCCCTACATAGACACTTTGGTCCATAGTGATGCCATATCTCTCAAGATTTAATCAGTTAAAATTAGTTGTTTGGCTTATGGTAAAATTATTCGTCTGCCTGACGATACCGTAAGTTCTGTGGAGTTTTGATTTTGCAACGTCATGGAATGAGTCCAAGTATTCTAAGCCTTGTCCGAGCGAGTGCAGTGCAGTCGCAGTGCAAGTGCTCTAGCTTGTCTTCCGTATATGGTTCCTTGCAATTTCTGCATATACCATTTTCAAGCATTCTCGTTTCGAGCGCATGATGACCTATGAGGCAGTGTCCAGTTGTTACCCATGTCAAGAGGCGGCAGTTATCAGTGGAGATAACTGCCTTATCTGTATTGTATTGTTTCTATTAACATTAGGCCAAAATATTTTTGTTATTAAGCCAGTGTCCAGCTGTATGCAGCGTGTGCTAACTTTTGTTAATCAACAGCATTGTATCCAGAGTCGCTTGTTCGTCCACCAACTCATTGCCGGTGATGCCTTGATGTCCAGATAGCCAGTACAAATAAACTTTGTTATTTATGCTGAGGTCTTGTAGTGACTTATAGCTGTTGAGAATTACTTTTGATTTTATAGTGTTGCTTTGGAGAGATTTTAAAGCAGCCTGTTGTCCCTTAAAATGCTCGCTGCTGCTTTTTGAATTGTGATTATTTCGGCTTGAAAAATGTTGCAGTGGCTTCGAACAATGTAATGTTCTTTAAATTTTTTGTTGACATTGAAGGTACCCGCACCTACACCCACGTTTTGTTTGGAACCAACTGTATGCATGTTGATACAATTTGGAAGATCACCTTCCCTACTGGACGAGTAGCTTCTTGTTGGAAATTTAATGAAAAACTTTTGGTTAAAAAGAGCTTCAGGCTTAAGGCAATACCTTAGGAATATTTGTTATATTGTCTATGCTACCATGCCCATAGTGCATAATTTTGAAACAATTAGACTATTGCAGTCTAAGAGCTGTTTTATAAGCTACGCTTTTTGCAAAAAGATCTATAGGAAGCAAGTTTAGTGTGGTATTTAGTGACGCTGGTGATGTTGCTTCGAGGGCTCCAGTAATGCCTATGCTCTTTCTGCTTTGAATAATATTTAACTTCAAAAGTATAGGCTTACGAGCCTTCCAGCAGTTTACGACCCCATCGATTAAAATCGGTCTTACTATAGCGGTGTATATGCAGTGCGTCACCTCACCTTGGGGGCCAGTCCCCATTTGGCTCCAAACATTTTTTTTTGCATGCATGGTATGCCTTATGTGATTTTTTATTACGTTCTTCTAAATTCAAGTTCCAGAATAATTTCTTATCCAAAATTATTCCTAAGTATTTGGCTTCGTTTGAAACTGAGATGTGTATCCTATCCTAAATTTGGAAATGTTGTATTTTCTTGAAAAGAGAACCAGTTCTGTTTCAAGTGGACTTATGCATAAACCTTTCTTTGTTGCCCACAGGCTTATGGTCGACAGAGTTCTTTCCATAAGCTCACTCATCACATTTAAATATTTACCCGTTATTTGAAGTATAATGTCATCGGCATATGCAACCGCCTTTACACCCTATTGTTTCAGAATATGGAGTAATGAATCAACGGTAAATATCCAAAAGAAAAGAGATAGCACCCCTCCTTTGGGTGTACCTCTTGTTGCAACTTTAATAGAGCTTGACCGGCCCGATTCTGTCATCACTGTTCGACAACTTAGTAGTCTATTTATCCAGTTACGATAGTGTTGATTAATTCGTGCTTTTTCCATGGCAATCGTTATGGCTATATTTGTTACGTTGTTGAAAGCGTCTTCCATGTCTAAGAACGCACCTAACATGTACTCTTTGTGTTGGAGTAGGGCTTCAATAGTCTGTGTTACTTCATGCATAGCTGTTTATGTTGATTTGCCTTTCCTATAGGCATGTTCTGAGTTGGAAAGAAAGTCACTGAGAGCTTGCTCTCTTATATAAAAATCTATGACTCGCTCCATAGTTTTGAGTAGAAAAGAAGTTAGATTAATGGGTCAATAGCTCCTCGCATTCACGTGGTTGCTTTTACTGGCTTTTGGAATAAAGATAACCCGTGACAGCCTCCATGAATTAAATTAAACTTTAAGTATTCTTCAAGTCTTACTTTTAGCCAGTATTGTATTAGGTCCTGAACGTTTTGTAAGATTGCAGAAACTATGCCGTCAGTTCCAGAGTGTTTGTAAGGATTGAAAGAGTTAAAAGACCGCGGCTTTCTGAACAAATGTCAGGAATGTTGTTATTGGTTGTATAGGGTTCATTGTAAAAGTTCAGATTTGAATTAAGTGTACAAACCGCAATACACGTCTGTGCCGCAATACATTGTTCCACCGCGATTTCTTCTATTGTTTCTTCAATTATACGAACTCGCATTACTGTTCTGAAATGTAAGAGCCGCAGTGGAATTCTAACTAGTAAAGGCGTTATTTTCGGCCAGCCCGAAACTCACATACCCTACACTACATTAAAAGTACGTTTTAAATAAATGTTAAAAAAATATTGAAGAGGCTGAATAAGTCGAAAATAATGTAAAAATGTTCAAAAATGTTGGAAAGTGTTGGAAAAAACTGAAAATGTTGAAAAAATATGGATTAAGAAAGTTGAAAGAAATTGAATAAGTCGAAATATATGAAAAATGCTGAAACACTGATGAAAAAGTCGAAAGAATAAACAAAATGTCGAATGAAATTAAAAGAAAAAGGTAAAAGATTGAAAATGTCAAAAGAATATGGGAAATGTTGAAAAAAATAGAATAGAAATGAAAAACACGAAATATGCCACGCCCACTCCTACAATTCCGCCCACTTTTGGTTCAATCAACAAATCAAATTTTAGCACAATAGCTTGTATAGTTTGCGATATGTGCCGTAATTATTCCTAAACCTTAGGACGGTGACACACCCACTGATGCAATCCAGTCCGATTTTGATCCAGAAATAGCTTTTTATAAACAAACCTCTTACACCAAATTTCTGTATCATTGCTCATATATTTCGATAGTTATGCCACATAAGGTATTTTAATTGCATGGGAGGTGCCACGCCCACTGTTGCTATTTCGCCTGCTTTTGATTCATATGTACCTAATACCCAGTAAACCCCTCACATCAAATTTCAGATCAATTGCTCCAATAGTTCACTTAAAATAGCACTTAGAACTCTATGTTAATGAGGGAGGTGCCACGCCTACTGATGCAATCTTGTCAAGTTTCATTTAATTCCAAAGCTTATAGTAACCGACACCTCTACACAAAATTTTATGAAGATTACTCTCATAGCACACTATCTATAGCATTAAACGTATTTCGCTTATATGGGAGGTGCCACACCCACCGGCACAATTGTGCCAAAATTTAGCAAGAAGACACCTTTTAGCAAGTGTATCCGCCTCATTAAATTTCATAACGATTGCGTTGTTAGTTCTCTTTTTATAACGTTTATAAATATTGTAGGCTGTGCCACGCCCTTAAAATAAATTTTTCAGTATATTGACGTAGCTGGTATTGTTGACTACTTTCAGCGGTATCATCCCTAAAATTTTAATGAAAATCGTATGTGCTATTTTGGTGTTATACGAAATCCAAATTTTTAATTGTTAAGAAGTGCCACGCCCACTTTTACAATTCTGCCAATTTTATGCGTTATTCAAGATTTATAAGATCTGTATTCGTGTACCAAATTTCATCACAATATATTGCACGGTTTACGAGCTATGGCGTTATAAAAGTTAAAATTTAAGGCTGTGCCACGCCTTTTTAAGAGCATTTGCAAACTTAGAACCTAGCCTAATCTTAATTTTGTTCTCATCTGTACCAAATCACCGATTTTCATCAAAATCGCAGCAATTTTTTTTCAAAATGGCCTTGGGTATATTTACATAGAGTATGGGTGGAAGGCGTGGCCGTAAACCGATTTTAACCATTTTTATATGCTAGCAGCTTGAAAGAAGGTGTGAACTGTGTGCCAAATTTCATTGAAGTAGCTTGCTTAGTTTTCCCGTAAACTTGATTTCAACAGACAGACACACAGACAGACAGACAGACGGACGGACACAGCTATATCGACTCAGGTGGTGACGCTGATCAAGAATATATATACTTTTCCATACCTACCACGCCCCCTTCTATGCGTTACAAACGGAATGACAAAGTGAATATACCCTCTGTGTAGGGTATAAAAACGGTTACTTTCTTACATCAACCACGACGGCGTCATATATCACCTTGCACCAAGGCACTCTCGCCCCTGGGATGGTGTAAATGGAGGATACCAATTAATAGATGATAATTTATATGTGCAAGAAGTAAAGTCAAGACCAGCAGTTAGTAATAATCAGCAGTTATTTTTTGTCAGAAATTGTCAGCGATAGCATTACATAGCTGTTAGTGATGGCAGTCTTTACTAAAAGTTATCGTTAGTCGATAACAATAGATAGCCATATCGTTAGCAGCTGTCGAGTAATTTTAAAAGGCGCCTACGTTTTACAATTGCAGTCGTTTTTCGTAAGTTAAGTTTTTTTTGTGCAATTTATATTTGATTTTTATATGCTTTTATTTATTTATTTTATTGCTATTAAAACTATCAACTTGGCTACAGTAAATAGTAAAATTAGTAAATAGTTGAAATTTAAATTTACACTGTGCAAAAGTTCAAATAAGATTATCAGTAAAGTGCTAAAAATAACTAAAAGATAAGGCTCACTCACCATTTATACAACACAGAACTGCCAATAAAATTAAAATTCGATCTATTGCTGACGACATTTTTCTTAAAATTATTTATTTTAGTTATTTCTTTAAGTTATTAATTTATTTAGTTAAATAATAATATTAAGTAATTTATTGAGAAGAGAGTATTTGTTTTTTTTTTTATTTGTCATACACACGTTTTTATCCTTTTAATTTATGAACTTTTTCTTTTTGTATGTTTATAATTTAAATGTGTCCAGTTTTCAAATTTTCAATTCCAAGGAAACGGAAGCGGAAATGGAAACACTATCTCACGATTCACGTCAAGCCGTATTGTATCTGTTAGTGACTATAATAAAAAATTTATGATTTTATCAACAAAAAAACATCAGCAGCAGCAGCAACAAAACGTCACGAAAAAACTTTTCTTAAAAGCATTGAATTAACAACAAATTGTAGTGCCCATTACCAATTTAGAGTGTCAAAGAGAAGAACAAAATTGACAAGTACATTAATTTGTTGTCATGTCAGCATAAGAGTGTTTGATATGCTTAAGTGTATGCGAGCATAGTATCAATACAAAGCTGGCCCACTAACAACCACAACTGGACTAGATTTCAAAGTGCAACACTTACAAACTACTTTGAAACAGAACTGAAGCGAAGGAATGCTCATATGGGGGTAATTTTCGAATACCATTATGAGTGCACTCTCGATTGAAGAGGACAGAGAAATAGCACGTAATGATAAACTTCATTCTAAGAAAAATGTTTTTGGGTGCAAAACAAAAAAAAACGACAAATTTTGAAAAAATAAACTAATCAACAAAATTCAATCTCTATACCAATGAATTCATCTTCATCAGAGTAGCTACGAACTTTTGTAGCCCTTATAAGCCGATAGCAAATGCCTTGAAAGAAGTATTGATGAAAATTTCTGCTACCCAGCACCGTACAAAATGGGTTGAAATATGCAGCATGCCTTCAATAATAAATTGTAAAAAACATAAAAAATTTTGTATCATATTGTCTGATATATTTCTTCAGCAGTTCGAATAGCACGAATTACATGAAAAATATTATATGAAAATCGAAAAAAAGCCGGTGAGTGCAAGCACTCGCGGCGTGACAAACTCAATGATGTTTCGTTAGTATGCAAATAGTCGAAAAATTCAAAACAATTATGTTTTCGAAAAGTTGAAAAAGTCGAAAACCAAAGTTGAAAAGTTGGAAACTGTTGAAAAATCTAAAAAGTGTTAAATAAATCAAAAATATTGAAATCGATAACAACACTTAGCGCAGTTGCGAATGCATTAGCATTCATAAAAAATAAAAGATTCTTGGTCCGTTTGTGCTCAATTGATTTCGTTGAAAAAATATTTCATTACCAATAGAAAAAAATTCAACCCGCTCAAAAATCTATCGAGCAAGTCGAAAAATCTCGATAAATTTTGAAAAATGTCAAAAAAAGTGAACAGCATCACAAAGTTCGTAAAGAGACGAAGAACGCTGAATTTGGAGCAACAATGAAAATAGAAGAACAGAAAATGTCGCAATGCGACTTGTGATCAACTCCAGAAACGTATTACCCATTTCTCACCTGCCTGGTAAGCTAAACTTAGCACCAGATTAAGGCAGTCGTGATATTGTAAGTTCGTTCCAGAAGTTTATGGGCTAAGTCCTGTAAAACTTTCAAACACAAGAGAGTAAGAAAATTGCGAAAGAGAAAAAATATAAAAAGTACAGTAACGGGACAGCGCTTCTTTTTTTCAGTCCAAGAATAAACGACAAAAATTTGTGCATGTCGTTGGAACAAAAATTGAATTTTCTAAGCATAAACAATAAATTGATTTCTACCCATAAACACAAAAAATAATAAAATGCAATAGAAAAATAGTCAAAATATTTTTAATGTTGACAATTCAGCTTGCACAACACAGAACAGCTGATAGTTTGACACTTTTCATGACATTCTTCATTCTAAAGCCTGTAACTTCTTACAAAGAGAGAAAATAAATTACTTTCTCAATTCCGTTCACACTTACAGGTCTTTCGAGTACAGGAACGCTTTTTGGGCTGAGTCCTGTAAGAACCTGTTAATTGTATTAAATGCATTGTTGTAGGGGAACGCAGCTTATGAGTCAACACACCTAATTCCTTCCTTTTTCGTAGCGATTTGGAAAGAGAGGCTCATTTAACATACAAATGCCTTGAAGGCTTTCTAAAAATTGCTGAGCATTCGCTATCTTGAGCACGTTTCCAAAAGTACTAAAGTTTTCCTCAAACGTTTTCAAAATCGAGAGATCAATGCGTAGGCAACAAGACAGCTTTCGTATAATTCCCTTATTTGCGGGTCATATAATATTTATCCGTAATGTTATGAAGTGCCTTCACTTCACAATTGCCTTCAATAGCGCGGATTTCATTAGCTTACAGTCCGAAAACGACATGAACTCCTTTATAAAATTCGTATGTGGTATGATCCCCTGATCTCAAAAATGATTTGAAAAAATTAACGAAATCGGTCACCGTAAATCGAACCAAAAGCTGGTGTCAAGCAGGGTTCCTTTATATTCCTCATATTATTTCCAATTGTTCTGAGCAATGTGCTAATTTCTAAAATTACTGAGAACAATAAAATTCCATTTAATTTTTGAGCTCATCTAGAAAAACTAACTTATGCCGACGACTTCGTCCTGCTTTCATCATGATTGTCCAGAACACAAACAAAACCTTTCGCGGCTATGCGATTGGGCAGCCACTACTATTCTACTTCTTAAATTCAAAATGTGAAGCAACAACAACAAAGACCCAACAACAAAATGGCACATATTTCATTACTGTTACTCATGGGCACTATGACCCATTTTTCCATTTCTCTATGGGAGCACATGGTGGCAAACGTAACTATGCCACAACAGAAATTCTATACAGAACTATGAGACGAGACATTAGAAGAGGCCTAAACAATATCAGATGCTTTGCCGCGTCTGAATTAAAGATTTCTAGATCATTTCGGTCGAATTTGAACCATTGAAGTATTGAAAAACTATGAAAAAGTAGAAAAAATTATAAAATTATCGACAATCTTAAAAAAAGTCGATATAAATACATATGTTGAAAAACATCGAAGAAGTAACGGAAGTTATCAAAACAATTAGAAAACCGGTAAAAAGTATCGAAAAATTCGATTAATGCCAGTGAGCATTAACAATATCGAAAAAATCTATGGTCGCCAATTAAAGACAAACATCGCAAGGCCGGAAGATATTTGATAAACCGAAAACATTAAAAATATCGAAAAGACTAAAGTCATCGAAAAAGTCGAAAAAAGTTGAGTAATATCAGTATGCATCGGAAAATCGAAGAGTATCGAATTGTATAGAAAACTTTGAAATATTTACTAGAAGCCGTACAGTATCGTAATACATCGCGAAAGTCGAAAAATATCAAAAAAAGACACTAAAACTCGAAAAACACATGCAACAAATCGAAAAATGGCGGAAGATAACGAACCCGTCTATTATTTATTGAAAAACAACGGGAATGTGGAAAAGTATTGGAAAACATCGACCAGTTTGATATGAAGCGGAGAGTATAGGAAAACATTGAAAATTATGTGCTTTGAAAAATCAATTCCCATCGAAAAACATTGAAAAAGTACCGAAATCGAAAAGCATCGAAAAGTCGATGATATTCAAAAAGTATCGAATAGTACAGAAAAACATCGAAACATTTAATATAAATTCAACTGTATAAAATCGGTAGTCGCTAATTAACGACAAACATCGCAAAGTCAGAAGTATCGAAAAACATTAAAATATTGAACGATGTATCGAAAAATTTTAAAAATATCGAAAAAGTCGAAGACCAACGAACACATCGATACAATTTGAATAGTATCGATATGCATCGGAAAAGCCGAAAAGCATCGAATTGTATAGAAAACATCGAAAAATTCGCTAGAGGTCGTACAGTATCGAAATAAATACATGGAAAAAGTCACAAGGAACAAAAAACATCGAACAAGTCAATAAATTTCGAAAAATATAGAACAAGTCGAAATGAGGCAAAAGGTTTCGAACAAGTCGATGTATAACATCGGAAAAGTCTAAAAATACTGTAAGAAATAGCGAAAAATTCGATATGAATCAAAAAGTTTCGAATAGTATTGAAAAATATCAGAGAAGTTAATACAAATTAAACAGTATCGAAAACTTTCGAAAAAGTTTCGAAAAAATAGTTTGAAATGAAAGAGTATCGAATATCAAGGGAACACAATATCTTGACTTAACATTTTTATAACTGAACTACATAACTTTGAATTATAAGTATGTTGTCAATAAACTTCCAATCACCTATTTGTAATGATAACAAAGAAGCACACGGTGTCGCATTCAAAAGATGAACAAAAGAATTTAAGGATCCGTACTAAATCGCGTTATACATCCCTCGTTCGACCTCTCTCAAGTACACTTCAATAGCGTGTTGTCCGTTGAATGTATGCTGCATTGGCAGTATTAATGAAATAAATAAATAATAAAAAAAAGTATGGAACAAATATTAGCAATCAATTATTTTTTCCCACTTAAGACAAATTTTTAAAAGTCTTAACATCACTGTGCTTATCTTCATTGTAATACAAAAAAAAAGAAGACCCTTTACTTTTAACATCAGTACGGTTTGAGAGCTTTGAATCTTTTTTTTTGTATATATGCAACTTCACCATGGACTTTCGCTCCGTTTCACTATTTCTGGTTACATACGAGTATATGGCTGAGAAATTGCAAAACGCGCCTAAAGAAGTTGCACTTCTAATAAGAAAAAAAAAAAAAATTATTGTAACCAAAATATGCCGCCTTTTAAAATCTGGCCCTCACGTCAATACCCTTAATCCGGCCCCGCTCAACCAGTTAATTTGCACAAAAATAAAGGTATGAAATAAATTTAAAGTTTTTCACAGTGCATACTTTAGTACAGTTGGGTTTTGTTGCACAATTGGGGCTAGAGCACCCTGTTAAGTGGTATGAAAACATTTGCTAACTAAAAAAATTGGTTGTTTTTAAACAGGTAAGATAGATTATCAGCAAAAAAAAAAGCGCTCACTTTTTGTTGTTGAGCTATGAAAAACTTGTGCAAAATTTCAAAAAGGAAAACACAAAGTGGGTTATGTGCTTTACATAACTTAACACACAGATTACGTATTACAATGTAATTGTTACCAATGGTAACATAGCTGGTACTCATTTTTACATTTTGAAGAATGCCAAAGAAATCAATTATATCTCACACACATGACCTGCATTTCCCGTAAGATATATCATGCCGAACTATCACCCGGATTATACGAAGTGCTTCATCAGCACGCAATTAAGGTCAGTTGAGTAGAGCACTTTTTGCTATCCAAAACAGCAGTTGACCGACCTAACGACAGGCAGTCATTCAGACAGACAGACAGACAGACTAGCCACCTATAATTAAGCCTATTCAACCCATTGCACCACTGACATTTAAAAAATACTAGTAAAAATACTTATATAACACAAATTGCTACCACTGTATTTTGGTTGGTATGTTGCCTTGGAAAAACAAAGGACTTCCTGCAACTGCTTTTTTGTGATTTCTGATCAATTAACAATTATTTTAATCGATTTCTTATTAATTTTTTGTATTCAGTTTAGAAAATATCAATCAAATTTCCTATAGTCACCCGTAAACACGCACAGCACACTCTTTAAGCACTAAGTTAACTAAAAAATGAAAGTCGTTTTCAGGATTTTTTTTTTGCCGTTTTAAGGATTTTCAGCTTCAGTTTCTCCTATCCACAGTAAGAAAATGCTTAGATTTGTTTAATAATATTGCATTATTTGTAGATTTAATTACATTTACTCTGCACTTCGTATTTTTCAGTATTTTTACTGCACCGCACTAAGGAAAGCCAAGGAGGACTTGTTCTAATTTACGTAAGACAACCTCGCTTGTATGCAAACTACACTGCTCTCATTGCTCACTCGTGTACGATTGTGGTGAACAGATGCCAAAACCCTTTAATGGCAACGCGCTACATCGCTCACATTGGCAACGACAACGGTAACGGTAATTTTTGTGGCTGAGAAGCCGTATTACATGAACGTTAGTAGAAACTAAATGAAAAATGGAACAATACGAAGTAAAATTGAAAATTTATGTTGCCAGATTAACGCAAAATTCAAAAAACAAAAATTTTGCAAGTTTTGGAAGCATTTTTTTTATTCGTGATCATGCAAATATATTGGCAGGTATGCGAGAAAATCAATACTGGAGTGAATTGGTCGAACGTTATCGCTAATGATATATATATTGTCTTCATAGAAGTTCACGAAATTTTTGAACAATTTTAAAATTTATCACTCGTATTATTAACTGAAACACCAAAATTTGCACGGAGCATTGTTTGACATTTTTCTTATAAATTACTAGGCATAATTGAAACCCGCTTAGCTGAAAATCCACTTTAAATTGAATAAATTTTTTCCCAAAAATAATATTTTTTCACTTAAACAGCTCCGCATAACAGAAACTAAACTTTAAATGAGCACATCCACAAAAACATGCGCTTCATTATATCACGTTCAATCTGTCTGTTATGAAAAAGCACGACATTAACTGGCTTGTGCTCTTACATACTAATTTCATCGAATCTGTTTCGAGTTCATGTAAGGACTTGCTTGCACCATAAAAAGCGGTAAAAAGAGCAGTCCCGACGGAAGCCGTTTCCTTGGTGTAGAGTAATCGACACCCTCAATTATATCGAGTGTCTTATGCCCCAAACGATCTTCTAAAATGCTTTTTTTTATCCAGAGCGTATATTAAAACCCCTCTTTCTAGACTACCGTGGTCACCCGACATCCGGGTGTTTTGCCAGCCCTGAAGAAGAGCTTGTTGTACGGTAGGCCCAGAAACTATCAAAAATTGCTTTCGGTAGTTAGGCTTAGCTGCAACCAATGATGAAATTATTTTGGAAAGTAATGATGAGGAAGAATACAACTTTTCAAGAACACGTGATGACGTGAGATTTACATTGACACACCCCTTCTCCTGGCTGAGATTTTTCCGGACCCCTTCCCCACCTTTTATGACTAACGTAATTTATGGGCATCCCCTTACATATATTGAGTTTTTTCGATAATAATAGACTTTTTCACCTTATTCGATACATATCGACGTTTTTGAATTTTTTTGGCCTATATAGAAGGCACTCTTTACATTTTAACATTTCGACCCCTGAAATGCGGTTCAATTACGTTTTATTTATTTGCCAGAAAAGCTTCTTTACTATAAACCCTCTAATGCATACTACCGAATTTGGGCGGGCTACAGCTGAATCCGTAAAACGACCACAACCACTATTTTTTTGTAGTTTTAGCTCAGTAGGACCCTTAGTAAAGGTTTCGGCTTATGTGTTGGTGCATATCGTACATGTTCTTATGGTTCCTTTGATAGTTGCGTTAGCTCAAAGTGAAAATTCGCTGGAAAAATACGAAACTAATTATTTCTGTGGTACCTGATTTTTCGATTAGTAATAAATATTAGTATTTCTTCTTTAATCAAGTACATAATTTTACTGATGAGTAGCTAAATGTATTCTCTAGTCAAAAGTGCATTAATTTACGTAATGAGAAATAATTGGGTTCAAGTGCCATAAATTTTCTGGTAGCCGTCTATATGCGCGCTTGTGCAGATTTTCACCTGGCAACGAAATGAAAATCCGACTTCATATTCATGTTTTACACACCCGGATCACCTTTCAAACAAATGATGAGGGTTTTACACAAAATTATAAATTTGCACCCATCTAAGCAAAACGTTCCATACTAAACTACAGTATCGTTTGTAATCATCTGGTAACATTCTCAACATTCCCGCACATTGCAGTTAGTAAAACTGTTCTTTGACATTTCATTTTGTTGTCTCACATTTTCTATTGTCTGTTTTCTATTAACAATTGCCTATGTGTGTAGGTATGTACATATGTATTTGGGTAATTCACTAGATCGTCTCTTAGAATATTTCTTATTTTTCTAACTATAAATAGGTGCGTTTCTAACCTGAATTGTTGTAAATATTAATAAAATTCTACGACCAAAATCGTTTCTTGTATCAGGTGGTGGCTGAAAACAGCTGATTTCAGCCGATTTTTTTTTTTATTAAATATCAAGATCGAAAATTAATAAGATTCAAATGTTAATATATCAAATGATAGATCTGTAGTCTTGTAGACTTTTTATTAAAAAAAAAAACTATACCGAAGTAAGGCAACCCTGGTTGGTAAGTTTCCCAAAAACTTTAAAATCAAATAATTTTTCAGCATCAATTAAATATATTTATGGAAAGTCCCTTCGTGTTACACCAACTTTCGAATTGGTTAAGTGGTGTCAGCAGTTTATCGTCTGCATATGCGCGACTGTACAGAGCATGATCAAGATTCTTGAGAGTCCACAATTAAACACCATAGCAATCTCGCAATTATGTATCACCACATTAAGTTGTTTTCCTCTTGGCCAATATATGGTATATCCTCATAACATATTTTACATGACCTCTGGCTGGAGCAGCCATGAAATCAAACGAAAAGCACCAGTGTGTACTTTTCAGCTTCTACCCAACCTCAAGCTCTATTACAAGATCATGTGCCTGTAGAGCTGATTCATAGTAGCGACTACTCTGGTAAGCCGGTTGGCGACTATGCTGGCACATGCTAAAATTGTATGCATGAAGGTGGCGTGAACAGTGATCGGCTTAGGCTAAAAAGTTAAATTTATTCGGCTGAAATTCAATTTATTTTTAAGTCTTCTTTTAGCTTGATCGTCTGCGTCCAACGATTCTACAGTTTCTTGATGCCTCCCGCATATTGCTATTCTTTGTAGTTCTGCAAGAGTTTCTTTCTGCCGAGCCACTTCTTCAAGTTGAAACAAGTAATAGGAAGCACAAGGAACTAATTCCTAGTGTAATTTTGTAAATATACCAAAGCAACTGCTCACCGGTGTCCTGAGGGCAGAGCACTTTTTCCTCATCAAATTCTGTAGTTATTATTTCAAATCGAAGTCAAATCGATTCAACAGCTCTAAATGATATTTGAATGTGATACTTTGGCTTTTTAAGGTAGTACCATCTAATAGGAAAACAATTTGCCCAACTTTTAGCCCTATCGGTCAACTTTTTATTTTATTGCAAAAATTGAAAACTCATGCACAATTTTGATTTATATTATTTAAAGTAATTATTGCAAATAAACTGGAGTCAGAATCGTTTCATCGCGTCAGGTTTTCGAGATATATAGTACATACCTAAAGAAGCGCACACACACGTAGTTTCAGTTTTTAGGTTAAGATATCTCGAAAGCCTGACGTGGTGGAGCAAATATCTGGTCCCGGTATGGTACCTCATCTTCGAACTTGAAGCCTTTTTTTGTGTGAGGCCAATATACCAATGCAGTCTTGACCAAACTTCCCTCTTGGTGGTTGCGTATTTTCGCAGCAAACGACAACGTCTTGACTGGGATTTTGAGGTCGCGACGTTAGGCATAATAATGCATGCATGCGATCACATTATTCCTTAGGGCATCGAGCAATTCTTCCAGACCACGAGTGCGATAGCGGTGGTTCTTGGATAAGCATTATGTCGTCAGCACCTAAAGAAATAACTTTGCCGCAAAAACCTTTACAAAAACAACTCAAATTAATTTTTCAATAAATAAACTTAAAAAAATTTAATTTTCTAGCTCCTGGCTACATTTTATTTACAAAAGTGGACTGTTTTCGACTTTCTTTAGATGTTAACTTAATTGTTCTAGGACTCATCGTCACTGCCCTGTGTGCAGATGACTTGCTCTTGCCACCAGTCATGAACTTCGTACACTACGTTAGCCTGACTATATAGCGATAGTAATTTGTTGTTTCCCCCAGCAGTTGCCATGTTTAATAGCGCTGTGACACCTGACGAACCATCACCATAATGTAGTGTATGCTGCTGCGGCGCATGCGTATGCATATGCATTGGCGCTGGGTAATGATATTGACTGATCTCATGATTGAATTGTGCAAAGAAACTTGACGATTTACTAATGCCACCATCATATCTGACAGCGCCTGAAGTTGAAGCGCCATTTCCCAATGAGACAGGCACTGCCGTTGTCGCAATTGCTGATGCTGGTGGCATTGCAGTTGCAATCGAATTTCTTTTTTTTTGATGCAGTTGGCGCTCCTTGTCAGCAGTACGATGATGCTGTTGAGTTGATATCGTTGCAATATCTGAACAAGTTGGCGTCAAAAACTTTCGTCCTGTCGTGCTTCCTGTTGAATCGGAACGATTGAGTATGTGTTGCGGTGCGCGTTTTGCTGTCGTGCCAGTTATTAAAGATGGCCCTGCTGTGTTTGGCGTAGTTATCAGCCGATGCAAGCAAATTGAGCTTGACGAAAATGCTGCTGAAGATTGTTGCTCACAAGTGGTAGCAGCCACTGCAGTTGCTCTACCTACAGCGCTTCCTTCGCCGTTTTCTGTGGAGCTGAAGGTTGGTGAAAATGCACCGCTGTTTGTTAAAGCAGATGATGTGACGGTGGTAATAGCTGGTTGGCTAGTGGTATAAGTACTAACGCAATTTGTTGAAACTGCTGCAACAACGCCACTTATTGTTGTTATTATCGATTTATCAACTGCAACTGATGCCTGCTGCTCCTGTGTGGTTGACGCTGTTGCCATCACAGACTGCAATAATGGAACTGTTGTCATCGCCATTGTCGTTGTCACTGAAGCACTAGTGACTTCCGTAACACCTGCAATGGTTGGGACAATGCTCTGTTTCTCGTCTTGCAAATTGGAGCGCATCATTAACTCGTTCGTAGCGCGTAAGCCGGCAATGAGTGAACTCTGCTGTTTCTGTAAGGAAAATTGATTGCCATCAATTACAAATTTCTTAACTTTTTTATGTTTTATTTGCTATCAGAAATTTTAGAGCAGACTTACGCATGCATTTTGGGCACGGATCTTTTTTAAGCATCCCTCAAGCCAAGTGCGTATTGTTTGCTTAGCAACCTCCTCTTCAATTATGTACTCGAATTCTTCTCTCGCCAACAACTCTTCAAGCTGCAGTGCCTTGCGTATATCCACAGATCTATATGAAAGCATGCTATAAAATGAAAAGAATTTCCATATATATTATATAAGTGGTCGATCGCATTGGCCGCTAACATAAAAAATTTGTCTTATTTAGTTGCAGGGACGAAAATTCCAACGCATTTTAAATTCTAGCTGAAAATAAAATTCTCAGGGACTTCAAGACAATTAGAACACTCTCCACCGCTAGCGTCGGGTCAGAGCGCCTCGGCCTTGGAGTGCTCCTGGAAATACATATTTTGTGTGCTTGCTTCCTTTTGACTTTTAGAGCTCACTGCGATAGCCAAAACAAAAATATTGGAATTTGGGAGCGTGCCTGCCCCACGTCTCCGACGGCACTGCACTCCACCAGACGCTTGTACGCATGGAGAGTGTTAGTTCTATAACTAAGGAACACATTTACTTGATAACATCGTGAAATGTTACATCCTCGCCATTATGAAGTTTATCCAACTCGTAGCACATGTACTTAAATAGCAAACGATCCTTCTGTGGATCGCATTCCAAGCGCCCCTTCAATAAGCGCAAGATAAATTTTACACGACGGACCGGAATAACACCACGCTGATGAATGTCGACTACGTTCCATGTATTCTGAAAGTTGCGTATGTCAGCGTATGAAAGCAAGGCATCCTCTTCGTTCGAATAAAACAGTGAAAAGTTCTCCATGATAATAGCTAAATTCAATTGGAAAAAGTGCCTTTTTTATAAGATTACTGAAGTGTAGTCTGTACTTACCGACAAGCAAATTCAGTACAATGTATGTAATAATGACGTAAAATGTACAAAAATACACTAAGCTGGCGGTAAAGTTGCCTATAGTTGGATAGAAAAACAAAAATTTATTAAACTATTTATGTAATAAATAAAGGTACATTGGGTTACTTTGCGCCCGTCGTCATGTTTATGAGAAAAGGGCACAATTCAGAAGTGAAACTTAACGTAATCATAAGCTAAAACTATATTATCGCTACAAATAATCTCAGTGAGTTGAAAATATTTGGAAATTATCGAAAATTAATCGTAACAGTCAATAAATATCGAACAATATTGAAAAATCGATAAGCGTTGAAGAAAACGAGCTATATTGGCAAAGTCGAATAATGTTGAAACAGTCGTTAAGGCTTGAAACATTTCGAAAAGTCTAAAATGTTACACTAGCCATTAAAACTGTTCACATTTCTGTGAAAGAGTCGCACAGTATCGTTAGACATCGAAAATCCGTTGGCAACGATGCAAGCCCCATGCAATGAATACTTTTTGCTTTTGCCGCTTTTCAGTCGAAATGCTTGCTGCAGCTCAGTGCAACATCACCACAGATACTTAAGCTCATTGACATAAGCGCATCTAGGGGGAGGGCAGCGGTTGTTTTAAAAGGGTTGGTAGCTCTGGTAAATAATTTTTTTTTTTTTTTATTGTAGAAAAAATAATTTTTTTGTAAATATAGCACTGAGGACGCCAAATGTCAATGGTACGCTCATTTGCAGCTCATAGAAAGAAGTCATTCACCATAGAGCCGATTTAGCCCAGGGTCCATAAGCACTTTGAACATTCGATTTTTTCTTGTCGTTCTAATGTAGGTACATATAGAAAAATAGAATTTTCATATTCATTGTCAATCCACGAGCAAAGTCACATCATTTATTCGTACCCAAGTTCTTATAATTTTAAAATTTATTGCTTACTCACCACAGTCGGTTTCCCAATAATTTTTTCCCGGTGTACAGTACGGTGGCTGCACCATGCAGTCATGCATAATTTTGTTCCAATCCTCGCCGGTAACAATACGAAACAACATGGCAACACCGGTCACTGGTGAACCAAAATTAGCACGTCGACCTATACCTTCGCCATATTTTACTGTGCCGAATAAAATTGTGCCGGCAAGCGCATAAAAGAAGACCAGTAAAAACATTCCAAATATAATAAAGAATGACTTGCAGACCGATACACCGACTGTTAACATTAACATTTTCAGTGTTGTATGCTTGCCGGTTATGGTGAAAAAACGTAATATGACCACCATAAAGCCGAAAAAGTACGAAAGATCATTCTTTAATGTGGGAAAAAAAGAAAATTAGGTGATGTTTGCGCAATAGAATTATATACGAGCATATGAGGCGAGCAGTTGCAAAACCGGCCAAGTCCCTATTTCATACTTTTGGAAAAGCAACAAAAAACGTTCATTGAAAAATTAAAACGTATTTCCCACATAATAGCTTACAAAATGCCCTAATCAAAACACGTCCGAGCAGAGTTTTCTAGTTTCATATGCCTCTGTTTTTGAGAAAACCATTTTGGACTTGGCGGGTCATGAAACGGTCATAGATCATGCATTACCCTCAAAATGGTTTGTAAAAAAATCCATACGACTCCTGCAACAGTCACAAGTAAATCGTAACGGTTGCGACGCGATTGCCAATAGCCACGTGGTGTAAAGGCGATGTTCTTCATAACGACCTCAATTACGAACACAAATGTAAGCACAGTACTGACAATCACCAATCGTTCTGTATGAATCTCACCCTTTATCCACTGTAAAAAACAAATGTGCAATTTCAATGTCGAGTTCGTGCGCTCAAAAATTTACCGTAATGGACAGTAGCATGCTATTGATGAGCACCACAACTGCAATACATCGCTTGAAAATAATGTGCTGTGTTATATCGTAAGTGAAAGCTCGAATTTTCCTACCATCTGGGCGTGGAGGTAAATGTAAGGGCTGTGCAATTTTCAAACGTTTCTTCAAGTCGCACCAACGTCGTTGATCTACCGTTAGTAGTGCTGTTCCTTTGTTTTCGGAGTAGTTTGCAATAACCACACCCACAAAAAGTGTTAGTCCTATCATACATCCTAAAAAGATATAGATGTGTATGTAGATTGCATGTACCTGAAAGAAGAAGAAAAGCAATCGGTTTCAAGGACTCTTTCAATGAAAGGCTTAAGAAAAACCGAAAAATGTTGAGAAGCCGAAAAATATTGAAAATTTCGAAAAATGTTGAAAAGCCGAAAAAAATTTAAAATTTCGAAAAATATTGAGAAGCTGAAAAATATTGAAAATTTCGAAAAATGTTGAAAAGCCAAATAATATTGAAAATCTCGCAAAATAGTTATATTCGTATTGCTATGGGATTTAATCGTAAAACTCATTCTGACTCTGTTGATAGGCAAAGGGTAACGGACCGAAGTATGTGCTAACGATATGGTAGTACTGATCACTAACAAATTACCTTCACCGATCAGCAAATTCATGGGAATCCCTGCTTTCTGAACTGCAAAAGTGGACAACGGTATCAACCCAAATAAAATGCAACCTCTTCTGTTCTAGCGAAGCGACAGAATCTCCAGCATCATAGCTCTTGTAATTAATAGAACAGCAGTTTGCTTTTTAAATGACACCAAATCCTAAGGCATAGCCGTGACCTCTATTTTTTCTCTTGTAAAGATTTTGGTGAAGGGATGAATGCCAAGCGCAAATCATTTTCTTAATGCATTCTGTGCATGGGCTGTTATGTCTTTACACACCTCCGGAGAGGTCTTACCTCAGCATTCTGAACACTGCAAGGAAAACTTACTTGAACTGACTTCATACCAGAAAAGCAGCGAGTATCTTAGATGGTTCAACAAAAGTATCCGCACTTTTTAAGTGAACAATCGAGGACAACCGGTATGTTTGCTCGAAAGCTTGGTATACCCCACCGGGAAAAATGTCGGAGCATCAAAGATAGGAAGAAGTATAATTAGTGCACCACTACTTCTTCAAATGCCATGTACTTTAAAGCAAAACTGCCTTCGAAGCTCGTGGTGGTTCCGGTAACCCCAGGAAAAAGCGTTACAAGGTCGCTTATCATAATTTCGGCCATCACAAAGGCTTAGCTGTCTGCTTGACCTAACCTCATCAGATTTGAGAAAGTTTATCGAAATTGTTCCACTATTAATAGAAATGAATGCCATCTTTGTCTTTCAGAATGCGGGTCACACATAATGGCTGAATTGTTAAAAATTAATTTTCTTAAAAAGTGTGATCCACCTTTAGGGAATACATTTTTGTGTGGTCCGTGGCAGCTTATCAAATCTTATTTTAAATTTGCAAAAAAAAAAGAACAAGGCTGATTTTTGACAAAACTTTTACTCACCGGTCCTACAGCTTTGATTAAAACGTCACGAACGTCCAGCCAACCTTTAAATGAGAGCACTTCAAACAGCGTCAACATTGCGTCACCAATGTTGTCAAAATTAAAGCGTCTGGGATTTGCCCAAACACGTGGCACTAACATGGATGGGTACGATTCGTTTGAACCTGGCGTTAGTTTCATTTTCGTAACGAAGACTCTACGCATAAAAACGCCAACGCAGTCCTCTCGTCGATGTATAGTTGGGTCATTACAGCGGGCCAGACGACCACCATATAACTGAACGCCATAGCTGGCAAAGATAAACATCAACAGAATAAGCAAAGTGGAGACCAGCAAAATCTCTTTGAAACCACGGCACAACTCGTATACGACCTTTCGCATATGTGGCACCAACGTAAAAATCCTCAACGGACGAACGCATCGCAATATCATCAGCAGCTGCGCACCCGAGTTAGTTGGTATTTGCTGTGGCATCCAGCAGAGAAACGACGTTGAAACAACATAAATAAATACATCCAGAGCGGAGGCAACATCCTTTATATAGGCCTTTGGTGTAAAAAAGAGTCCATCAGCAAGTATTTTCAATGCGAGTTCCAAGCTCATAAACACAACAAAAGCGTACTCAGCTATCTGAAGCGATGGATGCTCCATCACACGATAGCTCGGTGTCTCAAACATCATTGATATGCAGGAAAGCGTCGTTACGAATATCATAACCCAATCAAGACACGTTACGAGTCCAAGAAAGTTACTATTTACAAAATAAAGAAAATATTTAGTACAGCCAGGTTAATTATATATCTAGGTAAGAGCGTTAAATTAAGAAATGTTCAATTATGGACACAGTATGTGCGGAAAAATGAAGAGAAAAACACCTCGATGGACTAAAAAAAGTTCTGTCCCAACGTTTCCGCATTTTTGAGCCATACAAACAAAAAACTAGTAAAAGTGTTACCTTCGGCCAGGCCGAAACTCACATGCCCTACACTACATTAAAAGTACTTTTTAAATAAATGTTAAAAAAATGTTGTGGAGGTTGAATAAGTCGAAAATAATGTAAAAAGGTTCAAAAATGTTGGAAAGTGATGGAAAAAACTGAAAATGTTAAAAGAATATGGGAAATGTTGAAAAAAATAGAATAGAAATGAAAAACACGAAATATGTCATGCCCACTCCTACAATTCCGCCCACTTTTGTTTCAATAAATGATATTCGTGATTAACATGATCAAACCAAATTTTAGCACAATAGCTTGTGTAGTTTGCGATATGTGCCGTAATTATTCCTTTAGGGCGGCGACAGACCCACTGGTGCAATCCACTCCGACTTTGATCCAGAAATAACTTTTTATAGAAAAACTTCTTACACCAAATTTCACTATGATTGCTCATATATTTCGAAAGTTATGCCACTTAAGGTATTTTAATTGTATGGGAGGTACCACGCCCACTGTTGCTATTTCGCCAGCTTTTGTTTCATATATACCTATTACCCAGTAAACCACTTACATCAAATTCCAGATCGATTGCTCCAATAGTTCACTTAAAATAGCACTTACAACTTTATGTGAATGAGGGAGGTGCCACGCCCACTGATGCAATCTTGTCAAGTTTCATTAAATTCTGAAGCTTATATTAACCGATACCTCTACACAAAATTTTATGAAGATTACTCTCTATTCGCTTATATGGGAGGTGCCACACCCACCGGCGCAATTGTGCCAAAATTTTGCAAGAAGACACCTTTTAGCAAGTGTATCCGCCATATTAAATTTCATAACGATTGCGTTGTTAGTTCTCTTTTATAACGTTTATAAATATTGTAGGCTATGATACGCCCTTAAAATAAATTTTTCAGTATATTGACGTAGCTTGTACTGATGACTACTTTCAGTGGTATCATCCCTAAAATTTTAATGAAAATCGTATGTGCCAATTTGGAGTTATACGAAATCCAATTTTTTAATTGTTAATAAATACCACGCCCACTTTTACAATTCCCCCACTTTATGCGCAATTCAAAATTCACAAGATCTGTATTCGTGTACCAAATTTCATCACAATTTCTTGCACAGTTTACGAGCAATGGCGTTATAAAACTTAAAATTTAGGGCTGTGCCACGCCCCTTTAAGATCCTTTGCAAACTTAAAACCTAGCCTAATCTTAATGTTGTTCTCATATTCACTGAATCACTAATTTTGATCAAAATCGCAGCAACTTTTTTTCAAAATGGCCTTGGGTATATTTACATAGAGTATGGGCGGAAGGCGTGGCTGTGAACCGATTTCGCCCATTTTTATATGCTAGCAGCTTGCAAGAAGATTCGCAACAAATAATTGATATTGGTGATCGGTAACTAATCATCGACGATTAAATTATTATTTATCACTGCTTTGCAAGTAAATAGCAATTTAAGATATGGAGCAAAGTAAAATCACATCCACACCTCCCTATGCTCAAAACTTCTTCGGTATACTTACTGCAAACTTTTGTACTGCACTTTACGTTCCTTTCCTGTAAGTGGATCTTTTAAGCGTGCATCATAACGTCCGTGCACGATCTTTTGACATATTTTCCTAAATCGGCTTTCTCGTGGCACTAAAAACAATGGCGTGTCAAAAAATGGATGATTCTCGCGTAAGTCTTCTTCGCGTTGATTTCGACGCATTTCAGCTTGTTGACGTTTCGCTTGCAAAAGCTTAATATCCAAATCGTGCGGACGCGCTCTTGAGGAAGTAACACGTGCGCCAATATCACCATTTTCCATTAAATGCTCATACGTCTGCTTGAGTTTTATTGAACCTGAACGAACGCTGCGTCGTATTGAACGTGAGCCAAACCTGTGGGCAGAATAATAAAACATTGAAATTTCCCTCAAATGTTTTGCGCCCCAATGCTACAAAATTCACATACTTTTTCTGGTCGACGCGCCATGGCTTCGAATGCGTTATAGTACCCTGACTTTTTAGGCCAGATTTTGCTCCTACAACAGGCAACATTGCTGAATCGCCTAACATCAGTCGCTGATTATTTGAATCGCTAAAAAATTAAAATTCATTTGTTAGGTCAAAAAAAAATTCAAGCTTTCCCGAAGCGTGTTAGGATGAACCAGTTTAGCCTAGGAAAATTTTTGTACGTTAGGGTAAGTGGGCGGTCTTCGGGCGCGACTCAGAGCTTACATCCTGTAATATGTCCAGCACTGACTTCGCGGCGGCCTTCGGCAGCGGTTCACTATAGTATATCCAACGCCGATGTATCGGCGAAGACCGTGTTGCACTCCGTATAGTTAAACGCAAAGCCGGCATTTGATAAATTGGTGAATGTAAGCTCTGAACCGCGGCCGTAGGCTGTCCACTTACCAAAACATGCTGGAGTTGCAAGAAAATGTGGAGTGGAGCCGTTAAAGTATTTGATAATCCTATTTCGCCCTAGGCTAAACTGGTTTATCCTAACACGCTTCAGATGAACTAGTTTGGCCTAGGAAAAACTAGTTTACATACACATATTCATTATTAATAATGCCTTTTAACTTACTTTATTATATGTGTTATTGCCAACTTTCTTAAACTGCTACCAGCAGAGCGTACTTTAGCAGTCTTATTCATTATCCTTACAGGCTTTTGCTTGCGAAATACTACATTCGATTCCCAGCATTCGGATATGGGTCTCTTGCAGCTTTCAACTGAAGGATCTTCAGACTCTAGTTCGATCACAAATTGTTTCATAAAAGACTCACGTACTTTTGGTAGCGTAAAATCATTCGGTATCTTATGTAGTATTGTCATTTGTGGAGAATCTGGAAATTTTTCAAAGATACGCAAGCGGAATGGTAAGGTCTCTTTGATCTCAGCGCTTTGTTCACGAAATTTCAATTGCTTCAGCTTCTTAATGTCCTCGTCTAACTCCAAATTATCCAAAATGACCGCGACGAACAAACTCAACACAATGAGTGTGACGAACAAGTGATAAAGTATAAAATAAATCGCCACTAATGGTGTTAGTGTCTTACTAGTGCGTATCATCGTCTCATCCATTACTTCCACCCAAGCTTCTTGAGTCAGAATTTGAAACATAGACATGAATGCCTCTGGAAAGGATTCAAATTTCGTAAAATCGCACAGGAAGCAGAACAGTTGCATTGAAATACTGGAACTAATGATCAGCAAACACATTGTGAATATTATAAGTGAGCCAAGTTTTTTGCCTGGTCCAAAAATCTTATAAACAAAACCCTCCAACATTGGTGAGGCCTTTATAAGTCGCACAACTCGTAGCACTTGGAAATATGTAAGACCCGATAGATAGAATATTGGCATGATGTGCAGCGTAGTACCAGCGGCTAGCAGCAGCTCAAATTTATGTATCGAGTGCTTATAATAGCCACGCCAGCCGAGGCAGTAGATTTTGAACAGTGTCTCTAGGTCTAAGAAGAATGTAAAAATTACCTCAATGTAATAATAGTTCTCATAGAAAACATGTCGTGAGCGGCCATCATGCTTAAATGTCATTGTTGCAGTAACCACACCGTTTGCCAATATTATTGTCATCACTATCATGCGGAAATACGGCGAACGCAATATGGCATGGCATGTTTCCGGTGCCAAGCCGCCATGTTTGTTATCATCGATTGTAACCAAACGCCAGCCAGTGTCATTTCCGCTTAGGATTTGTGATGCTGCACACTTCTGTATATGACCACGTGCACCCCACATTTGCTGGAACTGAACGCGTATTTCATTAAATGTTTCCGTGATGACCGCAATGAAGACATTTTTCACCAGCCATGCCAGGAAAAATATCATTGTGCTGTGGGAAAATACAAAGAGCAAACATAATTTAAAAAGATCAAAAATTGTTATCATGATATCATCGCGACATTAGCCTACTTTCCCGACGATGCCCTTGACTGTTTCTCAGCTATGGCAAAGTGATTGTTCGAACACGCGATGAGTTACGGACGTCGTTTTTGGTTATGAAGCTAATGCTCACAACCATTTCTGATAAAAGTCTATAAAATATAACTCTATCGTCATACCTCAGTTATATTTTAAACTAGCGTTACCCTGTGCGCTTCGCTCCCCCTTAAATTGAAAATTTCATCCTAATTTTTAAAATGGTCTTTGTGGAAATGGTATTCTTAAAATATTTTTGTCTGAGGCCACCCTAAGTAGAAGATTTGTCCTAAGGTGTACCTCATAACATAACAGCTACGTTGTGCAGATTCGGTGTGAATCGATTAGTCGTCGAAATGATACATGAAAAATATTTTTAAATGAGGGCCACCCTAAATATGTACCCTAAGTAAAAATTTTATATCCTTAGCTATGCCTCTTAATGTAAAAGGCACGTGGTGTAAATTTCCGGTAAATCGATTAAGTGGTTTTTGTGAAAATGCTATTTTTAAAATTGTTGGTATAAGGGCCACCCTAAACAAAATTTTAGCCTCATCAATGCCTTATACAATAAAAGCTACATGGTGTAAAGTCGGTGTGAATTGATTAAACGGTTTTCGTTAAAATGAAATATTAAAAGTATTTCTGAATGAGACCCACCCTAAATATGTGTACTAAATAAAAGTTTCATAACTTAAGCTGTGCCTTTGAGCTCAGAAGACACATGATGTAAATTCCATGTGAATCTATGAAGTGGTTTTTGTGAAAATTCCATTTTAAAAAATTGTTTGTATGAGGGCCACCCTAAATAAAAGTTTTGCCTTAGCTATGCCCTTTAATATAAAAGCAAAGTAGCGTAAATTCGGTGTGAGTCGATTAATCGGTCTTCGTAAAAATTATATTTTAAAAATATTTTGTATGAGGGCCACCCTAAATATGCACCCTTAATAAAAGTTTTATAGCGCCTCTAGACTTGTCGGGAAAATTTTTCTACTTTTCGCCATTGATTTGATCAATAAAATTTATTTGCAATAAATGGGTTCAAGACGGCCCCCCAAATGGTATGTAAATTGACCTTACCTGAAGTAAAATGCTGCGCGCCATGCTGGTAATGAGTCTATTGCACGGTACATAATAAATACCCAACCCTCTTGTGATGCAGCTTGATACACAGTAAATATGCTGGTTGCTATATCTTCGAAACCATTGAAGCCGATTACGTAGCCGCTAAGAAAATCCATTTTCATGCATATCATGCCAGGTGAACATTGATAACCTGAATCTGGGTCCATAGAACAAAATGTATCCGGAATTGCCAAAGAATTTATGGTCAGTCGTCTGTATGAAATTAAATTTTAAATTTCATTGCTCTAAGGACTGAATTAGTAATATATCTTATCATACGGTCTGCCTTCTGGATCATATTCGCTGTTGTTCATAACGCAGTGATTTTTTAATTCTCCGAAAAATTGTACCCCGAGCAATCCATACAGCGACATAAAAAATAGAAAGAATAATGTGACATTGTAGATTTGTTGGCTGGAGCGTCTGTAAAAACATTATTCGACCGTTAATATGACATTGAAACTTTGAGATTAAAACTAATTTTTATAACGGGTGTCCCAATCAAAGCGCCGGACTTAAAGGGTGTGCCACTTAGAGCGCCGATTTTAAATTTCACACCACTTTTCACTACAAGGTCAGCAGCAATTTTTAACAGATTTAATCAAAACTTTTTGACCTTTACGCATTGCTGACTTTTTCTACGTTTTTAAGCTTTGCAACTTATTTAGCATTTTCTTCTTCTTCGTTTCTAATTTGTTGATTTCTTTTTTTGACCTGCAATATTCTTCAACTTTCTGGTATTTTTTTATGTTTTCAAAATTTTTTGATTTTTCAAAAATTGTTTTAATTATTTTAACATTTATTGACTTTTCCAACATTTTACATAAATTTTTAACAAATTTTGGCTTTTTCAACCCTTCAAATCTAACATCGATTTCAACATTTTTGGACTTCTCAAAAACCTTTCGACATTTTTCGACCTTCTTTACGGCTCTTTCAACAGTTTTTGACTTCTTCAACAAATTTTGTCTTTTTGAATATTTATGGGTTGTTTCGAGATTTTGACTTTTTACTTTACTATATGTCTCTTTTTTGTTTTTACTATACGTCTTTTTCAAATTTTATCGTCTTCTCAGCCTTATCAATGTATTTTGACTTAATCAAATTTTTCAACATTTTTCCACTTGCTGCGCATTGTTTATTTTTAGCGATCTATCTGGCATTCATAACAAAAATAGACTTTAGCTACAACAGCCATTAGCCTTCTTAGCTATTTAGCTTAGAGATTTAAATCATGCGTGGTAGTGGTGTTGAACGAATCATGGTTAGCATGACAACCCTGTCAAGTCCAACAGCTCAAATTGAATGACCCAATAATGCTTGCATTGAGGTATAATGAAGAAGTTAAATTTTTTGGAAGTCATTACGTGGAATAAATAATTTGTGCCTTAATTAAAATTAAAGGAAGGAAAAGCAACGAAAAAGAGTTTTCTAATGTTAATATAAAATTTATTTTGAAAATTGAATAATTTTAACTCAATGCAAACATACTAAAAAATTTGTATTAAAAATAATATATTACTTGAAGATTTGATTTATACGACTTTTCGGCATCGAAAATTTTAGGAAAACTCTCAAAAATCTTATCATTATTAATGGGCGTGGTGCTCGCATGATGGATAAATAGGAAAATCTGAAATGAAATTTATAAATTTTTTAGCTCATGAGTAAACACTTTTAGACTATTCCATTTGAACCCCATCAGGTTACACGGGCGACAAGATATTTTACATTAAGCGTATGGATATAAGGTGCATTTCTGGTGAAGTTTTCATTCGAAAATTTGGCACTATTAGTGTTGCTGCAAATGGAACTTTTTTTTATTGTAAAGTACCAGCGGTCTCAATTTTAAGCAACTCGAACAATATGCCAACTGACAATATATAATTTTTTAGCACAGCTTTACACATCAAAGTTTCAATTATATCGGTACAAATCATGTTTTTGAAATGAAAATTTCACCAGAAAATGACATGTATGTACTTTCCTATATTTAAATTTATTTAAATTTTAAGCTATTTTCATTTTGTTGGAACAATATATATTACCTGAACAAAAACTCAATTGAAGCACGACTCCTTCACAAAATGCGTATGTGGTCCACTGACCTCTAAAATCAACTTTAAAACTTTCCTCTGCTTAGGCTTTCGAGATATTGAATGATGAATTCTGCTGTTGCTTTTGGAAAAGGTAACCTAATATTATTCGGAATAAGTACCGTTTGGACTAAGAGATTTTATCAGAGATCAGAGTCCGATCAATCCAATTGAACAGTTCTAATAAGAATGGAGGAATTTTCACAGAACTTGCATCACTGCACGTAATTGGCAGAGCTTTAGATTTTAATGCACTATTGAGCAGCAAATTGATGGGAGCTCAGCTGTTGAGTGGCGAAAAATCGAAGTTCAGTCTGTAGTGCAAGACTTCTGAAAGTCTGATAGGTCAAGAAACTCCGGTGCAAATAGCTCTTCTTCTTAAGAAACTCCACTCGAACTAAATTTGAAAAATATGTCTAATCCTTAACAGAGCAGATGTTGGGATCAAAAACTTCGGAAAAGTCGATTAGGCCAAGATTTGTCCAAAAATTCCTCACCATAAGCAGCTGTTATTTCATTACAGTATTTGAGCAGCTGTGCCTAGCCCGAATCGATAATTTTTGTGAAAGCTTTTCTATTAAAAACGACTTTTTTCAAATAAATTTCTAGAAGCAACGTGAATATGTTTTCTGAGGGTACAAGAAACAGAATCTCATGATGTTCACAAAATTTCAAAATTTTTAGACTCTTGGAGAAAATTTTTTATGTATTGTCGTTCTGCATAATAATACGGTCGTCAATAAAAATGGAGTTTCGAAATTTTCTATAAAAACGGCGTTTTGCGACCAAAAATTCTTAGTTTGCGCAAAATGCAGTTGCTATAGAAAATCTTTGAGCGACAGCTCTAAAAACACCGTTTACATAGAAATGTAGCTATTTTACTCGAAAAAATTCGTTTTTATTTGTAAATTTTAAAATAATCGAAGTTCGATCGAATTGTATCGATCGGGGGACTTTCAGAAAAAAATTCAACTACACTTATTTTTTTCTTTCAAGGCTTACGTTTCGAGTTATTGAGCAAAAGCCCTAAGTAAGAGCAGAACTCGGGTTTTTTTGCGACTTACAATTGTAATTCCTTTCCTTTGTTTCACATATTTACATATCAAATAAATTCTTACCCATTTCAACTTACTTTGGTACAACTTCAGTTACTTCGAACACTTGCAAAATGATCGATACCCAAAGGAAAAATACCATAGATGCGTCAAATTGACACCAGTGATCCTTTAGGTAAGGCACCTCACCCTGTATAACAGAAGGGAAATTGTTATATTACTTGAAATAATAATTTCAAAGATAACTTTAATGCTATAAGAAAATATAATATGGGATGGGTCGAAAAACGTTTTGTTTTTTTTTTTTAATTTTTATTTGTAATAACTTTCTATGTGGCAGCACCAAGGTTATAGTCCGGTAGGTTATATAGCGGTAGGCTCCCGCTAAATTTTGTGCGCAATCGGCATCTGATAGTGAAAAAAAGCGTCAGTCGCCAGAACAGTCGTTGGTCTGGTTGAGAGAGGCCGACGAAAGAAGTTTCGCTCTTTAACTCGGAAAGTAAGCCACAAGTAGAAAATTATGTTGAGATAAATGTTGTAGACCAGCTGAAAACACATCAATTTCATGTCTGAAAATTTTCGGTATGATAAGATTTGACCCACTTTTTATAGTTTTAAAATTTTTAATTACCATCTCCTTTTTCGAAAAATAAGGTTTTTATTGAAAGTTTTAAATGAAAATTACTCCTACCATATTTTTCACCCAAAATAACTATTTTTGCTCGAAATTATAGTATTTCATGAAAACTTTAAATCGATGACAGCTGGGCCAAATCTTATCGTATGAAGATTTTTGGGCATGAAATCGATGTATTTTCATCTGCTCTACAACATTGGTTCAAACATATTTTCCCACACGTGGCAAAACTTTTTTCGTCGGCCTCTCACAACCAAATCCACAACGACTCTGGCGACTGACACTTATTTTAATAATCAGCCTTACTTCAGCTATTAATTGCAATAAGCGGGAGGAAATGACATGGAAAGATGCAACGCTACCTCCCGTACTTTTAAAATATACCGTCGGTGAGACATGTACTGTTCGCATAGGGGCCACCAATAAATTTGCATAAAGCCTTGCCAGGAAATGATCAGAAAACATGTTGTGGACACTTGCGAGCTCTTGAGCTTATATAATCAATACTAAGACCTTGCGGTAAGTATTTTACATAGAATTTTGAAAGAAAATTTTTTCGTTTATTGGGGTACATTGAATACCCCATTTATACAGTCCAGTGGGCTCTCACTGGTGTTGCATAAAAACGTAAGATTTTGCATTTAGTTGGGTGAATTCGTATCTCGAGTGGTTGTTAACTACCAGAAGTAAAGATGTTAGCTGGAGACGAAAAATCACAGGCGAGCCACAGCTCCTCCCAATTTATTTTAGTAGAGATTTTCTTAAATCACACGACTTTACACTCAAACAAATAAAACTTAGGATGGAATTTCTCGTAGGTCACTAGCAGCGTTGGATTAAGCTGGCGCTAGAGAGGACTATAACCCTGGGCTCCAAGCTCGGAAAACTAAGCCATCTGCTAAGTGTTTAAAATTTTCAGTTTTTAGCTCCAGGCTCAGAAAAGTCTTAATCCGCCGCTGTTCACTAACCACAGAGGTTTCGATGAGCCAATAATACCTAGTAGAGGTACTGAAATACATAAGTACTTACATGAAGGACGCCACGTATGTGCATTTTGGCAATCATTTCGGCGGAGAATAGTAGCGTTACTGCAGTGTCCGATACAAATGTTATGTACTGTAATGGTGGATGTCGCTCGAAAGTTTTCGGCGTATTTAACGAGACTGTCGTCAAGGATACTAAGGCACACAAACGCATCAGTCGCCTTACCCACAGCTTGTTCACCCATTCAATATCGGCACTTTCGTTAAGCGACTCCTCCGGCCCGTAGTCAGCTAAAAACGGTTCACCACCCTTTAAACTCTGCTTACGTCCGAGCATTTTGTTTCCAATGCCCGTTGCGATACCAAGTCCAATTGGTGGTACACCTGTTATTGCTGCACTACTCGGACCCATCGTACTGCTAATGCCGCCACAAATTCCCATGCCAACGCCACCTGCTGCAGTATTGAAATTTCCAGCAGCAGAACTGCCACCTCCACCACCGAGTAAGGTGACATTGCTTACTCCACCGCCATTATTATTGTTACTGTTGCCACCGTTGAAATTATTGTTGCTATTATTGTTGTTGGTGCCGTGAGGAGCAACAGATTGCGCAGCCGCAGCACCGCCACCATTACTGGACGATGTTGTGCCTGTCGACATAGGTGCCATGACTGGTTGTGTATTACCACTGCTGCCACTACCAGCCGATACCATACCTGACGGACTATTGGTCAAACTTGAAGCATCGCCACTGATGTAGGCTGATGGCTGTAGCGTTACGGTTGCAAAACTACTGCCAACCACTTGTCGTCCAGCACTAATGCCGATCGGACTGCTACTTTCTGGTGCAAAATTAAATGTGAAATGGCTCTGCGTATGTTGCTGCTGGTGATAATGATGTGAATGCGGATGTTGGTGTGGATGGTGATGAGTATGTGGATGTGCGTAATGAGTCGTTGAACGAAGATGTTGCGCTATCGTTAGACTATTTGTACTGGAAGAGCTGGTGCTTGCTGGCGTTGTGACTCCACAACTGCTACCGTTGCTGCTACTACTGCCTGCTGCTGCGACACTGGCGGCACGTGTGTTACCAGCCGCCGATGCAGTTCGAACACGTGAGCGGTTACTCATTCAAATCGTCGATATCATTGCAAAAAAGTTTTCATGTCAATAAAAGGCACAGCAAGAAATCAGCAGCAACAGAATAAACCAAATTGTTGTTGTTGTAATATTGTACAGGCACTCTACATTATCTTCTTTGAATCCTTTCAAAAGCGTCGTCCTTTCTCAAGACATCTGAAAAAAAAAGTGCATCTCAATTAACATAAACATATCCGGTAATTATAGCCCTCCGACTGTAATCTATCCAAGTCTATCCAAATTCGCCCAAACCTGTCTAAGCTCAAGATATTCCAAGTTTGTCCAATCCCATACAAGTTTTTCCAGGTGTGCTCAAGTCTGTCCAGTGACACTTTAACGTGTGACATTTACCAAAATAGTAGCTATAATTCATTCGTTAATTTTGGTGCTGTGTGCAAATAAATTGGGTGCCAGCTTTAGCTCAATAACTCGCAGAGTAAGCCAAAGATTGAAAAATATGTCCGAACCAATGTTGTAGATGAGAAGAAATTGACAATGTTTCATCCAATTTTCATAGTTTTAAAATTACTAATGACCATCTCCATTTTCGAAAAAATACGGTTTTTATTGAAGCTCTCAAATTAACCTTATTCGATGAAATCTGGAAACCGCATTTTTCGATCTAAATAACTATTGATGATCAAAATCACAGTATTTATAGGAAATTTTGAAACGGCAAAAATTAAATCAAATTTTGTCGTGTTGAGATTTTTCGGGCAAGAAATCGATGTCCCTTAATCTCTTTTACAACAATATATGGTGACAATATATTTTTCTATTTGTTGCTTACTTTCCGAGTTATTGCGCAAAAATTTTATCGTCGGCCTCCCATAACCAGGCCCAACATGATTCTGGTGACTGACGATTAAACAGGCTCACAAGAAAACTTTTTTGCTTTGAATTTTGGAACCTATTATGGCAGTTCCATGTATTTTTTTCTTGCTGAAACCGAATCCGGTGCCAGAATAACTCTAGCAGGTCAGGTTTTTGAGATATTCCAACACAAAGTTCAAAAAATACCGTTCTTTGAGGTATTAGATAATAATGTTATCTATATTTTACATATATAACGCATTTCATGTCAAATGTGATTATCAGGATGAAGTCCTAAGACTAAGTGGGAAGAAGATTTTAAAAAACCTAACGAATTAATGGATTAAGGCATTTTGAACGTCATGACGTCATGAGTAGAAAAGAGGTTTCAAATACTGAACATATCTCTTGTAACGATAAATATAACGATATTTTTCATTTTGCTTTGATGACCAGGTAGGTGTAAGAAATATAGTATGATACCTATATCGACCTGCAGAGCCGAAAGTATATAGTTAATGTTAATGGTATTTCGATAAAAATCAAGCACTTAAAAAGACCTTTCAAACGAGATACATACGACGCATTATGTGTCAAATGTCTTAAGCTAAAACTCAAACATAACCAATTGGGTGAAATCGGTTCACTGCCACGCCTTCCGCCCATACCCTTTGTAAATATATCCAGGCTCATTTTGAAAAAAGTTGCTGCGATTTTGATGCAACTTGGTGATTTGGTCAAGATGAGAACAAAATTAAGATTAGGCTAGGTTTTAAGTTTGCAAAGGCTCTTGAAGGGGCGTGGCACAGCCCTTTTATAACGCCATAGCTCGTAAACCGAACAAGATATTGTGATGAAATTTGGCACACGAATACAGTTCTTATAAATCTTGAATTGCGTATAAAGTGGGCGGAATTGTAAAAGTGGGCGCTGCACTTTTTTAACAATTGAAAATTTGAATTTCGTATAACTCCAAATTGGCACATACGATTTTCATAAAAATTTTAGGGATGATACCATTGAAAGTAGTCATCAATAGAAACTTTGTCAATATGCTGGAAAATTTTGTTGAAGGGCGTGGCACAGCCTATAATATTTATAAATATTATAAAATGAGAACTAACAACGCAATCGTTATGAAATTTAATGTGGCTGATTCCTTTTACCTTTTCCCTTCACTTTCATTCGACATTTTCTTTATTCTTTCGACTTTTTCATCAATTTTTCAGCATTTTTCATATTTTTCGACTCATTCAATTTCTTGCAACTTTCTTCAATGGTTTTTATATTTTTCAACGTTTTCAGTTTTTTCCAACACTTTTCGACATTTTTGAACCTTTTTACATTATTTTCGACTTATTCAACCTCTTCAACATTTTTTTAACATTTATTTAAAAAGTATTTTCAATGCAGTGTAGGGTATGTCAGTTTGGGCCTGGCCGAAGATAAGACCTTTACTAGTTTTCCTCTTATAATAATACAATATTAATTGAACCTTATATCTTTTTAAAATTGTCATTTGATTATATAATAATATTTAGAGCTGAAAAGATTATTCTGAACTACCAAATTGTAAACTAAGATTAAGTTGAATAAAGAATTGAATTGAGCTCTAAGGGTTTCTTTTGTTTTATCATATATCGACTCCATCCTGAATAATCTCCAATAAAAGTTTTTGTGGTAACTCACACTTTTATTAAAATTTGGTCAAAGCCCACAAGATATGTCAAATTAAAGTACTCTTCGAGCAGAGTGTCCCAAAACTATCAGCTTCGAGGTCGTTTTACCAAAAGCTGCGATATAAGCGTGGAAAGATTTGCTATTTTTTCAAGCGATCAGCTACAATAGCGAGAAGAAAAAAAATCTACTCTCCTTCAATTGTTATTCTTTTCCAATTATGCGTCGTTGTAGTTATTAAAATATCAAAAGCAATAGTAAAAAATGAGTGTATGTGTGCGTAATGCAAGTAACCCAGCAGGCAATTGAGCAAGGCCTTCTCCTTCTCAAAACTAAATTTTCTTGCAAATAACAAAAAAAAATTTTTTTTTTGTTACTATGATTTTTGTTTTTATTTACAATCTGTCAATATTAACAATAAATATATTTTATAAGTAGTGAAATTTTAATTAGCAGAATAGTTACACTCCATTGAGTGTATACTCATGAAATGCTAATATGCCTTACCAGCTATTATGCCTTACCACAGCAGGTGTGCTATTATGCCTTCCCATAGCAGTACTGCTATAAGGTCTTCCATAGCAGCAGTGCTATAAGGCCTGATATTAGAGGGCAAAGAAGAAGGACTTCATGTATTTTTTTATTTTATGTATTGCACGACATCAACATGTTGCTAGGCTGGTCTTACGTTTCATGTTATGTTAAACGACGTATTAAGATTTAATTTTTTCAAATTACTTATGTGACCCCTTCTACGGTAAGCGCTCTTAGAAGGGCTCTTGATGCAAGCGATGTAGGAAAACCTGCTTGAAGAGTATTTCTAACAGGCCTGCTAAAGAAGGCCTGTTTTATCGGGACGTTTCATATAAAAAAGAAAGTAAGTTTGAAAGGAGGTGGCAAGGCCTTAATCTTACCAAGGAAGGCCTGCTAGAAACTCTGCAAGCTCCTGCCATTGCCTACTGGGAAGTAATTCCCTTTTTTCTCCTTGCTATGGCAAGGTTATGGTAGTTAATCAGTACATTGCTTGGAAAAATTTTAAAAAATTGGAAATCTTTCAACGCTTCTACCTCAGCCTTCGGTTAACCGATATCCGATAGTTTTTGGGAACTCTGCTCGATGACTACTTTTATTTGATATATAATTTATTGCTGCAGCTATTCTAAGTTCCGTCAACTTATATCATTTTAATAAATAAAACATTTTCGTTTCATTGCATTGCAGTTTAGTTTTCTAAAGGCATCACTTCTACCACCTGTGAATCGCACTCATGCATTTTTTTTTTTTTAGAAGGCGTCATGGGAAAATATGAAGCTGCAATTTTTTGGCGCCATGCTAACACACAAGTTAATAATGATTTGGACCCAGTTTGTTTTCAGCTACTCTGAGAAAATACACAAAGTTAAAAATCTTAAACTGTTCAAAATTGCTGAACATGCATGGCGGTGATTCAGATAGCCCTTAAGGCTGACTACCTCCCTGCTGCCGCATGACACTTATTTTTGTGATACTCTGCATACTTATTTCGTTTACACTGTTTTATTAAAGCTGTATTAAGGCCAATTAAAATCCTTTCATAGGTATTTCTCCAAGTTTTTACACATACGCACGAAAATGCATATGTATATTATCACCCATTTAACGCACTTGTAGGCGCCGTTTTTTCGTTTATTTTAACAACTTCATTTGTACTTTTTTTTAATGCACATTTTTACATTTTCTTTATCCTTTTCTAAACATTAGGAAAATGCTTGAAAACGTGTGTTTATACATCATACGAAGTTGTTGCAGCAAGGACATGCGATTAAAAGCCTTTTTTGCTGTACAAATGCAATGTAACTCACAGGAACTCCTGAAAGTATGCAACTTTTTTTTTTAACTAAATATTTAATGCACTTGTTTTTTTGAGGCAAAAACTTTCACGCACTGCTTTTGCTATTTGAGTTTATAGTTTTGTTTTTAATTATTTTCACTTATTCTCCTGCCAATCTGTTGACAGTCAGTCAGTTTATGTCTCTAAAAAATGTATCTGGCAAATATTAGAGTATTTGTGTAACATATACATACACATTGAAAAGTGTTGCTAATAATAAGTTTTTTCGTAATAATTTCCTTAAGAGAATTGTAGCCGCTTGTATCTTTCGATGGGTCGCATGGGTTGCAGTCTTTATCTCAAAGAAAAACACGCTACTAAAATATATCGAAACAAAAAAATGTATGAAAAGAAAAGAACAACGTGAAGAACTCCAAACCTCATATGATAAGAATCTTTGAAAAAAGTCTAGAGCAATAAAAAAAATCTCGAATAAGATCTAAAGTAAAATCTTTAAAAAAAAAAAAACTTTTGCATTTTAAGCCCGAGCTCAAATATTAAAATTTCAAAAAACAGAAAACTTTGATAAAAAAAATCTCGAAAAAAAACTTATGTTGAAAAAAATGTTGAAAGAACTATTTAGGCATCAGCAAGGATAAAAATTTTCGCTTTAACGTTCATATAAGCTTTATGGCGAACAAAGCAAAAGGTGTCCTTGGATATACAAAACGTTGGTCCAAAGAATTTTCCAGTATATTGGCGAAGCTTGTATTGATGACTACTTTCAGTGATATCATCTCTAAAATTTTTATGAAAATCGTATATGCCAATTTGGAGTTATACGAAATCCAAATTTTCAATTTTTAAAAATTGCCACGCCCACTTTCACACTTCCAGCCACTTTATTCAAAATTTATAACATCTGTATTCGTGTACCAAATTTCATCACAATATCTTGCACGGTTTACGAGCTATGGCGTTATAAAAGTTAAAATTTAGGGGCTGTGCCACGCCCCTTTAAGAGCCTTTGCAAACCTTAAACCTATCTTAATCTTAATTTTGTTCTCATCTTCACCAAATCACCAAGTTTCATCAAAATCGCAGCAACTTTTTTTCAAAATGGGCTTGGATATATTTACATAGAGTATGGGTGGAAAGCGTGGCAGTAAACCGATTTCACCCATTTTTATATGCTAGCAGCTTGCAAGAAGATGTGAGCTGTGTGCCAAATTTCATTCAATTAGCTTGCTTCATTTTTCCGTAAACGTGATTTCAACAGACAGACAGACAGACAGACACACAGACAGACGGTGACGCTGATCAATAATATATACACTTTTCCATGCCTGCCACGACCCCTTCTATGCATTTTAAATGGTATAGAAAAAGTTATTTATACATATGTTTTGGTACCAGAAAAAATTTTTAAAAAAAACTCTTTTGGGCCTAAGAACTAGTGATAAATTATTTTGATATATTTTTGTCTCATGGACTTTAAAAGGATATAATACACTTGTATATACTATACACACATAAGCATATATGCTTATATAATATATTTATAAAACAATTTTTTTATTTTTTGTATGCTTTGTAATCAAAAATACTTTTTTTCGAACTTCATAGCCTGACATGAAATATCCGAGTTAAAAACCCCCCCTTGGATGATTTTTATGCACGGACCTGACTTAAGCGCAACTTTACTATTCATACGTTGTAGGATATATAATTTTTGAACTTTTACAAGTTTTTATTTCAACTTAAGGGTTTTTTGCTCTAATAAAAAAAAGGGTGGGCATCACTGTTGCATCCCTTTCCTCCCCCATTTTCACGATGCTGTTTACTTTGTTTCAAATCACTGCAAACTCTCTTTGCAACTGCTAGCAGTGTTCTCTCTTTGAACTTGCACTTCAACTCAAAAAACAAAAATTGTGACAAATGTAATGTGCGCGAACGTACTGCATGTAATATAAATAAATAAATATTAAATACTTATGGACAAAGAACTCGATGTAAATCAATGAAATTGTATTCTTTAAATAAAAGGAAAAGAAACAAAATATTTTTAAGTGCTCAGATCTAGACGGCTTCTACATGGGCTCGACAGCTTCCAGTTCTTATAGAAGCGACAATGATAAAGAAAATCGCAACAGCAATTCGTCTGGCGATACTTCGTACAAAAAGTATCAGGAACTTAAAGTAAGTTTTTTTTTAAATGATTTCACATGGTACAAAACAGTCAAATATATGCATCGTTATAACTTATTCGTTTATATAATATAAGTTATTAATGTGTCATGCATTCAAACTTTCTTTTATATTTCTATAAGTCAATCCATACGGATTTAAATTGCATTTTCACTCAACTTCTTCGAGTTTCTTTCAAATGAGGCAAAGGACTTTTTAATTGGTATGTAGCCTTAACTTAAACAGCTGATTTTGGTTAGGTTTGAATTGATTCCGCTTCAATTCTACGTCGTTTGTGTGCTGTCAAATTTAATAAATTTACAAAAACTTCAACACAAATTCACATGATTTTTTGAAATGGTGATTTTTCATAAGAAACTTCTTTCCAAAATGAAACGCCAGAGCCTTCCAGCGACAATTATTAAAAATTAGATTTAAGGACACACAGCTCTAACTGAAATCTTGGATTTTGTTCTTCAATATCTATAACTTTTGGGCTTAAAAATATTTTTATAAGTTCCTTAATTTCATTAAAATCACTGGATCAAGTCTCAAATACAACTTCAAATTGAAACCTAAACTTTGTTGAACTTAAAATTCGTAGAAAACAATTTCTTCAAGTGCACATGCAAAATGTTTTATTCATTTGCTGAATATACGTGAATATTCCCTCTGTGTACGGTATAAAAAACGTCTCTCCGAAGAAAGTTGAAGCAGAACTGTCAAAGTTCATTACGTCTTTGAAAGTCAAATTAAGCACCATTCTGCATTTAAACTTTTTGGCTTTTGATCTGTCTTCACACTGAAATTGGCAAAGTCATATGAGATCCGGTGTCAAAGGTACAAAGGTGTGGTAAGACTCACAAAAAGTTATAAGTCGTCTTATAAATGAAATATGAATATGTAGGTCATTTAAATCACTTAGAGCAATTCGTAAATATTGTCAATTTTCTTATATGTAAAAATTATTCAAAACACCCCCTTACTTTTCTGTTTTAGATGGAGCGATGGATACAAATGCACTATCAAATCAAGGAACGCGAGCAGGCTTTAAAATTGGCAGGAGATCGTGAGCTATTTTATTGGCTTAGCAGCTTTTATTTAACTTCTATTTTTGGTTGTGTTACTCATTATCAGCGTATCAGGAACACTGCAGCATTGATGCCATTGGTTCCGCTAACATTTATAATGTGCTATTATGGCGATTTGGCCTATGGCAGCAAAATGCATAGGATACAAGGTTATAACATTTTACTCAATCTATGTAATTAAAACCAAAATACAAAATTAAATTTTCAACACACATAGCTGAAGCGGATATGATTATGCAGCATGAACCAGAGCTGCTACAATGGCCAGGGGGCTTACCCACTGTGGCCAGTATTGATGAAGCACGTGTTGAAGTTGAAATGGAGAAAAAAATGCACCCACATCATTCATAGGATGATCGCTTAGAAGATGTACTTCATTTTGCACTTCTTGACAATATATAAACTTTAAGATAGTTATGGTTATATATACTTATTTATTATTTATTTATTTATCATAGCATTACAATTCTTCCAGTATTCATACTTATGTACTACACGAAAAACATATGCTCAAATGAATGAAGTTCTTTATTTGTTTCTTTTTTTAGTAGATAGCAAATTATATATATAAACATAGAATTCGAATTACACAAATCAGAGCAATTTATGTAAATTAATCGGAAAATTTAAATTGAAATTCGCTGTATTTAATAACATAGCTCGCTTTATGCATGATATAAAACTTTGGGATCATATTTCGGAAAAACATTATTCAGTGTTCATTCTACAATTTGCTTAAAATATAAATAAACAATTGAATTGAATTTATTTACAACTTTTTCCATATACAATATTAAATTAATTTATAATTGCAACTTTGCATATTTAGCACAAAATGAATTGTTGAGAAAATCTGTTTGAATTTTTCAAATACTCGTAGTTCCATAGATAAACGAAAATTTTAATTGAAGTTTATTAAATTAGTTTTCAAAATAAAAAATTTTTTTAATTTTTTTATAAAAAGCGGAGCAAAATCTTCATATCATACCATATAAGACTATGTCAATTGATAGTATTTGGAAGATCATCAACAAAAATCATAATAAATCACAATCTTTTTGACTTATTGTCTTAAGTCTTAAGCACAAAGAGACAGTTTTTTTTTTAAAGTTCCACTTAGTTTTTGTAATTCAATAGCGTACTAGGGGTAAATTGAAATCTTCGAAACGCTTAAAATTCGAAAATTTAACATCACGGCTTCACACGTGTGGTGATGAAGATTAAGATAAAAGTTTGTTCTAGTAGCATTATGAGCAATGATGGGCACCAACATCAATGCAAAATTTCATTTCCATGTAGTGTTACAACAACCATTTATGAGAGGTATCAGGCATGGGAGGGTATAGGAGGTATCACGTTTGCTTTTCAACCAATGCTTGTCTGTGCCCCAAAAGTTTCCATACCCAACACTAGTAACTTTGCTTGAATAGTTTTCTTGGCATAGTGTTTTAAAGTTTTTGCTTGACTGAGAGTTACCACGCTCACTTCTTAAGCCCCGCTCACATTTTGTTTAACGTTAGCGTACCGTTTTCACCAAACGAGTACGTATCAAGTTTAGTAAAATTTATTTGAATAATTTTTTACGCATAGTGTCCTAACATTTTTGCTTGTACGGAAGATGCCACGTTCGCTTGTCCAATCCGACCCACATGGCACCAAATGTACCCGTTCCTAGCTTCGTCATTTTACTTGTTTGCGAGGGGTCGCGCCAAATTGTCTAACCCAGCCGAAATTTTTTTTTTTTTCCGGTGCTTGACAGTGGCACCAATTTTTGTCATACTGAGATTTTTGCAAGAGCTATTTTTAAGCAGACTGCTTTAATATTCTTGTCTGTATGGGAGGTGCCTGGCGCACTTATCGCACAATCTCCAAATTTTGTCCAATGCTGGCTTCTGTCACTTAATTTTCTCCTGCTAAGCTTGGTAAAATTTTCGAGAAAAGGTTTTCTGCGCATAGCGTATTAAAGCTTTTGCTTGTATGGGAGTTGCCACGTCAACTTATCAAACACCGCATTTTATTTGTCCAGTTATTGAATGTGTGGCAAAACGTTTCCGTACTAAGTTTGGTAAAATTAGTTTGTGTATCTCCTGTGCATAGGGACAACATACAACTTGCATTAATAGCTTCCTGCGCAAAGCGTTCCAAGGTTTTTGGTTTTGTGGGAGGTTTCACGTCCATTTCTCTAATGCCACGCACTTTTCATCTTATTGCTGCTTTTGTGATTGGAGGTCCCACACCCATTTTCCTCATTCTTCCCACTTTTCCAAGCACATGCATATGCACACCAAGATTCGCTGCAATCATAAACGAACTGAAGTTTTTGGGACGTGCACTACGATCTTATGATTAGAATTTTAAAACATCCTTTCTAAAATGAAACCAACATTCCAAATTATATGTCATTTTGATCTGGGCGACTGCATAAAGTTAATAAGTCAAAAAATAAAACATTTTGCATTGAAATCAGACACAAACTTTGTCCGCGCCGCTAACAGGTTTGAGCTGGGTAGCTGAAAATTTGTCCCCCATGCTAAGACATAGTGGAAAAAAATAAAAAAAGTCTAAAAAATCTTCAAAATAAACACCCTAATATGAGGCGTCCAGTTGCAAAGCCGGCCAAGGCCACGTCGACCTTAAAAGGTTTGTAAAAAAAAGCGATCTGCTAGGATGAGATCTGAATAGAAGATTGCCACCGGTATTTTGTCCACTCAATGAAGTGAAAGGCACGCAGAAATTGCCACTGGAGGGTTAGTGAACGATTTCAATTGAAGAAAACATGTTGGAGTTTGAGTATTTGAGACGAATTTTCTCTGCCCTGGTCATGAGATTGGTAGACTGGTCGTGATTCGCAAAAAGGCAAGAGCCTTCAACTAGCACTTGCTCTCTCATTTCTCAGGTGACTGTTGATAGATCCATCAGACACTCCGTCTCCTCCTTAACATCCACTACGTTCAACAGTGGGAGATCATGGTCATAAATACAAAAAAAAATTTAAATGCTAGGGATTTAAAAATGTTCTGAGACAATTGCCAGATAGTACCTAGGTCAAGAAAAAAACTGTAAAAGCTCTTAATTTTTTTTTTGGTTTATTGACACAGTCGGCTCAATGTTGAAATTTGAACACCAAAAATGTTCCATGGAACTTTTTATACAGCAACTATTGGATGAAGCGTTTTATTTAACTTTACTTTATAAAAACTTAAGAGTAGTTGACAAGGTATTGTGGAAAGAGGAGAAAGCAAAGAAATCGAACTGCACATATGTTTTTTTTATCTGATGACAGCAAGAAGTTAACTAAAATCATGGCAAACCAAAACTAAGCATCGTTGCAAGAACCTAAAGGTTAAGGCACCGATATTTCGATCGATCATTTCGTTGCTTTTTGTGAACACTTGCCCGACTTTTGATACGAGCCACTGTACATACATATATACTAAGGGAGTTTTAATTTGAGATAATAAATATTTATTACAATAAAAACACCCAATTATTATGTGTGTCATAAATGCCAAAAATCAAACTCTTCAGAACAATAAACTGAAACATTTTTAAAATATAATTTAAACAAAATTTACACATACATATATACAATTATTTATTTTTCTTACAGAATCATAGCGAGCAATGTATTAATAGATAAAATTGATATAGTTTTTATTATTATCAGTTCTTAACGTTTACCCTAGACATATAAAAAAAGCTAGTTATATTTTTTACTGATGTAAAGTTTTTACACATTAAACTTAGTGAAGTTGTATTTATTAATCTCGGTAGTGCACTTTCTTAGTCTTTAATTACACTTTTAATGTCACGTAATGCTTTACTTAAACTTTCTATAAAAATGTTTCCCTTACCACTGCTTTTATATGAAGTAACAATGGCGCCGCATTCGTCATTTTGAATAGAATAGCTAAATAAAATAACATTAGACAACTATAGTGAAAAACAAAAAAAAATATTCGTCATACCCGATGCCAAGTCCATTTTGCACAACAGGACCAAATGCGCCGACCAATAATGCTTCTGATGAAAGAGTTGATGTGCTTATAATGTTGTGGTTTAGTTTTTTATATGATTCATCATTATATATATTTGGAACCTCAATATCATTCCTTAGCGCCATATGCTTTAAAGCAAACAAATGTCTATCGAATCCCTGACCCATTGCTGCATCCTTTGTTAATTGTCCATGTACAATTGAACATTGATTGATCATTTGAAGTAATTCCGCCAAATCCGATTTTGATTTATTTGTTGAGCTGACAATTTTTTCACAAAAGTTTTTGGTTGCCATAGTGCATGGCCTCATGGTTTCAGTGCGCCCATGACGAAAGGCAGCCGTACTACATGATTCATATGTGCCGACATAAGAACCAAAGCATTGACGATAGGCCAATTGAAATGCAAGCTGCATTATAGAATCGGGACTAATACGATTGCGTTTGCAGACGCTTTTGTTGACACCATTAAAACGTGTCATATCAATATCAAGATTGTTTACAATTGCATCATTAGCTAAAATAGCTTGATTTATAGCTTGATCGACTGTTTCATCGAATTGAAAATTAATTAATCGTACAGAGTCATCTTTTGGTATCTGGGGAGTCGTATCTGGATGCACATATGGTTTTTCAATAGTGTCTTTGTAAATTTCATTGAAATATCGTAAGACAGCAACACCATCTCCCCAAGAGTGTTCGAAATTTATAGCGGCAGTTCCATCAGCACTTACTATAAGCGAAATAGATTTGTCAAACCAGCTAATAAGCAAACAAAAAAAAAACGTCATTCAACAGAATAGATTCTCTTTAAGTTATTAATTTATTTATTTGTTTATTAATGCCGAATTTTTTCCACACACAATTTTTTATGTACAGTAGACGTCCAGTTTAACGAACTAGTTAATGTACGGGTCAGTTGTAGCACCAAAAAGTTCGTTATGTCGAAGTGATTTTTTATTTCCATCTTTAATTATTTTAACTTTACCACTAAACGTAAGGTACTTGCGTTGAAGTGGCATGATTTCAACACAAAAATCAATTTTATAATACTGACAAAGTGTACAAAAACAACGCTGAAGAGTCGAAGGACCGACGTTAAAAAAAATTCTTGAATTAAACAGAATTTGTTATTTAAGAATAGTGAAAATTTTTAGCATTCGTAATTTAGAAACATCAATGGAAAAAATACACTTTGAAAAACTGTTCGTTAAAATGGAAATTCGTTAAACGATATATTGGACATCTACTGCATTGCCAAGTTACGAATTCTTTAAGTTTGCAAGAAAAAATATCGTTTCATTTGATTTAAATATATTTTTGTGTTTAGTCATCTTGAAACAGATAATTTTGGCTTATGTTTACACATTACAGTGTATATTTTGATAATTTTTAAGATTGCTTCATATTTTTTTCCTATGTTTTAGCATGAGGCCTCAAAATATTTGTCACAAAATGTGGGATTCCTAGCTCAAACCTGTAAGCGGCGCGAACAGATTTTGTTTCCGATTAAGACAAAATTTCACGAATAAGCCAACTTACTGAAACTTAGAAAAAGTCTGACTTAGCTACCAAGATATAGCAGTTTTATTTGTATGGAAGGTGCCACCACCAGTTGTTAAGCCACGCAAATATTTTTCGTGTCCGAACGGGTGGATTTTATTATTTTATCAAACTTCGATAGCACCATTGTTGTCATAGGAGTTTGTTAATGTAAAACATTTGTTAAAATGTACATTAATATTGGTTGTAAACTGGCAGAAAGTTAATTTGTAACCATTCAATTATTATTAAAAAACCAACTGCTAAATTTATGTATCAAGCAATAAATAAAAAGTTTTTCATATAGTGTAACACCTTTTGATAGGTCATGATTACGACCCAATTTCTCGCAATCCTCATGAGCTGTTTAATAGGATACTTTACGATAATACAGCACCTGAGCCATACTCTGGTTAAATAACTGACCCGACGAACGAGTTAAACTTATTTTACTAGTTTTCTAGAAATTTCCGCTCGTAAGATTGATATACATACGAAATTAACTAAGTCGCTATTCTCGGTAGCCAGAATCATAAAATTGTTTGGTATATATAGTATGATATAATCATACAGTAAATAAAAAAATCCTAAGCAATAATTTTATTTTAGCTACACGTAATTTTAACCTACCGATTTCTTCCGTCACCTGCTAGTAAGTGTTTAAAAAGTAACTCTGGATTTTGTTCATTATAAACTGCTCCTTCGCCAGTATCTAGACACAAACAAAACAAGGCAGCATCAACTTCTTGCTCGAGTAAATTTTTATTTAATAACGTTGTTTTATTGATAAAATGCGTCCTTGTTTCTGCCCATTTATCGCGGTTTTGTGTAGTCAATACCCCAAGTGGTGACACATTTATATCAGTACGTGATTTTTCCATTTGCATTACAGCATTTAAACGACCGAGAATAACACCGGGTGGTTCAATTTCACCAAGATCATTTAATACATTGACGGAGTAAAAGCTGCCACGTATCATTACGATAATATGTTTTGCATCTTTATTTTGTACAAGTCTATCTTTTTTAGTTTCTGGTATGCGGGATACACCAAATAAACGTTGATATTGACTCATATCCAACGGAAACGCTTTAAAAGCGTAGGCTACATATGTAGCTAATATAGATGGGGTCAGTCGTGTCCAACGGCGAAACTCGGCAGTATCACTTTTTACCGGATTCATGTGATAGACTTCTGGAGCTAGTAATCCTGCCTGCAAAGAACGCCAAAAACGTAATGAGCTTATAACTAAATTTGACGCCCGCAACATTTGTGCCTGATACGATGGGCGAGAATCTGGCTTCATAACAAGTAGTGGATTGTAATTGAGCGGTAAGGGAGCACGATCCCTTAGATACATGTCAAACCTAAATAAAAAGTTTTAATAAATATATATAAGTTATTAATTTACTAAGCTCTTGAAATATATATGATACAAACATATATACATAACTACATATTTTTTAAACATTTTATCATTTTTGTACCTTGAGGGAATAGGGAGCATACAAAGATTTTTGTATGAAAGGACTTTATTTTCTCGATGCTCAGAGAAAATTAATCGTATAGATCAGCACATTATAACAAACACATGCACTCACCACTGCTACGGACAACATTTTTATTGTTGTTTTTTTTTATATGCGCTATGCACGGGACGTAGACAGTGATTACTATTGTAGAAAAGAAGCAATAAATATCCAATCGACATTATTGCGCTCCTTAAACCACTTTAGCAAGCATGTAATAAAGTTTTTTACGATTTGATTACGCAGGTCCAAAATATTTTTTTTACGCAAATAGGATTAGGTATTTTTGGTGACTGAAAAAGAATCTCCGTTCCGTCCGTTTCCCTCTATCACGTCTAGATTTTGCTAAAAAAACTGTGTGCTCCTATATTATTGATGACTCTTGGTAACATTTTAGAAAGTGCTATGACCACAGATCGTTGTTTCCTAACTTTTCTTTACATAGCTTGTTTTTTAGTTTTTTTCTGCGAAGGCAAAAATTTTATTTTTTTTTTTGTAAATAGTCCGGTCAATTTAGCCCTAAAAATTGGGGTAAAGTTACAATAATTCCCATAGAGCTAAAACTCTGTATGACTCTTAGGAATACTATTATAAATTAATTAAATTTTTCAGCTAAACGGTGAGTTTTACAGCAAAAATAGGTAAGACTAAAATTGTAGATCATTCAATTCTTTATAAAAAAAGTCCCAGCACTTTTTTCCGTAAGAATCACTATTTCCGTGACATAGCGATTCAAAGAATTAAAAAAAATTATTTGCTTCGTAATGTGCACCTTAATGTACTTTTATATACAAAATGAATGCTGAGGTCCTGATCATTGAAACTACAATAGAACAATTTGACTCAACAAATACAACTATTATTGTTGGTGAAGACGTTGATTTATTGGTATTACTTATTGCTTGAATTGCAGCCAAAAAAAACTATTTATTTTTTGAAACCTGGGAAGACTCAGCAGCAATCGGAAGTATATTCATCCAAAAGTTTATATGCTTTTCCAAAATCACATACTTTTTCTACGCGCAATAACTGACTGCGATACATCAGCATTTTTCAAGAGGGTTTGAAATTGTTCGAGAAACAAAATTTAATAAATAGTGCTGAAGTTTTTAAAGATAGCAACCCTACTCCAGAAGCTATAATCATTAACGGAATTCGGTTTCTCTTTCCATGCACGGATCTCCAACAAAAATTACCTGCTTGAATTAACTCCGACACTTATCTATCGCAAAAAAAAACACAAGTGCAATTAGCTTGTTTTTCCCCAACCTCTGCTTCTGCTCAAAAACATCCATGCCGGGCATTTTAGGCTTGGTAATAAATTGGACCCAGAAGACTGCGGTTGGAAGTTAATTGACAGTACATTGGAACCAATCCCTGCACCAGAAAAACTCCTTAATACAATCTTTTGCAATTGCAAAAAAGGGTGCAATGCTAAATGTGGCAGTAAAAGTTTGGACTGTTTTGCATGAACCAATTGTCAAAGACAATCGTGCTCTCATGTTGAATCGATATTAGATTAGGATTGTTACGATAGAGGCGATGAGACGTTTGATGCATCATTTTTAGAGCAACATATTTGTATCCAGCAGGAAGATGAAGTGCAAAAAAGTGAACAAAACGAAATCAGTACACTTGAAGCTTCATTGGATAGTTATGAATCCGAAGAATAATTTTTCCCAATTACTTTTTAATTAGTTAATTACATAACTTACACCGCTTTCATCATTTCCAATAGTATCAATTTTTATTTCATGCAATACCTTTTAATTCAAAAGGAACACAATAGATCATGTAATAGGCCTACCGGGGAAACCATGTTAAAAAAAAGCGCCAAGCACACTACCTTATATATGGTGTGCACATTACGAAGAATATAATTTTTTCAATTCTTTGAATCGCTACAGCTGAAAAATGCATTATTCCTAACATTCATACCAACTTTTAGCTCTATGGGAATCATTGTAACCTTCGATGTATTATTTCACCGGACTAATACCTACTATAAGAGAGTAAAAGTTTAATATTCCGTTGTATCCTACTATAAATATATTACATTGCCGTGGAAAAAACAAAACGCACACAAACGTTTGTTTTTTTTTGCGCAATTAATTTTTGAAGCAAGTTTTTAAAATTGAATAAAATTTTCAAAGCTTAATAACTTGATATTAAATAGGAATATAGTGATAAGTTTTTCGGAGATTGACGCAAGCTTCTAAGGAATAAATTAAACAAATTTGATCAAAATTAAACCAGTAGTGATGCGCGAGCATCGGAAAGAGCTATCATTTTACTTTAATAGAATTGTCTTACTTTCCAATTTGAGGGATAGTATGATCTTGTGATATTATTCAATTCAAATTAAACAAAGCCTCGAATAAAAGGGAAATACAAGTTTAAAAATTTGGCTGGTATACTAATAAGACCTTGAGCATTAGACCTTATCGCATGCAGTGCAACATACTATGCATTTATTATAATGTTTCTGAATGAAAAGCCTTACTTATATGAATATTAAGCCGAAAAATGTTGTTTCTCATCATGTTCCATTGAAAAGAATAAGTGTTTTGGGATTTAAAGTAAAGCCTCTTAAGTAAAAATAGGTTTATTGTGTGAGCGAAAGGGATAAACTTATCAAATCGTGCGTTCCTGAAAATTTTTGCATAAAAATTTACCAAGGCTCAGAAATGTAGCTTGTATGCTTGTTGGAAGCATCGCTATTCTTAAGTAATGCCTGTAGTTCCATACCAACACCTTCGTGGAAATCCTTCACAAGTTTTTGTGTTTGTTCGAACTGTTCAGCGCTAACAATAGGCTGCAACGCTGAAAGATAGCGATGGCATGTCTTCTCTAGCAACGGTATGGGCAAACGTGGCAAGGACTTCTGAAAGTGCAATGTAGGCAGTTCTGATTGCTGAATGAACTGGTAATCTGAGGAACTTTGTGCAGTTGAATATTTTTTTAGATCAATTGCATGCAGGACCGAAGTACGGGATTTATATTGCAAGGCTGAGTGCCCAAAATTACAAGTGCGAATCATTTCTTTTTTTCACAATTTTATAAACTTTGGATTTATGCAAGTAAAGAAACTGAAAAAATAAAATTATAAGGAATAAAATAGCTAATAAACAAAGTTCAACTTTTAGTTTGACAGTTGTGCAGTTCAGATAACGCAACGGGGTTCCCAGATTAGAGCATTGAAAAATCCCCGGAAACCATTTGTTTCCCCAAAATTGACCAATTTTTAAAAATGTTCCCCAAAAAATTTTTTTCAAGGTAATTAAAATTTATTGTGAATTTTTAACTTTGATGTATTCATAATAAAACTTGTCCATAAATTTTGGAGCAGAAACTTGCAAGTTTAAAAAATTGAGTGAACAAGCAAAAAATTCTCTCTGAGCGAGAAAAATTACGAAAATTACGGGAATAAGTTTTAGTAAGAAGTTACATCTTTTGAAGAAAATGTCAAGTACACATTTAAATGGTCTGTATCATCCGAACTTTGTGGTAAGTAATGAAAAGTGTCAAATTGCGATTTTCGACTGAATAAAAGCTGAAATTTCTCTGACTAGTCGAATCACCACAATTTTCGGATAATACACAAAAATGGGTGAAACATGAAACTGTCAAAAAAGTTGCGCGTATTTTAGTAAGCAAACAGTGGTAGGGTTCAGGAGTTAGAACCTGTGTCGTAGTTGCATGACTGCTTGGTTAATATTTTCTGAATGCAAGCTAAGTGAAACCTTTTTGAGATATTATTGATAAATACGATATAACTCATGACCGACTTTAAAGTTCTCTTCCTGATTTCTATAACTTGAGCTATGTAAACACAGCTGTAGGGCGCGTTTCAAATGCGGGGTTCAGAAGATTGAATGTAGTTTGATAGTTGCTTATCTGCTTAAGCCTTGCCTACGGAATACAAGATAAGTAAATATCCGGCGTAGAAAAAGTTGTCAGTTTCTCAATTTTTCAGAAATAAATTTCATAAACTTTTCATCGTTATGCATTGTAACTCACTTTACACGAATGCACTGCTTTTAATTATTTGGCAGAAGCATATGGCGCACTGAAGTGGTAACGCATGTGCTGTCACTTTAATTAAGTCAGTCAGTTGTAAAGCTAAATATTCCAAAAACCTTAGTAATAAAATACCATCTCTGCTTTGAATATTGTATTATACTCATGTAACCAATATCAAAAATACATTTATGGAATTTAATTGTGGCAGTCGCAATCAGTGAAAATTTCTTCAATATTGTCTACGAATTGTTTTAAATCGATTAGGGGCGACTCATATAAATAATGTTTTTGTTGAATATTGACAAATTGTAAATAGAAATTTTATTTAAGGAACAAAATAAGTAGAGAACAAGTGAAACATCGTGGCATGTTGTGGTGGTGGTGAACGAACGTACGAAAGTGTATAATTGCGCTTGCTAATTGATCGTATGCATTTGATTTATAAAAGTTGAACAATAACTATTTCAGCAATTTATCCATTGAAAGGATTATGTAAAATATTGAAAATTACTTCAGAGCTTGTTGTGAGATTTGTGAAAGTGAAAGAGCGAACGAGAGAGCGTTAATACGTCGTGTGTACGAAAGCGAAGGAAAGAAGGTGACAAAAATTGTTGAAAGTGAAAAAGCATTAAAACATAGTTGCCAGTTCTGGGTAAAATCCATTAAAATGATGCCATGAGATTGTATTTTAATAACTACATACATATGTATTTTCCGTAAATTAATATTATGTCGAACTCATAGTTTGACATAAGTTTAAGTGAAGTTTTTACTTTTTAATTAAACCATTTTATGCAAGAAGTTTACTTTAGGAGCTCCTAGATTGTTGGAGCAAATAGTGGTCCTGGAGAAAATAAGTGCGTAATCAAAAATTGGGGGACGCACCTGGTTTCGGAGATGTAGCCGTCGGAGGTCGCAGATAGCTTTTTTAAAAATCGGGAACAGGTTTACTTTAGGGACTACTCTCCGATCTTATATATTTTTTTTGGAGATGTAGCGTTGCTTCTCCTAAAAAAACAAATGAAATCGGAGAGTTGTCTCTAAAGTAAACTTAAGCCAAATATCGTTATGATTTGAGAACCACTATATCACTTTTGAAATAAAGATGTAAGGAAGATAAGGAACAGATTCACTTTATCTCACCATCGCCTATTTCTATTTATTTTTAGGGCAAATTGCGCTATTAAAATAAAATTGTGTAAAAAATATAGTGTCGCTCGGATCTGGTTTCGGAGATATAGCCTTCGGAAGTTGTGGATATAGCTTTTCTAAAAATCAATATAAGTCCGAAAAGTCTGCATTTATTTGCAAAATAATGGTAGTCATATGAAAGGTAATTAAATGAGTTAGAATATTAGCCCAAAATATTTTTAAAATCTAGCTTGTTCGTAGCTCATAGCTTTCCAGATATTACGACTTCTGAAATTTTGACCAACTTCATTTCAAAAAACCGTTATTTTCCCAAAAAAAATCCGTTATTGACTTCTAATTTTTTTAACATATTGATAAAGCTCAATTTATTCCCTTTAAAATTATGTAACATTAGAGCAAAAATTTTTGTTAACCTTCTCTTACTGGAAAAAGAAAAATCATGTACCTACATAGCTTTTTTAAAAATCGGGAACAGGTTTACTTTAGGGACTACTCTCCGATCTTATATATTTTTTTTGGAGATGTAGCGTTGCTTCTCCTAAAAAAACAAATGAAATCGGAGAGTTGTCTCTAAAGTAAACTTAAGCCAAATATCGTTATGATTTGAGAACCACTATATCACTTTTGAAATAAAGATGTAAGGAAGATAAGGAACAGATTCACTTTATCTCACCATCGCCTATTTCTATTTATTTTTAGGGCAAATAGCGCTATTAAAATAAAATTGTGTAAAAAATATAGTGTCGCTCGGATCTGGTTTCGGAGATATAGCCTTCGGAAGTTGTGGATATAGCTTTTCTAAAAATCAATATAAGTCCGAAAAGTCTGCATTTATTTGCAAAATAATGGTAGTCATATGAAAGGTAATTAAATGAGTTAGAATATTAGCCCAAAATATTTTTAAAATCTAGCTTGTTCGTAGCTCATAGCTTTCCAGATATTACGACTTCTGAAATTTTGACCAACTTCATTTCAAAAAACCGTTATTTTCCCAAAAAAAATCCGTTATTGACTTCTAATTTTTTTAACATATTGATAAAGCTCAATTTATTCCCTTTAAAATTATGTAACATTAGAGCAAAAATTTTTGTTAACCTTCTCTTACTGGAAAAAGAAAAATCATGTACCTACATGAATTTTCGGAAATTTTTTGATATGATGTCTTCTCTTCGACAATATGCAAATTAAAATATACGTACATATTTCAATTTCTTGCTTCCTACCGTAGCAAACACCGGCTTCGCTATCCACAGTTTTAAATAACAGTTTGGGTACGTGGGTGGCCTTAGGCCGCAGCTCAGAGTGTACATCCTCCAATAGGTCCAACACCGACTTCGCGCCGGTGTTCGTCCGTGGTTCAGTCTATCAAACATTCAACAGTGGCTTCGCTAGCCACAGTAATTCTACACAAAATTAAGGGTAAGTGGGCGATCTTCGGCCGCAGCTCATGACTTACATCCTCCAATACATCCAATTTCGGCGGCTGCCTTCGGCGTGGTTATGTTTATAAAGCATCCAATATCGTCTTCGCGGCGGCTTTCGGCGCGGTTCCGTCTATAACGCATCCAAAACCGGGTTCGCTAGCCGCAGTAATTCGACACAAAAGTAAGTGAGTGGTCTTGGGCCGCTGCACAGGACTTACATTGTCTCATAGGTCCGACAACGGCTTCGCCGTAAAAAAAGCCCTGATATTTGATATACACCTAAGTCTGTTTTTACACGGTCTTTTTTTACACGGTTTTGATATAACACGGTTTGAAAATTGAATATTTTTAATTTTTTTACACGATTTTATTCCATTTAGCACGATGATAGTGAATGTATACGCGTTCGAAGCAAGCGAATGCGAATAACTGGTGACGACAGCAATTAAATTTATGTTGCTGTATTTATGATTATCACTTATTTTATTTTATTTTATTTTTTACCTTAAAAATTGAATAACCTATTCTTTTCGTTCACAACATAGTTGTTTAGTTCCTGAACTTGCCATACATTTAATTTATATTACTTTTAAGATTAGAGTGCATATCTTTTTTATCATTAATTACTATGCTTGTGAAAATAAGCATTATATATTTGATTTAATAAAATAAACATGAATTCTTGTTCTTAAAAATTCTTGTTTTTCACTAATTTTAATAGGTTTTAGAGATTAGGAACAAATCACCCATTTTTGTATACGATCAATGTCTTTTTTTACACGGTTTTTTTTTTACACGGCTTCTTCTGGAACCAATCTACCGTGTAAAAACAGACTTAGGTGTACTATAAAACATAAGCGACTGAAATATTTTAAAGTGCACATTGTCAAAATTTATCAAAATGATTTTCATTTTTATCAGTTAGAAAGCGTTAATGTAAAATATTTGTTTGTTTAAGTGTTACATCATTTTAAAGATAATAAATTGAGATTGTAAAATGTGTAATTAAATCAATAACAATTCTTTTTGGAAACATTTTTTTTGAAAAAAAATTCGTCAAATTTTCAGAAAAGTGGTAATATCTCGAAAATAACCTGCGATTTGAAAAATGTTTGTATTAATACTCTATCTTATTAAATTACCTTTCATATGGCACCCATTTTTTGAAAATCAATACTGGCGTTTCGGACTTACATATATCGATCCACATGTTTATTCTTAGAAATACAAAACATAAAAAATTACTAAGATTACTAAAAACAATAATTTGAAAAAAAAGCTGTTGCTTTTACGAGTGATCTTTGTATAATAATGCTCTTCTAGCTTGTATTACAGCCATTATATTGATGCCATGGAATCAACCAAGGGTTTTAGATTTTCGTCATGTATGACATTATGCCAATCCTTATCGTTAGCTAAGATTATTTTTTTTTACTCTCGGGCAAGTTCTCGATGTGAATCAGGTCCGGTGAATTTCCAGGCAAAGGCAGTGGCAAAATTCCAACATTCGTGAACAATTTTTGAGTTGTTAAAAAAGGATTTCTTTATTTATAGTCTGTAAAAATCAAAGAAAAAATTATATGCAAGATTTACCGATTGCGTACGGTAGCAAGGCGCAGAAAACTACATCTGTAGTGCAGGATAGGCGCTCTTCAAGCGCCAGCACTAAGTTCTTTCTTATCACTCGCCCATGTTTTTCCGCATTCATAGTTCCTTCTAAATAGTATTGAGGATCACAAACTAAGTAAGAAAAACATCCCCAGACCATCTGAATCTGTAGTGACTTCACTGTTTACACTATGGAGTTTTGTTTTGGAAGAGCCCACGTTCGACAAACTATCGGCACATAGCAAGTTAAATTTGCTTTCATCCGACTAAATTACATTTCGCTACTGCTCCAGTGCCCAGTTTTTATAGGTTTTTGCCCAAGTAAAACGTGTTTTTTTTTTCAATTTCTGTGTCAGCAACGACTGTTTTGAATATATTGTTATAGAAAATACTACAAAACACATAAATAAGCCAAACCAAGTAATGAAAATTTTGGATTTTTCAATAGCATAAGCGAAAATCCTTCCAAGTGCTAGAATTAAAAGTTAAGTTGGAGTATATCCAGCTCAGTGATGTTATTTGGGTTTTTGTGTGGGGTATTGTAAAGGGTGTTTTTTTTAGAGGTATAGAGCTTCGAATTGAAATAAAACACAAGAAAATCGTTTTAATGTCCATCAATTTGGCTTTATTGGAAGGATAATTTTATGCCATTAATGTTTAAATATGATTTCGGGCATGTGGCTGCCGCGGCTGGCTCGAATAAAGCCAATTCTACAGGTCCAATTTTGAACCACTTTTTCGAGCATATGGGGCCGTATGTCGGCAATAACGCCACGAATGTTGGCTTCCAAGTCCCCTAACGTTTCTGGTTTGTTGGCGTAGACGAGCGACTTCACATATCCCCAAAGAAAATAATCCAATGGTGTCAAATCACATGATCTTGGTGTCCAATTGACAGGTCCATTCCGCGAAATTATGCGCTCATCGAATGTTTCCTTCAATAAATCGATTGTGACGTGCGCTGTGTGGCATGTAGCGCCGTCTTGTTGGAACCACAACTCATCCACATTCATGCCATCCAATTCGGGAACAAAATAGTCGGTTATCATGGCTCTATACCGGTCTCCATTAACGGTAACTGACTCTCCAGCATTATTTCGGAAGAAGTATGGCCCAATGACTCCACCAGCCCATAGAGCATACCAAACAGTCAGTTTTTGTGGATGTAATGGCGTCTCAAGGGTCTCATGTGGATTCTCTTCACTCCAAATGCGGCAATTTTGCTTGTTGACGTAGCCATTCAACCAAAAATGAGCCTCATCACTGAACAAAATTTTGCGATGAAAATCAGCATCGAGATCAATCTCATTTTCGGCCCATACACCAAAATCACGACGCATTGCATGGTCTCGCGGCTTTAATTCTTGCACAAGCTGGATCTTGTAAGGTCGCAAGCCAAGATCTTTGCGCAAAATCTTCCATAAAGTTGATGGACAAAGCTCCAATTGCTGTGCACGATTCATTCGGGTCCTCTTCAACATTTTGCTCTACAGCGGCAATTGTTTCTTCGGTGCGCACTGTTCGACGTCTCTGCGGATGCGTATTATCACATAGAGTAAACGTAGTGCGAAAACGATCCATGGTTAACCGAATTAATTGCTCTGATGGACGATTATGTCGACCATAAAATGGACGGAGCTTGCGGTAAACTTCGCGAACTGAACCATTATTTTCGAAATAAATTTGCACGATTTGCAAGCGTTGTTCTTTTGTCAACCTGTTCATGATGAAATGGCAAACCAAACTAAACATAAATGACATTAGAGTTGCCAGATTTCACCATAAAATGCCAGTTTTATCTCTATTCAAAAAACAAACCTCTAAAAAAAACACCCTTTAGAATCTCTCAGCTTCCTGCGCATAGTTTCCACACTAATGTTAATGAAATGATGCGTTTCAAGCTCTGCCTGTATAGCTACTGCATTTTTGAAATGATCCTTTTATTAGGCCATCTCTCCTACTGGTTGTACGTTTGGGACCAGATCCTTTTTTCCTTTCCAGAAGCTCCAAAACATCCTTTTTTTTTTTAAAAACGCAGAATTGTAGAGTGTGAGCCACCAATCCTTCCGAAAATTTTCGAAACGATACACCTTGATCCGCTAAAGCAAGTGTAGTCCCTCTTTGATCCACACATATTTTAAAAAACGTCAAAAAATATAACGGAATTATTTAAATTTTTATATATAACAACAGTGTTGCCAGTGGTGCGGTTTTCATGACCGTCAGTAGGTTTTTATAAATTTTTGACAATTTTATTTTCTCTTCTTAAATTTATGAATAGCATTTAATGTTATTAACATACTGCGTATTCTTAATTAAGACGAACCGCATGCGGAAAGTAACCAGTCGAAGACATTGCGTACCTCGAAAGCAGTGCGATGTACCTTGTTATTAATTTATTTATTTATTTTTCTGATTGTTAATACTTCTCGGTTGTTTTTCTTTATGTACACACGTCAAAGAATTAAATATTAAAAGAACGAAAGTGTTCTTATTTTTCGTAAAACCAACAGCTTGTGAATTTTATCTTATTATGGGACTATTCATTAAAGCTGTATTTGAAAGAATTCAGTTTTATTGCTACCAGTCAACCAGCAAATCCAATAGCATGATCTTTCATTTTGACTAAAAAATGTGTGCATTGGTTTTTTTTGTATCTCACAATCGCTGTCGTTATTTGTATTGTTGTTGGTTTTTTTGCCATAAAAATTCAGTTGAAAAAATAAAAAAAAAATAAATTCATGTTGTTTGCTTGTCTGTGCTTAACATTATGTTCATTTGGCTCAACAAGGATTTGGAGGATAATATTGTAAAGAAAGTTTGAAATTATTGTATCTAAAACTTTCGTTGCTTTACTTTAACAAGTTTATACCTTAATAAATAAAATAAGAATAGTTTAGTCACTAGGACTGAATCAACATGAAATTTTCACACGGACACAAAATTTGAAATACAAAAAAAGGAATTTTCTTCAAAATTAACAATGAGAATAAATCAAAGTGTCAAAACACATAGATCCAATATTAAGTTAAACATTTATGTGAAGCTCATGTTTGATTTGCTGAGCGCCTGCTTCCAACATAAGCTCTTACTTTATACAGTTTTCAATTGATTTTACAGTCACAATTACAATGCCCTCTCAATGCCCTCCAGCTGAAATTTTTTTGTAATAATTCTTAAAGTACAAGAATACACAGCTGGCTTGGAGTATTTATAATATTCGAAATTTTTGGTAGTACTTTTTGGTTGTTATTGAAATTTGCTCGTGTTGAAATACCCTAGGATGTCTTAAAAACTGTATTTAATGACGTGGGAAATTCGATGTGTGCAGTTTGAGCTGGCAACTATGTGCAGGGATATTTTGTTCTCTATCGCACTCGTCCGGAAACTTAATATAATATTTTGTGGTATTTATCGGCAAGAATGATGGGAAATCAAGTTTACGCCTATTGGACTAGCGTCACGCGTGTTTTTTTCGTGCCTTCATTTAAACCATTAGGCGTATTTATCATTGTCCTATACAGGGTCCGGTTTATTCCTTTCGGATGTCCTCCCTAATTTTTAAAAAGCTATGGACCGATTTAGCCATAACACTTCACTAGAAAGTGCATTATTTGTATTGCAATTGATGCTGATGCCACTCCCTTCTATAAAAATAGATGATTAGGTGCCGAATCATTTTAACGCTAGGAGAATTTGAAAAATTGAACCTTTACTGGGATAGAAAAACTCAGACTTACACTTCGTTTTAATCTAAGCTATAATTTCCAAAAAACTCTTCAGTTCTTCAGTTATTTTTGTGGCAATTCTGTTGTACTGTAGAGAAGTGGAAAAGGAAAAGTAAGAGAAATAAAGTAGTCAGGAAAATATCAGAGAATTTGTATTAAAAGCCGGGAATATTATCTATCTATAGTATTCAAATTAATTTCTGTGAAGTCTCGCAATTCTCTTTCGATTCATCACTGTCGTTCTTTAGTTTTCTCGTTAGAATATCGGATGTCATTAATAGCCTCGGTACTTAGTTTGACTGCACTACCAGTTGCACCTTAAATGAATATCAAATTCTGTTATCGGAAATCTGTTTGAAACCATAAATATTAAAATACATTCAACGAAAATTGTCTCCTTTCTACTCTGATGATACCCACTGAACTTTCTATTTTGTAATTATATCTCTCTTCTGTAATATTATTATCTGGGAAACTGGTAGTAAATTTGGTTTTGAGAAATGACACCCCTCGTAGTAGCTTAAAAAAATAATTAATAATTTAGTGTTCTAACAAGGAAGAAATGCAACTTTAAAGAGCGCGTGACGTTCAAGCCCAGTTGAACGCATTTTTACACGGATGGCATAATCTTGTTTTCTATTGTTCTTGCTTTATCGACTGTGGCCTATTTTTTATAAAATATAAGTGGAAAATGATTTACAAGCACATCGCTGGCGTGTGCTTTCACCCATTATGCGTCGTCAGGGCAACGTTCATCTGTATAAAAATTTTGCAAGTTATTTGATAATCATTATATTGCAGAAACGTTCTGGCAAGCCAAAACTTAAACAAACAATCGGATTATGCAGTAAATCAAAAGCAAAAAATATATAGCAACATTATCAGGACAAGTGCGAATGCAGAACTAACAATCTTTTTGATTGATTTACCTGAAGTTATGATTGAGCATGACGCGGTTTAAATTATTGAGTCATAATTATGTGGCTGCCCGGAAATCTGTTAATATCCTGTAGCTTTAACTATTTATAGTCTTTCATCTATTCAGATCATATTTTCAAAACTCAAATATATTTCATATATATTTTTATGTATATTTCAAACATTCGAAATTTCTCAAAATCAAGTAAATTAGTCCGGACAGCTGTAGAATTATTCTCATGAAGTTTTGCTTGTTTGTATGTAGTAAATCAGTCAGTAACCTATATTTTGTAAATATAACAATCACACAGCAAACAAAAGTTTTTAATAGCTTTTTTAATTTTGTATTCATATCAGAGGTTGTCTTTCCGATTTCAGCATACAATTATCTAATAGTAAATGCCTGCATGAATAGCAAACTTTCAATCATTTAAGTACTCGCCTTGTTTTCAAAAATTGTTAATTTACATTCTCCTTTTTACTAAAGCAATATTGTAGAAGACCGAAAGTAAAACAAATGATAAATATTGTTCAAATTAAAACTATTGCAGCCGAAGAGAATCTAACAACTATTTCAGTATTGCACTACTGAGCTAAATATTAGAATACGGGAGTGAAAACAACGACGGCTGAGGAAAATATTATTCACCAATCTATGTGAAAAAGTCGAAAAAAATTTTGGACAGCTAAGGAAGAATGCTTGCATAAAGTTATAAAATAATTTTACTTGTACCAATTAGAGCTCATGGTTAGCGCCTGTTACACTACGAACTGCTATAAAATATCTTCAAAATGTTTGCAGGACATTCGGTACGTTTTGAGCCATATGAGATAGTATAATAAGACTGTATTATCAAAACTGTGTAAAAGGTGATCTGTTAATTTTTTTTTGCCTTAGCCGATAGGGAAAATTCGAAAACACAGCAAGAGATATACCGTTTTGACTCATTGCTCTATGGCTGGCTAGGTATTCAGAAGTCTTAAACTTGTATCATATTTTCGAAAAACTGATTCGTCGATAGTTTAAAAATTTCGAATAGCGAGTGCAATAAAATTGTTTTCGTAAAATCTGTCTGAACACGGGCTGAAAGAAATGTATGTGTGCAGTACATAGTAGTTATATAGAGCAAGGAAAAATTAATAATGACAAGTATATAGTAATAAAAATATATGCATGCGAGAAGAAGTTATCTACTATATTCTCTCAAAATGAAAATATGTAACATTAGTCCGGGATGCAGGGTTACATTTTTCAAGGTCATTTCCTCCCACTTAATTTTTTTGCAATTGATCAGATTTGACCCACCTTTCACCGTTTTAAACTTTCCAATAAATACCATAATTATAATAGCAAAATTAGGAGCATGGTAAAACCTAGTTTTTACCTAAATTAGAGTGACCCAAAAAAAAAAATTAAAACTTGCATTAAGTCATGAAAAAATTTTTAAAATTAAGTTACCCTGTGCTATTGACACAAAATAAGGCAGACAAAGTGAATAATAACAATAATAATTATGTTCAATACGGCAGACAGCGTTGTCAAGTGGTTATGGCTGTGAACTCATACTTCACAAATCATCGTGGGTTCGATACTCGTAAGTCCAAATCTTGAGCCTATAATTTTGATCAAAAATAGATATTTTGAGCGAAAATCATGTTTTTCAGATTCGAACGAGTAATGTTAATTCAAAACTTTTAATAAAAACCTAATGGAAAATGGAGATGGTCATTAATTATTTTAAAACTATGAAAAGTGGGTCAAATCTTGTCTTACCGAAATTTTTTGGGCATTAAATCGATGTGTTGTTATCTGATCTACAACATTGGTTCTAATATAATTTTTACTTGTGGCTTTCTCTCCGAGGTAAAAAAAAAAATATGCGGGAGGAAATGACCTTGAAAAACGGAACGCTGCCTTGTGGACCATATGTTTGTATGAATACATATATGCACTTAATATACTACGAAAATCGAGTGGAGTAAATTACATAACTTTATAAATAATTTTATTACTACGAATAAAAAAATGCAAGATATACTTACATGTGTTTCGTAGCCCCGTAGTTAGTGTGCCCTATTGTGCTGACGTTTGCGGTTCGAACCCACAGCTAGCGAGTGAAGTATGTTTTTATTTATGAACACCATGCGCATTGATTTGCTCTTATTAAAAGTCAGAAACTTAAGTTTGCTGTGTACGTATATTTGTATCGAATTTTGCTTAACATTGATTATGTGTATTTGGATTATTTCATATTCATGTGCGCAAGATCTTTAAATAATACCAAATTCATCAATGAATTACTTCAAACTTAATATATCTTAAAAACTTTATAGGCGAATTAAAAGTTTGGCTGGTGATATAACTTAATTAATTAGTGGAGTAATGGACTTTATACAAGTAGCGGAAGATGAAGGCGATGAACCAATAGAATTACCGTCAGAAGAAGATGGTACATTGTTGCTTTCAACTCTGCAAGCACAGTTTCCTGGTGCATGTGGTCTAAAATATCGTAATGAAGATACTAAAGCTGTTCGCGGTGTGCGATCAAATGAAGGCCGTTTTTATCCTCCTTCAAATGAAAAAGGATGGGGATCAAATATATATTTTTGCGTTTTTCCTAAAGGTAAAATAATTATAAAATGTATAGCTTTTGTGTAATATTATCTCTTTTTTCAGAGAATAAACGCAAAAGCGATGACAATTTAGAAAACTCTACAGCAAAAACGAAACGTATAGAAACACGGTTACGCTGCACCGATCTAATTGTATTAGGACTGCCTTGGAAAACGACTGAAGACAGTTTACGCGAATATTTTGATGTATTTGGTGAAGTTTTAATGGCACAGGTTAAAAAAGACCCTGATTCTGGCCAATCCAAAGGTTTTGGTTTCATACGATTTGGTTCTTACGAAGCGCAAATGCGCGTACTTTCAACTCGGCACTTGATCGACGGACGTTGGTGTGAAGTAAAAGTGCCAAATTCAAAGGTTTTTATTTAGTTTTGAAATTAAAGTGAGTTACTAATGTGTTTTTATTTATTTTTAGGGAATGATTCATCAAGTTCCCTGTAAAGTATTTGTTGGTCGTTGCACTGAGGATATAACAGCAGACGATTTACGTGAATATTTTTCAAAATTTGGTGAAGTTACTGACGTTTTTATTCCCAAACCTTTTAGAGCGTTTAGCTTTGTCACATTCTTAGATCCGGAAATCGCTCAATCGCTTTGTGGTGAAGATCATATAATAAAAGGCATGTTTATTTAAAGAAAAATTAAATGATAAACCGTATACACACTAACTTACAGTATTTAGGAGTTTCTGTTCATGTTTCAAACGCTGCACCAAAGGCTGAGCAAAACCGAAGCAACACAAATCAGCAACATCATAACTATAACAATTATAATTCTAATAGCAGCAGTGGAACTAGTGGCATGCATTTGATGCATCATCAAGGTGGAAGCATGAATTCGGGTGGAAGACATTCGCATCCACGAGGTAACAACGGCAACGCAATGATGAATAGTTTGAATAATGCTGGAAACGTTGCAAATCCTAACAGTGGCTCAATGGGCTTAAGTGGTGTTGTTGGATATGGAATGAATGGTAGTAGTGGTATGGGAGGACTTGGAAACAGTGGAGGTGTTGGTAGCATGATGGGTAACTCAAATGCGCTTAGCCGTCAAGATGGGCCCATTGTTCCATTTAATCGTGGAAGTAGTGCTGGTGGCAACTATATGCAAAACCAACAGATGCCAAATCAACATAATAGTGGAGGTAGTGGCTGGAACAATCAGCAAAACCGCGGTAATTTAGATATGCCAAATTTGCAAGCACTTGGCATAAACCCACAAGGGCAGAATCCACCTAATCAGGGTCAGAACATGAATAATCCACTGGGTGTGGGACTGAATTTAAATTCCTTACCTATGAATCCGGCAATTGTAGCTGCAGCACTAAATCAGTGGAGTCTAATTGGAAACCAGTTACAAAATCAGTCACAGGAACAACAAGTGAGTATGCAACCATAAATATTTGAAAGCATGTTTGGATATTTGATATGCGATTACGCTGAAATGATAATAAATCGGTTTCGTTACACTTCTCCGAAAAACACAAATCAGGATAATGTTTGGAACAGGATTTATGGTCTGATGAGTCAAAATTTAATTGAAGAAATGCAAAACAACTTAACATTGAATGGTGTAGAGTAGCAATTTTAAGTTCAACTACACAAAACGGTACTTAGGAGCCGAACAGTTTATGACGGGGTATTTTCAAATAAAACGTTGAAGTGACTGTTATCGTAGTACCCTTACACAACACATGCAAAGATTTGAGAATAAGAACTAATATGAGAGAAGAAAATGTTATCTGTTTTGGAAATTTATTTATCAAACAATGAGTTTATCCTTAAGTTAATTATAAAAAGCGAGTAAAAAATAAACGAATCATAAAAACCAACCGCACGTTTGCTGTGTGTCTGAACTAGAGATGGGCGCGTGTCGTGTTTTTCGTCGTGACACGACATGTTCGTGTTGGGAGATTTAAATTCGAGCGTGCTTGTGCGTGCTTCGTGTTGAATTAAATTGACACGACTCAATACAAAAATTATTTGCCAAACATTAACAGTTTGTCAACCCTACAATCAAAATTATAAAAATCTGCTTTCACTGTGTATTTTGCCCATAAAAAGAACAAATCGAAATACACGCATAAGATTACACTGTAGACTCACGAAAACGCCGAGACACCCCAACTTAATTTTTATTCGTAGAATATGGTGGCATACTGAGTTTTTTTTTTTGCAAATGATTCAAATTCTCGAGATATTCGCGTTTGATATTTTGTCACTTATAAATATATAGCTTATACAACTATATTTTCTTATATATGTATGTAGAAAATGACATCGATATATACAAGGACTAGGCCTATTGAATTTTTTTGGCGTGCACCTAAAGTTACGCTCACCTCCCATATCACCCACAATAGTGAAAACTCTGTAATAGATCTTACGTATGTGCTTTAGATATAAAATTTGTTCTGTGTTTAAGGAGCATCAAGTTCCATCTGAAAACCAAGATGGGTGTAATCCGCCTACGGATACGCCCACCTCCCATACCACCCACAATAGTGTTTGCTCAATAATAAAACTTATATATGAGCTAAGTAGAACCAATTTCGTATGTGTGTCTAGCATAAGTTCTCAGTTGGGTACCAAATATGAATGTGATTATTTCAAACCATTTTTCGCAATTTCCTATCAGTAGCATTGTCCAACTCTCTAACATTAAAAACGTAACCTGAAATTATTATTAAAACTAATAAATAGATTTTTCTTTGTTTAAAACAAGGTGTATAAAAATGTATATAATTGTATATACATATGTCAATTGTATGCGTCGAAAATTAATGGTTGTCGTTGTAAGAGTTATTTATGTTTCGATTAACAGAGAATAAATAGTTTAATATCAAAACAGATGTCGTTTTCTCCAAAAATAAGAAAAACATAGCAGAACAGGGTCAATAATTGATTAAATTTCAATTGTAAAAATCTCGAGAATATGATCTGGTTGGGAAAAACTGAGTATGCCAATAGATTCTACGGCCGAAAAATAAGTTGACGTGTCTCCGCGTTCTTGTGTGTCTTTTCAAAAGTTGGAAATTTACTGACAGTGCTAATTAGCGCAAATCTGGACAAGATAATTTTTCTTATCAAAAATATATTTGTAAATAAAAATATGTAAGTATTACTAAACTTTTAAACGTAAAACAAAAATGGGTCCTTGATAATACGAAGATGTATTTGTACAGCTGAAAAAGTCGTGCGTGTCGTGCCGTGTTCTTGTTGGGAAAATTTTTAGTCGTGCGTGTTGCGCACGAAATTTGTATTTCGTGTTCGTGTCGTGTTTGAAAAAATCGACACGCGCCCATCTCTAGTCAGAACGAATATTTCCCTACAATGTTTGCTCTTGCTATTTAGTACCCACTCAGAAAAGCTGTTGTATTGATAAAATCTAAATTAAAAATATATACACGAAAATTCAGTTTTGCGTTTTAGTAAAAAAGTCGTTGCTTCCTTACGATTTGTAATAAGAAGCAAGCTGTCTGCGCCATTCGCAGGTTTGATCTAGAAAGCTGAAATCTTGGAAGATTTTTTTTTTAACCCGATTCTGTAATAAAGGATTATGACACCTCGTATTAAAAAAAAAGAAATCCCTTTGGGCTCATTTCGTCCATTTCTTCAGCCACGCGTATAATGTGGGCGTGATTTGACAACGGGTAGGGGGCATCTATTCAAAAAACTACCTAAAACGCTATATCTTGCGCCAAAGTTAAATTTTTTCTACGGTGTAGTGAGTCAGCTTTTTCGTAAAACTTTGAAGAATCCGGATACAAACTCCGTCCGCGCCGTTTACATGTTTGAGCTATAAAGCTCAAATTTTGGGTAAATTACTTTTAAACCACAAGCCAAAATGAAAAAAAAATAAAATTCATACACAAAATTTTCGGAAAACACACCATAATTCATATATATGTATTTATATAAAAATAAAACAACTGTATGCGTTTTTGTAAGGGTACAAATCAATCATTTCTGTCATGGATGGCTCAAGGTGGTAACTCTGGTGGTGCTGGTGGTATTAATGGAAATGGCAACAGTGTCAACAATTCAAGCGGCTCTGCAACAGCCAGTGGCTCTACAACATGTAACGAATCCCAACAGGTTCATAATAAATATAAGGTACGCAAATAAAAACTAAAATATAATTTTCCATTTTGTTTTTATTTTTTTTTACAGAGCGGTTCAGGAAATCAAGGTTGGTCACGCCAAAGCAACGCTTCAGTTGCTCAAAGCTCGGGCGAAAATAAAAATTTCCTGTAATAAAAAAAGTATGATTGCTTCATATTATTGTCAAAATTGTCACTCTGAATAGTTTTACAGACATTATGTACGTGAACTCAAATTGCTATACTTCAAAACTAAGTTCAATTTGATATACATAAGTAAAAGCTGTATTTTAAAATGTGTGTATATTATTGCTGTGTAGTCTGTTTTTAAAATGTTCTTATATATATTATAGTATACTAAATTTTGCAAAGTAATAAATTTTTTAGATCATTCTGACGCAATTATCCAAGCGCATGTGTCTTGTGTTTTAAATCAATTATGAAAAATATAAGGTAATGAATTAAATTACCATATAGGCGGAGAGCCAGCTGTAGAAAAGTCGAGTGTATAAGATTACACGACAAGATACACGGGAAAGATAGTAACGCATTTTGGTGTTTCAGGGTTGCCTTGCCAAAGCCATACCCGGTGTCTGTTATCATTTGATCAAGTGTCAGATCTTATTTAAATTGTATATAATTTGTGCTCTAGATTCGTAGAAACATATCCTAGTAAAAATAAATGGCATACTATTATAAAATACAATATGGAAGCATTCATCATCAGAGAAAGTTACTTGTAGAGCTCAGCACTAAATAAATCCAAAAACAAATTTGTGGAGATTGGAGTCCCCTTGGAACTTAAGATATTTGCACCTAAGTGAACCACCTTCTTTTGGCTAATGTGCAAACCCATCTTCCCTTATGTCTTTAGGAAGAGGAGCTTCTGAACCTTTCCTTGTTCACTTGCAATTCTTGTTCTAAGGTACTACTGCTTGGATACTCTGTAAGAATCTATAGTGGTTCGTTTGTTGTAGAGCACTAGGCTTACACATTTCTGAACTAGCCCAATGCAAGTATACTTATTTTTGATACATTCCTTTTCTGGGCATTATTTTCGTACAAAAACAAAGAATTGATAACTGCAGAAGAAAAAACACAGGTTCCAATTTATAGACCTCTCTAAAAGAAGCAACATGTAATAAAAATTTACCCAGTACACAATTTTGCCATTCATGACTGACTACTACGTGAATTGGAGTACAGTTGTTCCAATCCACGCCGTAGCCATGTAGAAAGCTTGCAACAATGGAAAATTTATTAGTTATGTCATTTTCTAATCATTTCTATTTCTTTAAATGTTATGCTGGAAGTTTTCGTCATCATGCAAAAAGGGTTGAGTTGTTTTTCTGTTTAATAAATTGTATGCATGCATAGGCATAAAAAATAATGTATAAAAATGTTTCGCATTTTTATTGACTTCATCCGATAATAACCAGTTGACACTTTTTCACCTAAAAATATGTTTCACTTTTTTTCTCAACGGTCACTCTGGTCGGCGCCTTCTAGCACAATTGTGCTCTCAAATATCACACGCATTCTTAAGTTCTAAACTCAATTGGAACGCAATAGAAACTTTTTAAGTTTCCACTGCGCATCTTGCTTTAACATGCAGAATAAGATACCCCAAATAAGATTGGCCCCAAAAACAGGGTCAACCCATTTTTAAGATAGCATTCGACAATTCACAGCTCTCATTTAACAAAAGCAGGCATTTAAACTTCAATATTTTCTTTAAAAATAAATAAAATTAACGTAGTATACATACATCATAATTTTTTTGGCTTGGATTCCCATTTTCAAATAATTTGTATAGCTGACAAAACCTCACGTTTAGTGTAAGAATTTTTGCTCTCCATGGGTAGGACTTCATAAAAGAATGAGTCTTTTTTCGCAATCCATCGAACCCCTACAGTTTTAGCACTGCTCTTTTCGGACAAGTGGAGCAAGTCAATAAAAGATGCTCTTTGGAAAGATCACTTAAAACTTCTGAGGAGTTAAATTCCATTTGCGTAGGGTCTCAACAAAGCATCCTGAAGGGTCTCGACGTGTTTACAATATTCATTTCGCAATATTTTTCGGAATTCGTTAGTAAATAGCTTTTTTTGATTTCTTCAATCTCCCAGAAACAAGTCAACATATCATCGGGGGCCACTGAGATAACTAGAGAAAAAACGTTAGATGGCCTTGAAGTGTCTTTGCCAAATTCATGTGAATGTGGCAAAGAAGATCCAAACTACAGAATGTAACCACCCAAAAGTTGCCTCTAATCCATTTCCACAAATACATAAAGTTGATAGTTTAATTTGCAAGCTACGCAGAGCTCAACATACTCTTCGCGAGTGCCCTAGGTTCATTACATGAATGTGAGGAAAAGAATTAAATTTGTGATATAAAACGGATAAAAATTGGTCAAAAAGATTGGGTAATCGCATCTTCCATTCAAATGAAAACTTGTCAACATTCGATTAAGTCGCGTTTCGTTTTTTTTTTAACATCGGTGTTTTGTTTATTTGGCGTGTTCAGCATTTTCACCATTTTCGAGGCTCTTTAGGCTCGCATCACAATAGCGTAGTCTGAACGCGCTTTAATTCACGCGCGTTTTAGCATAACACAATTTAAATCATTATGTATGGCTCATTGCATATAATCTTGTGTTATGCTGAAATGCGCGTTGAAAAAACGCTAGTGTGAACCGAGCCTTAAACATCTTTTATTGAGATGTTTTTGTATTAAGCGTTTCAAAAATCTTATGCGAACAAAAAACTAAGCTAAATAATACAGCATATTTCAATCTGCAAGCCATGTGTCTGTTTTGTTATTGAAATAAAATCAACACCGACTAAATATCTCTAAATTAAAGTAGTTTGAACAACATCTGCAGCATATTGCTCAGATTATTTTCAATAACTTTATACTTAAACTCTGCAATTCATCAAAAGGCTAGATGTGTTAAACAGAATACCAACGTGTACGGGAAATCGGCTATGATGACCCGCTGTCAAAAAAAAATGCCCTCTGGAAAATAAAGGTGTTCAAGCCGTCAAATTTTTTATCAAATTGTGCATCAGCAAACACATGATCAAATTTTTACTCTAATTTAGTGTTGTACTGACCACCATAGCGAATAGGCGGACATATTTTTAAGTTCATGAAGGTATTACCAACTAAACAAGGAGATAAAATTTTATATAAAAATTAAAACATCCCCGATAATCGAAGCACTTACAAGTTAATTGGCTTTATGCTTTAGAAACTAAACACAACTGGGACGTCTGATTTACCTTCTGTGTCAAATTGTACCAAAAACTAGAATTTGTTCTTTTTTTCTGCTATAAATTTTGTAGTGTCAATTTAGTGCTCACTATTAACGTATAGGAAAAATCTAGACGAACGCACGTCCCAGTTGTGTTTAGCTTCTAAGGCTCAGTTCACAATAGCGTATTTTTAACGCGCGATTCAGCATAGCTATATCAGCAAACTATATGCAATGAGCCACACATGATATTGTGTCTATAAGGGCGAACACACCATCCTTCATGCAGTCTAACATGGCTAGACGAACACTACTGTATGTTCATGGATAAAGTAGCTTTTCCTAGGCCAAAGAAGTTTTGAAGCGTGTTAGTATGAACCAGTTTAGCCTAGGAAAATTTTGGTCAATCCGGATAACTGAGCGCGTTAGCTAACGCGCGTTGAAAATTAAGCTTGTATGAGCTGAACCTAAGGCGTTTCCAAAATTGTTTTAGTGAACTTGTTGATGGTTTCGAAAGTTCTAATGCTTTCATGCACGCTGAACGGAGCCAGTGTTGAAACGGAAAATTGTCAAATATGTTGCGTTTACCTATCAAATAAAAATCTGTGTGAAAGGACTTTTAGCTATAAATTTCATTAGTGCTAAATTAGAAAAAATGCAATTTCGATGCGATTGTTGACAATTTTCTTAAGTCCAATTTGTCATTATGGGTGTTTGTTCGGTTTCGGTAGGGGGACAAAGTGCGTGAAATACACAGCATTTATTTGGGAACATTAAATTATGATGTGTAAATTTATTGAGTTTATTGTCCTATAGTGCTACAATTAATGAGAAAAGAAAGATGTCTTGTGAAATTAAAATAAAAGTTTTGATTAAAATTTAATAGATTTACTAAATTGAGTTGCATGGTGCCAGAATTGAGTAGAAAATTCACGAACAAGATTTGCCGTCTATCGTTGCTGTCGCCGTAGGCTTGCATGTGACTGTGAGTATGATTCAGCAGCAGTAGCTGCAGCTGATATGGTTATTTGTAAATATAAAATGAGTTAAAGATATTCAATATATATTTCCTTGAAATCGATTTAAGTCGGAGACCCGTCTATTGAACTTCAAAATATGGGAGTGATATGAAAGATCATTTAATGAGCTGCAATTTTTGATGTCAAAGGTATAGTTTTCGAGATATTACGGCTTTTATGAAACTTTTACCGGCTTATGTTTACTTTAGCTAAAATCCTTTTTTTCTATTTTAAACCCAATGTTTCTGACTTGGTTTTTAATTTTGAGAAAGAATATGTAATCAAAAAGTATCGCTCGGATCTAGTTTCGGAGATATAGTCATTGAAAGCTGCGAATGTAGCTTTTTTAAAAAGCCGTATTAGTTAGGAAGCCCTGAATAAATTTCCAAAATATGAGTATCATTTAGAATGTAATTTAATAAGGCATAAAGCAAGACACATAAATATTAGAAGTTCGTTGCAGTCTTTGAGATATGAAGATTTTTGTAAAACTTTGACCATTTTTTTCGAAAAACCGTTATTTGTCAAAAAAATTGTAAAAAGAGCAATTCATAATTCGTTTTTGAAAACTATATATCTATGGACAAATACAACAACAATAATAACAACAACTGAGCTGCGGCTAAAGACCGCCCACTTGATCTTAGTCTTATGTAAAATTAGTCTGGCTAGCAAACCAGCTGTTGGATAAATTATAGACATCCGAAAGCCGCCGCGAAGCCGGTGTTGGATTTTTGGGAGTTGCTAATGCTGAGCCGAGGCCGAAGGCTGCCCACTTACTCTTATGTAAAATTACTGTGCTTCGTGACGTAATTATTGGATATACTATAGAATTCAAAGGTGAGCTCGTATCAATATGAGGGAGTTCCCATGTAGTAAAAATCGCTGAAAATACTTACCGACTAACAAAAATTACATATTAATTTAATTAAGACTAAATTATAATGTAGAAAAAAGTTACGATGCAAAACATTTTTATTTTATAGACATCGGAGGTTGCGGCTGTACCTTTTCCAATAATTGTTATAAGTTTGTAGCTGCTGCGCCCATTTGAATAAAATGTGTGTCATTTTGTTTTTAAAAAATCCTTATTGTTTTTAAAAAACAAGAAGCCCCAATTTATTTGTTCAGTTTTTTTTTTTTTTTTTTTTTTTTTTATCATTGCATTTCAGAGCATTTATTTTTAGGTACAAAAATATAATATCGTTGTAAAGGTCTCGACGAGCTGTAGGTACGAAATGTAGCGGTGTTAATATCTCCCATATGTACCCATTTCCGGCACCATGGGTCGAGTGACCCATTTTCTGGTCAAAAACGCTTTACAGGGTCCCGAGCCTCTTAAAAGTAAAATACTGTAAAATGTAACAAATGATAAATTGAAGAAATAAATTGGGGCTTCTTGTTTTTAGAAAAATTACGGATTCTTAAAAACAAAATGACATCAATTATATTCCAATGGGTGCAGGCGCTGAAAACTTATAGCAATTTTTGGAAAAGGTATAGTCACAACTTCCGATGTCTATATCTCCAAAAATAGATTCGGTCGAAATTTTCTGATTATATTTTCTTTTTTAATTTTGAACACACCACTATTTCGGCTTTTAAAATTACAATGAACTAGGAACAAAAAAATATTTGTAGTAACTAGATTTGTTCCGCAGTCAATTGTGTGGTCCAGCAGTCTGGCTAATTGTGTGTATTTAGCACAATAGTGGAAGAAAAAATAATCATGTACTTAATATGAAAATAAGTAAAATGACAACTGATACGCGCTGGCTAAGAAACCAAGAAACCAGTTACGGCGAAGGTTGTTCCAGCATCATTGATTGTTAGACAGTAGCCAAAAAGTTCTGAAAGTGTTCATCCGCGATTTATCTCGTTTTGATAAATGGCCTAAGTATATTTGTATATATGTGCAAGCCAAAGGCTTGAAAGTGTCACCCCATCCATCAAAATCAAAACTTGCCAAGGAACAGCACTTGAAGCAAATTATTGAGGCAACATCTAACAGAAACTATCTTTCCGTGCAGGTACCAATACCGTTACCAAATTGGTTGAACAAAAAACTTAATAGGTTTTCCAGCCCGCCTTATGCGGTAAAATGGGTGTTTAGGCCGTAAGACCTACACTGCTTTGGCCTTAACCAATGCTGAGGTCAAGGTCTTGTAAGCTGTTAAGACAAATTACAAGAACCGTCAAGACACGTTCTTGTCTTGACACTGAGATGGTATTTTTTACATTTATTTTTTGAACCACACAAACTCGTCTATGTTCACGCCGCCTCTTTTATTGAATTGAGCGTTACCATATTAGAAAAATCGGTACGTGAGTCAAGTTTTTGTGACGCTGTCTGCCGAGCTACATGTCCATTTATATATTTATTTTTATTTTTTTACTCAAACTATTCGCTGTTGTTAAAATTGTTCTCTTGGTTATTTTCTCGTACTTATAAACTATACAACCGTCTTTACATTATTTAAGATTTTATAAGTCTCGTTTGACGTACATATTTCTTGTTTTATTTATTATACTAATTACATATTTTCTTACTATTTTATAGATGTTTTCATGCGATACCGTTTCTAACGCATCACGTACAGATTGTGTAATTCAATATCAATAGCACAAATCAATTATTTAAGAGCTGAAAAATTCAACTATAAACTGTTGCAGACAACTTCCGTCAGTGCTCTGATTATTCATAGAAATAAATCCAGCGGCCAAAACTTAAATCAACTAGTTAAAAACCTTCAAAAGGCTTTCAGATATATCTTCGTATTAATATATAGTGCCTTGAATGATTTATTTCTTTTTCAAATCGAAGAAATAAATTAGATTGTTATATACAAGATAACAGTGGCATCTGGAATTTGAAAGAAGTAAAACACTTATAAGCTATTATATGTGTTGTACGTGACACCAACATGTCAGAACTACCGTCACCACTGTATGGTTTCTCGATATTCTTTTTTATATTTTGGTTTGGAACATGGTGCGTTCATCTGATTGCTATTTGCTATAGGTATGTGAGGTTTTATACTACTTTATTAGAATACAGTTTTACTATATAAGTTAATGCTCAACATGAGTTAAAAAATAATTTGTAATACAAGTAATCAAGCAATCAATAAAAGCATTGTATAGAATGTTTGCAAACACCTTTTGCTGTAGTTAAACCGTAGTTATTTCATAGGGCTTCTTATTAATTTGTGCCCTCATTAATTTGTAAGTGAGACCTGTATGTTTAAGGTAATATGCTAGACCATAGGACCTCTTATTATTTTGCACGATCAATTATGTATGAGTGAGATCCGTTTAAGGTATTATGCTTGATTTTTTACTTTCTGCTGTCAAGCTTAAGAAAACTACAAAGCTAACGTCTCCGAGAGTCAAAACATTTAATTCTATAAATTTTGGGCTGACGAAAGCCGAATCTATGTATAGAAATTTCCAAAATGTACTTCAAAAGTAATTCCAAAGTAATGGGAAAAAATATAATTTTCGGCATTAGAGTAAATTATCTCAAAAGTCTGACGTGATGTAAGATTTCTGATGTATGTCAGTAACTTATTCTTTAATCCTGTGCAGTCACTAGTGCTGATATGATAGCGTATGTATGTTTGCTAGCAAATGTAATATGACTCATATTTAAATCAATATTTTCTATCAAGTATGACTTTTTAAGGCTTAATCTTATGTTAAGTAACGGAAAGACCTTTCTCAGTTTTTAAGTTTCAGTGAATTACAGTTCAAACAATATTTGAATTTACTTAAATTTTATTTAAATTATCGCTCTCTGTAATTATTTTCTTTTCAGCAAATATAGATTACATAAAAAATCTTGTAAGTTTCCCAATGAGACCCCACTCCCAGCAGTTTCAATACTCAAGCCACTAATGGGGACTGATCCAAATCTGGAGCACAATTTAGAGACTTTTTTTACTATGGAATATCCATTGGTTTGTAACATTGCTCTTGCATAAAAATAAAGTTAATATTTTATTTATTTAAAAATTTATTTTCATATATTTAGTATGAACTTTTATTTTGCGTGGAGGAGAGCACCGATCCTGCAATAAAATTAGTTCAAAGTCTTATATTCAAATATCCTTCTGTAGAAGCGTCATTGTTTATTGGTGGATGCAATGTTGGTGTTAATCCAAAAATAAACAACATGCAACCGGGGTATATGGCTGCCAAATATGAATTAATAATGATTTCCGATGCCGGTATAAAGAGTAAATAAGCTGTAAAATGGTATGCTTTCAGTCTGTTCTGATTATTTTTTTTTTCTTAGTGAAAAGTGATACTTTGATAGACATGGTGCAAAATATGACGGAGAAGTGTGCTTTAGTTCACCAAATGCCTTTTACTAGTGATCGCGATGGCTTTGCTGCAACATTTGAGAAGGTATATATATATATATATTACGAATGTTTAATAAGTCACTTTGATTTCCTTTTTGTAATTTTTTCGAACAATAGATATTTTTCGGTACAGTACAATCCAGAATTTATCTGTCAGCAGATTTTTTAGGAATAAATTGTCACACTGGCATGTCGTGTTTATTACGGAAATGTGTAATTGATGAAGTTGGCGGCTTAAAAACATTTGGTTGCTATCTAGCTGAAGACTTTTTTATAGCTAAAGCAATAACTGATCTAGGCTGGAAGATGCGTATTAGCAATCAACCTGCCTTACAAAATTGTGGAACCTATGACATAAGTAGTTTTCAAGCGCGTCTCATGAGGTGGGCTAAATTACGTGTTGCAATGGTGCCAACGACAATATTGCTTGAGCCCTTATCTGAATGCCTGATATTGGGTGCATTTGCGTCTTGGGCTGCCTCACTATTGTTTCAATGGGATCCATTAGTATTTTATTTAGTTCATGTACTAACTTGGTTTCTATCAGACTGGATATTACTGTCAATAGTTCAGGTATGTATTTTCAATTTGCATGTTTCCTATGCGTGTATTTATTTATTTAATTCTAATGGATTTCTTTTGATATTTTTCTCCAACAGAACGGTTCGTTGCCATTTCATAAATTTGAATTTGTAATTGGTTGGTTATTTAGAGAGTTGAGCGGGCCATATCTGTTTGTTCATGCGCTATGGAATCCTGCTATTAGATGGCGAGCACGTATTTATAAGCTACAATGGGGTGGAATTGCTTATGAGCTACCTAACAATAATGAAAATATTAGTAGTAAGAGTCTTCTAAGTTCGTAGCATATGCTTTTGTCTTCATTATACTCGTACATATTTAATACAATTTTAGTTGCAAAATTTCAATATCTAAATACTTTTAAGTATTAGTTTAACTCGGCTATATAGGTAATAAAAATTTGATAAAACAAAAGAGGTGTGACGGGACGAAATCGGCTCACTGTATTTTATTAAAAAAAAATATGGCAATGATACTTGTTTTCGCTTGAATTTTTGATTTCTTACGAGATGATTGTATGTTGATGTGATTGATGCTGGATATATTACTAGTCAACTAATTTATGTTGCTTGATAAGCTGTTAACTGCATAATTAAAAAAATAAGTTTGTGGAATCAAACTAACATTTATTTTCATAGCTGGTTAAATCAATAATATAACTTATTATATCTAAAAAATTAAATTTATAATAAGTTCGTGAAATCAATTTATTGAACATTATCTAAGTACCGTTCCATTAATATTTTTAGTAATTTTCTATTTTAAGAAAGAAAATATTTGTTTATATTGAATTATAATAGTTTTAAATTTAGTAATGCTACCAGAAAACCACTTAGTGTTGTATCAAATTCGGTTAATTTCAAAAATTAGTCTCAAATGCCTTTGAGGATGAAATCAGTGAAACTTTAAGAACAAACATTGATATTTATTAATTTTCTCCCATACATGGATAAAATATTTTTATATAAGTAATGAATAAGTTGTATAGTTTTTTTTTACATTTTCTTCATTTTGTTTTGTCATTTATTTATTGCGTAAATTTCGATTTATAGTAAAACACAAGTGTTTTATAAGATCTTCACAATACCAGCAGTAGTCATAGCTCCCAAAATTTTATTTTGCATAAAAATGTCATAATGACCAATTAAAGTATTTTCAAAGCACTTAACTAAAAGCATATTGCCCAAAAATTTAAAGACAAAAGTCTTAGCACCCAAAATTAAATAATAAACACATCCTCATCAAGTCGGAAGGATAAATTTCACACTTTTCGTGAGGTGCAATAAAGCCTTAAAACTTAAGTTGCATATTCCATTGAATTGAATCCCGACCGCAATTTTTTTTTTACTCGCTCGAAATTATTTGATTGCTGTATTCGGGCTTATATTATACAAAATCACTCCTATGATGATTTGCTTAAATCTTTGACAGGAAATCAGTGCCCACATATTGTTAAAATTATGTAAAAGTTTGACGCAAAGGTTTTTTTATATATATGTTATAACGTTAATTTCGTAGTTTAAGAACAAGTTCCAATAACTATATATTTTTTAACAGGTTTTGAAAATTTAATATTTTTTACCCACACGTTATTTGTGAAATGAGAATAATTTGTACCTCAACATTATTTGTGCAATTGGGTACGCTTACTTACGGTACAGGAATACTCTTTACCTGCGCATTATTTGTGATATAAGAATATTTTTGGCTGCACTGGGTGACAACTTGTATTTTTCAACCGGAAAAATATTCGCAAATAATGTGTATGTAGCTAAAAATGTTCTTATTTTCAAAAAAAGAAAATATACTCACATTTCTCTCAAATAATGTTTGGATAAATCAAGTAAATAAGGACCTGCAAAAAAATATAGAAACAATGTATATAACTTTTTAAAGGACTTGTTACATATTATTCTGAAATTAGAAACATTTCTGCTCCGTCATTTCGTTTGCTTGCGTTCGTTTATTAAAAAATATTAATTTTGATAATGTCACCGCACCGAACAAAGCAAAATTTGGACAGATCTAGCAATGTGTAAGCAAAATTTTAAAAACAAAGTGTTCAATTTAAATTCACATTTATTGAAAATGCGTAAAACTGAAATTAATACTCGCGGCGGAAATGTAATGTAAAGAAATTCGTATTAAACTTAAAATAAATATAATGAAATTATTAAATATATAACATGTATTTTCATTAAAATTAGCATTCATATGTATATAAATAATTACACAATTCTTAAGTTATATTAATTAATATGTTTTTCTTTCAATTCTATATATTGTATACAAGAGAGATCACGCAAAGTGGGCACACAAAATTCCATTTTCTAAAGTACGTACCAACAGAAAATTTTGTCTCAAAGGATTAATCGAAATTTCAATTGCCACTAGCATTATTTCTACAAAAAATATTTTCGACAAGTTTAATTGAAAAATTTATTCCTCTTAAAGTGGTTAACAATAAATTATAAAATTTGGTATACATGTTAAGAATTAAGTGCACTTTCTAATGTTTATATTTTCATAAACTTTGTATCGCACGGCCTACGACAAAATCCCATGCATTCACAAAATATTTGCACTTTGTTTGTATTTTATTTTTGAAAACTTATTTCTGTAGCGCGCATGGGATTTTTTTCATGCCGTTCAATCTAAAATTTTTTTTTAGTGAAATTAATGACGGTACCCTTAATTTATTTTACATATATTCAATGTTAAATATTCAAGGCTTATACTAAATATAAATATTAATTTTTCTTTTTGAGAAGGCAAAATTATCATTGATTGTTTATTTAGAATTTAATATCAAATGTGAAAATATTAATATTAAATTTTTTTATCATGAATAGAAAGTGCAATTTATTGTTAACATGTGTACCAAATTTTACAATTTTATGTAAACAACTTTAAGAGGAATTAATTTTTTAATTAAACTTATCGAAAACTTTCATTGCATAAAAAATGCTAGTAGAAATTGAAATTTTTAACTTGGCGTGATCCCTGTCTAAACGAGTTAATATTTGCTTAGGTCAAAAAATGTTTTTGGTCACTTTCACTTAACTACTTAATACACATTGATTACACATGCGTGGATAGCACAATTCATTTGTAAAATGAAGAACTGCGGAAAAGTTGTGAATAAAGAAAAATAATTACTCGGCGACACCGTTTACAATGGCTACTGCACAGCAGGCATGCATGTACTACAGCAGTAAATGTTTTAGAAACAGTAGTAATAGCTAGGAAGCCGCTGGTCTAAATACCTAAGATCTTATCGTGCGGCAGAGGTTGAAAATTATGAAGTTCTAAGTAATATAAATGATACGAAAAAGCTCTGCCATTGAGGTGTCTCTGCGTTATTATATCAGGGCCCTTTGAAACTGTATACAAAAAAGGTACCAAAAACAATTTTATCGCTTCTGCCTTTGTGTCTATGCACAAAGCAGATAAATGCGAGAGGCAGACGTTTTTGTTGCTGCTTTTGAGGGAAGCTAAATTTTGTTTGTATGTTTGATGATACATACAAGCTTGTGTTATTTTATCGCCAGGTAGACTGCGATACTTATAAAGTTTATGAAATGAGAAATCACCTACGCCACTGTATCATTATTGCATTTAAAAAAAATTACAATTTCAAAAGCATTTAATAAAAAATTAGTATTAAATCAATTTGTCACGGTGCCTCTTGACTGACTTGCTCTTTTACTTATTCATGCATAAAGACATAAAAATAGAGAAGGCAGACGATTCCAGCACTATTGTTTCTATGTAGAGGTTTTTGAACCCTTAAAGTAGATGTTATTAAGGATATATCTATGTGTATAAATTTAAAACCGTGCTAATTTGTTATTCAAAATTTACTGTTTTCGGCTGTTAAGGCAGTCCACGTCAAATCTGACACCATTTTGCTGTTTCATCTGATTTTGCGTTATTGTTATTTTCTTTTAGTACTGGTTGAGAATAACCTCCATGTTTGGGCTTCCCGCAAATTGCGGAGCATGTCACAGACTTTTCGACTACTAGTAATAACGTCATTATTCCAGAATAGTGTTTTATTAAAAATGACGGCCAACATTTTTCCAGATACCACGTAATCAATTTCACATTGGTTCAGCTTAGGCATTGCCGAGGTTCCAGAGGATCTTTTCAAATTAAGCAATCGTACAACTGTAAGTCGTCAGCGAATATATGGAAATTACAACTATTGAGGAATTTCGGTAGATCATTTAAGTAACACGATTTTTTTATTTTATACCGCTTTAATTGAAGATTTCTTTAACTGGTTCTCTATCTCGAATTAAATCTCAGTTTAACAAAAACTGCAACGCACAAAGTTAAATGTGAATTGTATATGTGGGCAGTTGATTGATTGGAAATATTGAAGCTTCAATTTGCTGTCCATAACACCCTAAACCTTCTACATTTTCGCAGCGTCAAATCAAAATCGGCCATTATAAAACTTAATTTCGCTACAAAGGTAAATGATCTTTTTAATTTGGATACAAAGCTATTTTAAATACATCACTGTGTTGTCAGCAGGATTTTTGTCTACATAGCTTCCCTTGATGCTACTAGTGAGTGTTGTAATTTATATTTAGTTCAAAATTTGTTAATGTCACTTTTGTAAATTATAATTTTTTTAATTTAATATGCATTTGACTAAAATAAATATTCATACAAAATTTTTAAGTCATATGTCCAATAATAAAGATTTTACTAAGGAAATTTAAAAGACCTTAACAAGTTTTTGAGTTTCATATAGAAAATGAAACACCATATTTGAATTTATAAGATATCTTAGTAAGCTTTGACTCTTTTCAATCTTTTACATAAGATATGTATATAAACAATATATTTTTCCAGTGTACTACGGTTTTTGCTTCCCATGAATAAATTTAAAAAGTGTGATGACGGCTTTTCAGATGTTATGTGACGATATTATGGTCACAGTATTGAACTCGTTAAATTTAGGGAATGTTGCGAAGAGCCGTGTGTAGAAGTTGCTCGGCTCTTAAAGTGGAATTACAGAGCACGCTTTGTGGCTATGTGAAAAAGTTGATACACTGCATTCGTATGGCCTGTAATAGGGTTGGGCAAATATAAAATATCGGGAACAGGTTTACTTTAGCTGACATTCTCCAATTTTTTTTTTTTTTTAGGGGTAAAAGGGGGTCGAAAATAAATAAAAATTATGAAAACAAAACGGGCCGCTCGAATCTAGTTTCGAAGATATAGCTATCGGAAGTTCCGGATATAGCTTTTGTAAAAATGATCATAAGTTGGGAACCCCTGCATGGATATCCAAAATGTTGGTGTCATAAGAAAGATAATTGAATAGTTTTCAATAATGGTGAGCAAAGTTTTGAAATTTAACCTATAATTTTGGAGATATGACGACTTTTCTGAAATTTGGACCAACTTTTTTTTAAAAAAACCTTTTTTTTCCCTAAAAATGTCTTAATGACCCATGATTTCTTTAGCATATTAAGAGAGCCTGGTTCGTTCCCTTTAAAATGGCATATAGTTCGTTGTAAATTTTTTATTATTTACCCCCTTTTTTTTACCGGAAAACAAAAAATATCATTCAGTGAATTCTTATGGAAAGTATGTATTTGTGGACAAAAACAATAAAAATCCAACAACAACAACTACAACTATTATTATTATTATAAGGCTTTTATCGTTGTAAAACTTAAAAATTTTTATTAAAAAAAGTTTTTGATATCCATGCAGGGGTTCCCAACTTATGATCATTTTTACAAAAGCTATATCCGGAACTTCCGATGGCTATATCTTCGAAACTAGATCCGAGCGGCCCGTTTTTTTTTCATAATTTTTATTTATTTCTGACCCCCTTTTACCCCTAAGAAAAGAAAATAAATTGGAGAATGCCAGCTAAAGTAATCTTAAGCCAAATATCGAAATATCGAGTGCATTTCCAATTTTATACGGAGATACTTTTAAACAAAAATATCAAAATTCCATTGTCGAAAAATATAATCGAGTTCCGATACATCAAAATAGACTATATCACCGATAACTATTGAAAAAAATATCGCAAAAGTCGATATATTTTGCGCTAGCCAAGCCCGTAATCCCACTTTTACAATGCAATACAAACTGCATGGTGTATTAGTACGACTTGCGTTAGACTTGTGTGCGAGAGGCCTTAGCCCTAACGTCGTAAGAGAGCAGCGTCTTCAGTAAACTGATACCAATAATTTGTTAGAAATAGCGTAACTTTCTCAATATCAATACTATCACTTAAATGGCTGTGTTTAATGCAAAGAGGTCTTTGGTTTAATGTACAACTTAACACAAAACAAGACTACGTAAAAGTTCCACTTAACTTAATTATTCAATTACATGCGTGCTCCAATGGTTTATATTTTAAAATTTTATTTACAGTTCATACCAAACGCGTCTATTATTTTTTGCAATAAATCAGGGCCGTCAGATAATTTTGTATTTTCCAATTTGGAGTACATTTTTGTTATGAAAGATTTGGGGAAAAAAGATTTGCTTAGTGCAATTTCAAAGGGAAAAATAAGAGTTAAGAAATATACAAGCATTGAGAGCAACATCATTATCAATTGTTTTCAATCTCGCCTTTTGACCATTACCAAACTAATAAAATTCATCAATGATTTGAGTATTATTCAGAATTTGTCTATCCTGCTCTCTATTTTCACCTAAGGAGTAAGTCTAATTGTGTTACGTCTTTCATTCTCAAGTGCGGTAGTTGAGCGAACATTTCAATACCAATAACCAACGACAAATATTTTTGCGTTTGAATAAGAAAGTAGTTGCCTTCATATGAATTGCAATAGGAAACAAACTGTATGCGCGGTTCGCAGGTTTGATTTAGGAAGCTGATGTTTTGGGAGAATTTTCTGCATACCCGATTCTATAATATAGGATTATGAGACCGCGAATTTGAAAAAGAAAAGAAACTCCTTCGGTTATTTTTTGTCGAAATTTTCAGCCTCACGAAAAATGTGGACATGGTTTGACAACAGGTCAATGTTGGCTTGGCATCAAACGAGCGTTTTTTCAATATTAATAACACCAGCTTGCGTTCCTACGCGCGTTGAAAAAACTTGCGTTTATGATACGGCTCATTGCATATATGTATGTAATTTTGTATAGTGCTGAAACTCGCGCTGTAGAAACGCTCTTGTGACCCGAGCCTGAGATAGATTTTTTCTACGCTAAAGTAAATAGTTTTTTTCATAAACTTTCAATGAAAGCTGACTCAAACTCTGTCCGCGCTATTTATGGGTTCGAGCTAGGAAGCTCAAGATTTAGGATTGTTAGTTTTAAGACACATGTGTAAATATAAGACAAAAAACGAAATCCATCTACAAAATTTTCAGAAAACACGCCCCAATGTGCATATTTATAATAAATTTATGAATGCATTTAAGTAAATACTCGCCTGAAAATATTATATAACAAAAAAATTTTTCGGGAAGAATCTTATAATTGTCAAAATTTGGTCAAACATTTTTTTGGGGATTTTTATAGTTTCATCTGGAAGCCCTGCAATAAATTCAGTTGAAAATATGTACTAGAAAAAAAAATATTGAATTAAAATGAATTTAAAAATATTTGTGATGAAAGAAATTGTTTACAAAATTTAGAGTTCTTAAAAAACCCTGTTTGCAAATTCAATAATTGCAGCACATAAAAACAAAGTGTCGTGGTGTGAATTTAAGTTCCAGCATGAGTGAAAATTATGTGCGCGAATTGTTACGTGTGTCCATAGCCCAGATATGCCAAACAATTGGATACAATGCAATACAGACCACACCATTGGAATTGCTACAAGATAATTTACATAAATTTTTAAATGAATTCTGTCGTGACCTTAGGCGTCATGTCGACCATTGTGAGTAATAAAATGCATTAATTTAGTAAAATTCTTGCCAGTAATTAGGCCTTAATCTGTATTGCAATGCGAAAACAATGCGTTAAGAAGCCAATGTGATTTAGGAACAGGTTTACTGTAACTCCAATTCACTTCTTTTTTGTGTAAAGGTAATAGGTTAAAGGCGAACAATAATATCGCTTGAATCTAGTTTCGGAGATATAGCCACCGGAAGGCGCGGTTATAACTTTTGTATAAAGTTTTATACATGAGATGGGAACCCCTAAATATGTATCAAAAGTATGTGTGTTATAAGAACATAATTTATAATTATAGATTATTAAGATAAGAGATAATTTAATTGCATACAAATCTTTTAAATTTAACCTCTAGTTTTGGATGGGAGACAATAATATCTGTGGCGCCGCGATCTGACGATAGGGTCCGATGGTGAACGTCAAAGTATTTCAAAACAAGATGACGAAAAAATCGATATTTTGTTTGGTTTTCGAGATAATGATACTTAAAAACAACGTATTTTTATATATATACCTAGATGAAGTTTAATGCAAAAGCACTGTGACTAGCAAATCCGGTGTTGATTTTACTATGAGATGAAAAGTAAACCCTAAGTTGTGGTCGAAGAACTCCCACTTATTCCAACTTATATATAGAATAACTGTGGCTAGCGAAGCCGGTGTTTGATATACTATAGGCTGGAACGCGACCGAAGTCCGCCGCGATGCCGTCTTTGGACATATTGGAGGATGGAAATCCTGCTGAAGGCTGCCTACCTTTTGTGTAAAAGTGCTGTGGCTAGCGAAGCCGCAGTTGGTTATACTATAGAATGTAAATAATCTAGATCATAGTGCCGTGTACGTCGTAATTAGCTGCAGTGTTACAATCAAAACTAAAATTTCTAAGTAAATATCGATATCTGCGTAACTCAGGGAGATAGTGAAAAACCATCGTCATCAAATCGCACTTTTAATTAAACTATCAAAAACAAATATTTAAGTATCGATATCTCGAATACAATGAGACAAAATATTTTTTTGTGTAATATATTCGATTTATTTTGAAGTCTTCTTTCGAAAATCATCAACAGATCGCTGCGCCAAGGAAAACCGTAACTGTGCCGTTTTGGAAATATGACGATTGTTCATATTAATTTTTTAAAACAGTTTTTTTCTAAAAACTATGCTGTTTTTCGTAAGAAATAGATGATGTCACTTACACTTACTCGCAAAAGTATTTGTTGCGAGGTCTAAATCGCAATAGCTACTGATTTAAATTAAAAAATGCATCACGAATTTTTTATGATGCTGCAACACAAAAAGCAAACCTAGTGTAATATACCAAAAAACCTTATGATTTAACTCCAAAGCCAAAAATATAACTATCAATTTTGAATTAAAAAATTTTACGAATATTCCATCAAAACTGCAAAGTATACGTAGAAAATTATAGCTAGTATAATATGCCAACTGTACACAGAGTCCTGTTGCATGGTTATAAAATAATATCTGGAACAATTTTGCTAAGACGCATGCTGTCCGAAAAAGCACAAGAAATGGTAAACAATGACTATCTGCACTGTTTGTGACGCGCTTCTACTTTTGGAGAATTAGACATAGGAAGTCAGCGATAAAGTTTTTCAAAAAATCGTTGTACGTTGAAAATCCCCAGATCGATTTTCAATATCAAGATGTGATACGATAGCTTTAAAACTTTAATTTAATTTGTAAACATATTATTATTGTACTTATTTTATGTGAGTATAAAAATTGCAATTATTGAAGTAACTTCTCCCATTACAAAAATTTTTTTAGCTTGAGATTTAGAGAAACACAGAAAAGGTACCGGAGATAAGTGTAACTTGTCATTTATAGATAACTTAAAAGTGTACATATATGTATGTGCTATTTTTAAACCCGTAATATAGAGAGCAGCTCACCCAGTCAGTGGTAGAAACCCATGGCGATGAATTTGTGCCAATCGGCAAAATGGGGTAACTTTTATTTAGCGACATTTCCAATTTCTATTTCTAAAACTGTGCGCCTCTAAAAACAATATTGATCATTTAGGAGACATTTAACTTTCCGATTCCTTTTCAATCAAAAATCGCTTATCTATTTAATTTAATAAATGAGCATTTACCAAAACTGTTTTGATTTCAAGCTTTTTGTTATGTTGCTCCTTCTTAACACAACCGTTCAACAAGTGAACAAAAATGATGTGCTGAAAAATCTTTAATGAGGCAAGTATTAGGCAGATACAATTGAAAGAGGCAATTTTCTTTCCCTCGCTTGTCAAAAGTGAGTCTCTAGTTTCGTTGCCTACGATTTTGACAGCCTTCAAGTTTTAGCCACAAGAAATTTGTCTGGGTGAAAAATTAAACCTATTTTTTTTGAAGGGGAAGTGATCAGCTGTTTTACTGCTCTCATTTTTTCTTTCTCAACTACCACATTTGTTCCGGATGAAACTTTATAAATATTTACCTATATTTTTCGGATGATACAGACCTAATATCATCGGTAAAAAGGCAACAGCCAGAAATAGATTCTAAAAACGCTTGTTTTTGGGGAAAATGAAAAACATATTTTTTTTATGTTTTGAATTAAATTTCAATTGATATTTATGTTATTGGGCGTTAAATTTATACTTTTATTTTGCAAACACCATTATGAAAGTCATTGAAGGAAGGTCGTTTTATTTCAAGCAACCAAATTCCCTTTTCCCGCCGAAAACACTGGTTCACTCACGTTCACTCGAAAATTTATTTGGGACATCACCTGTTGCTTTTCACATTTTCCCCAAAAGCAATTTCATTTTCATGCCTTAACCATAGCAGCATCAATTGCATTGGTGAAAAGTGTCCAATGCCATTTTTTCTTCGGCCTGAAAATCTAGTTACTGACACATGCACGAGGTATCTCGTTTATTATTTGTACATTGTCTTCGTTGCATGGTAGCATAATAATTAACTCGAGGCTAACTCCATTTTTTCCATTATTCTCCCCATCTGATTCATCATTATCACTCCGAATTTCAATCAATCCTCGTTGTTCAGCGGTAGTTAATGCTCGAAGTTAAAAGCACTTTAAGTAATTCTGGCACTGCAAAGGAATATAAACTAAATTATGTGCCTTCTACAATATTTGTGGCACAAAAAGTGCGGCAAAATCGATAAACTGCAATGAATCCCAACTAATGTTTTTGTCCTTCTATGTTTTCTATGAAATAACTCTTATAAATATATACATATATATACTCGTTTCTGGCTGTTAGGTATTTAAAAACCCAAAGATGTACAGCCTTTTCATGGTTGGCTACTATCTCGTCGTTTTAGTCGCCGAGCACAAATTGTCTTTAGAGTTGGCGACATTGGCGAAGTATCTCCGTTGCGATTCCACAATTTTTATCTTTACATGCTTGGCGACAGTCTCTTAAATTGTATACAGAAATGTCCAAAATTTGTAGACAGCCATTTGGATACCGCCAAAATTGAAAACTGCACGTAATTAAAAAATTATTTACAATTTAAATCAAAAAAATGCATTTGAAAATGTTCGTTCAGTATGAAAATCACCACCAAAAAAAAATTTTTAAGAAAAATTTAAATTAAAAAAAAAAAAACAAAATTTCAGAATGGGTCGCATGGTTGATGCTCATATTGGCTTTCTAAAAACGTCCGTTATTTCGTTAATAATGTACATAAATTTTCTTTGTAGAAGCAAAAATTGAAAATGAATCCACAAAAGATTAATGGTAAATTTATGTGTATAAATGTTGGGCAAAATGTCAAATTTCGCCACAAATGTCAATTATATCTAGAAATGTCAATATTTTTGCCATCCACAAAGTTAAACTGTAGCCAACCATGAAACCGAAAAATGAAACTGTCCATACCGTGTCGTCTCGGAGATAAAGATCAGTAGCCAACCATGAAGAAGGGACTGGTAAACTCAGGTGTATGGGGGATGGTGTTCGTAAAATCTCGACCAGTACAATTGTATTGAATAGAAGACATATTAGACTAGCTGACACTGGGAAACTGTTATGATTATCTAATTTTCCGATTTTTGGAAGAATTTTTCCGGAGAGTTTTCCATTAGAAAAAATGCTGATTTTCATACGCTGAAAACTTATTTGAACCTCAAAATTTTATCATAAAGCCATTGACTATATCGTTAACCTATCTTTACTCTTTCCGATGAAAAAAAATTTACCAGATGTCTCAGCTCTGGCCTGCACTAGAATTTTTCAAATTAAATACCCAATAGTCTGGAATGGGCTAAGCAGTTTTTGTTTTTTATACGGTTTCAAAGATTGATCATGGGGCAACTGGGCATATGACTGCAATTAAGGGGTTATGACTAGATTGGCGAAAAAGGCGATTTTTGAAGAATTTGTTTTTAAAGGCGCTTACATTTATTGGAAAAAATCTTTTTACAATTGATTAATTCAATCTAGTTTATGTTTTGATAATTTTTTACTTTTTTCCTTACTCTTTAGATAATCGCACCGATGCTAATTTAAACGATGTATGTCTTACGTTAAACAATCTTAATATAAATGTTAACGAACTGCTAGAGTATATATTTAATGTACAGCCTGTAACATTTGCTGTAGATATTCCTAAATTTCCTCTGCACAAAGAATCAAACTTAAATTTTTTGAAACCGGGAAGTAGAGAAGTACTTATCCGTCCTGTACACATCTATGAGCACTTGCCGCCAATACTACCACCTGATGAACCACTAGCTGACTCAGAAATAAATGAGAATTTAACTGCAGAGGCAATTGGAAAATCTTTAGTGGCCATCAACAGTACAGGTGAAGTAAATGTATCCAATTTGGTTGAAGTGGATGAGCAAAATTCTGCAAGCTCCTCTTTGCTGAAGCATGAATTTGAAGTAAACTCTGAATTAAATGATGCAAGAGACACAACTGCTTTTTTTAAATCGAAAACCAATGCTCGGCTACTAGATGAAGACGGTCGACCAACAAGAGAAATTGGTAGTGTTATGATGACTACTGGAGGATTTATTTCCCCGGCGATTGAAGGGAAATTGCCAGAGGCACGTGTTCCAACTCTTATTGGTATGTGTGATACTAAAAATTGTTGTAAGAAATAATAATTTCTTGGTTACATTTCAGACATTTTAGAAGGCTTAGATGCACCACCACCCCCAGCTCCCCCTCCTCCACCACCTCTACCACCAGGTCCAAGTACTTCAGCTCAACGACTTTTGTCTCGTAGTTCAACTGCAGCACCTATGCGTTCACCGGTGTTGCCAGCTATAGTGGATAGCGAAGATAAAGTTCCAGGGATTTCTCAGTTCAAAACTAACAGCAATGCTGCTTTTTTAGAAAACAACAATATAACTAAGCAACAGGGGCTCATACCCTCTGCAAGTAATTTGTCAAATACTTCTTCGATTGCAGCAGCCGCTGCCTTACGTTTGGCTAAAAAGCATACTTCTTCGCAACATTCCGTACTGCCACCGCCATTAGCAGCGCGTATATTAAAAAAGGCTAAAAAGAAAAACAGTCTGACGCAATTTTCTGCGCATGGAAAGCCTGGTAGATCGGTATTTCCTTCAACTTCAGTGAATGCTAGTGCTCCTTCTGAAATTTCAAGTGACAAAACTCAACGAAGACGCATTAAAATGCTACAAAAACTGGTGAAATCAGCGAAGTCATCGGCTGCTGAAATATCGAACTTTTCCAATACATCTGGAAAACTTAAAGGTTTGCCTAGTTCTTACAACGCTGCCATGCTTGGTGCTCTTCCTCCAGGTTCAGATCGTATACAATTGGAGAAAATGTTAAAAAAACAAGCTAAGCATCGACAAAAGATGCTTAGACAGCAATTAGTTATGGAAGAACATAAAAAGCAAACAGGAAACCTGGAACAACCACTACAAGTACCAATTGGTGTACCCAATGCTAAAAGTAGTTTATTATCAGATGAAATGTCAATTATAAACCAGTCTAATACAAATCAATCGCCCTACATGGGAAAAGTAACTGCAAAAACACAAAATATTTCCGGAGTGAATATATCTCCAGCAAAATTTTTAAAACAAAACTTTGCATCATTGGCTGCCACGAGCTTTACGCAGGGACATAAAGGCGTAAAAGGTAACATGGGCCCTCTACAGATATTCGGTGAAACTTTATATCCAATCAATGAACAACCATCTAAAGAATTACCTGATAACAAAACACCTGAAGGCAAACTTTCTACTGAACCTGATCGCAACAAGTTGAATATTTTCAAAAAAATATCTTCAAAGCAGAAGCAAAATAATAAAGGGTTATCGCCTCTACAAAATCCGCAAGCAACCACACAGGTTTATGCTGGTAATGATAACCAAGTTATCAGTTTGCCACCAGGAACAACAATAACTCCAGCTGAACCTGTATCAGGTAGCCACGTTTATGCACCAGAAGATGATTCATGCATTACTATTGAAGATAAGGTTGGTACTGTTGAAACAAATATAAATCCAAATAAGCCTCTAGGTTCCGGTTTGTTTGATAAATCTCCATTCGGAGGTGAACAAGATCATTCCATAGACTTAGTTAACAAACCAAAAAAGCGCGGGCGAAAACCGGGCAGTAAAAATCAACCAAAGGTTCATGGATTAAATCTATCGCCAGGAAACACAAATCTAAAAAAGGCTAAGAAACTTAAATTGCAAAAAAATATTTATGGACCGCAGCTTCAGTTCCCATCGGACCATATTCTAGAACCATTAAACTTGTCACACACCATTTCATCGTCAAGCAATATAAGTCAAAATTACCCTCTCGGAATTGCAAGCACATTTCCCATGCTCGACCCTAAAACCTTCCAGTTAGAAACAAAAGAACGTAAAGAACGTAAGAAAACCAAGGCAAAATGTGTACCATCACTCTTTAGTGACAGTATGGCGTCACCTGGCATAAGTTTTCAACAGCAGCAGCGAACTCCTTCTAAAAAATTTACAGATGTATCATTTTCTGGTCCTACTAAAGAAGAGGTCGCCTCAATAAATCGAAAGCTTATGAGGATGGATACTGTTTTGCAACCTGCACCACCATTACTTCCAATGTCTATGGCAGCTCATAAGAGTATGCTTTTAGCCTCTAAAGAAATTTCATTGTCGCCAACCAAAAGTTCTAATATGCTAAATACTTCTGGACCAAAAATACGTTCTGCGCAACAGCAACAACGAAATTCACCAGGTGGTTTGTCACTTTCATCATCATCATCTTTAGAAGGACAACTTGTTCCTCCAGTTCAAAACTTTTCTAATTTACCATCTAATATGCTGTCTATGTTGCCACTATATCCATTTGCGCCTCGTCCAGGACTTATACCAACTCCAGGGCTTTTTCCCTCAGGTCTTGGAAGCTTTCCAAATAATTCGTCAAACCCCGCATCAAATATGCTTTTGCAGAGTTTTTTACCTTTCCCAGTTCTTAAACCTAGTGGGCACTTACGAGGAACAGGTACTAAAAAATTTTTAATTTTGAAATTACTTGTATATAATTTTTTAATTTTTTAATGTAGGTATAAAAAGTTATGAGAAAAGTGAGAGTTCTGTTGTAATGGAACCTTCAAGTGGAGAAAGAAGCTATTGCAATGTGGCACCTTTTGTGCCCGATTCAGTGAAGTTAAAACTTTCATCGTCACCTGGTGTGGGGGGTGCAAATTTGATTTCACCGAAACAGGGTTCTTTTGGAGAACGTGATGTTCCTAAAACTCCACAGATGCGACAGTCTCCTACTGTAAGCGAAACAGTTCGGGAATCCCTTCAACAAAAATTGGGTGTAATGGGAACACCAGAAAGTAGTAGCATTGGTAGTAAGTCAATACCACTGACTCCGGGTGGAATATCCCTCAGCACTTTTGAAAATCTTATGCGGGGTGGTAGTGGAATCAGTAGCATAACTTCAACACCGAGCAATTCAATTGGTACTCCAGAGCTACTGAAGCATTCTAACTTGTCAAATAGTGGTGAAAAACCGAAGAACGTCACAAATGCACCCACTTTGGATATAGGAAGCCCTATTGAAGTTTCTGACGACTCACAAGAAGCTGCATTAGTTCCTATTCAATCTCTTACTCCAAAAATGAGAACTACGTTACCTGCACAGTCTTTTATAAAACCACCAGTTTTAGTTGACCTAAATGAAATTTTTATTCCGATTGATACTGAAATGAATCAAAACTTTTTGGTGACGGTTGCAAAAAAACAAAAGAAACTAAATAAATTGACTAAGAAAACTACAAATACTGCCAGTCCAGTGACACCAAGTAGTTCGTTACCTGCTTCTGTAAGCAGTAGTGGTGGAAGTGGTAATGAAGCTGGTGGAAGTAAACTAGCTGGTCTAAGCAAACTTGCTGCTGAAGCTGAATTGCTTGCTCTTTGGGATAATCATTTAGCTTATCCATCGAAAATCAGCCCTGCTAATTTATTAAATGCTACAGTTGCATCATCATCTTTTGAAGCGACTAAAGAGGATTTTTTCCCTGTAGATGGCTTAGGCAATCTCTCACAAACACAAGCTGTTTCTTCTGAAAACAAACGCAAAGAACACAAGAAATTAAAAAAAATTAAATATGGAAAAATTAAAAAGAAGAAGGATAAAAAAGATAAAACCAAAAGTAAGGAAAAATATTTAGAGAAATTGGAAAAACATGTCATAGAAAAAAACTCGGAGAAACAGCGTGATAAAGAAACTATAAAGAAACTCAAGAAAGAAAAGAAAAGAGAAAAACAGGTAAATTAAACATACAGTTTAATATATATTAAGTCTCATCACATATATTTCAGCGCACTGTAAGGAATTCATTTTCATCTTCTCCTCTTCCTTTTTCTACACCGGTCTTAAAACGAAGCCCGAGTGCAGCTGGTTTTGATACTGGCGCAACAACCAGCTCAAGCGTATCACTCATGTCTTCTATACCAACTATTACAGCTAGTTCATCAGTTGTACCAAAGTTAACACTGAAATTAGGTAATTGTCAGTCCCCTACTCCATTTGATGATGTAAAACGAAAGACTGCTCATAAATTAATTAGTAGCACATCAACTACTACACGTGAACCTTCACCAGAACTAGCACGAATATCTCCTTTAGTTACGAGACCGCCCAAACAAAAATCAAATATAAGTAAGTTTAATGTTGATTTAATAGCACTTATATATAACAAAGTTTATCGGTAGTGTTTGTGGTAATTCATTAACTTCTTTTGTTTCTCTGACTTTTTATTTTTTAAATTCTTTTTTTTCTCGCATTGCAATCCAATTTATTTAAAAAATAATTAATTGGTACAGAACAAAAATCAGTTAAGCATAGATTCATACACAAAAAATTTTAATACGGGTAGAAGTCCACCCAGGTCTTGATTATGAGCATTGTTTTCTAACACACTTACATATTTCTTATTAAAATTTGTAACGTCAGTGCAAAGTATGCGCTGGTGGAAAAGTAGAATGTATCGAGTTCAACTAATATGGTCTGTCCCAAGTATGCATTTTTCTCGATGCAAATTGTTCATATTATGTAAATCGCAGTTTATACTATGTTTTAGATCTGATCTGTATTTTGTAAATATTCTAGTAAATTGTGTAGAATTTACTAACTTCACTTCAATTTCAAACAAATTTTGATATGATAAGAACTTTTTGGTACCTTAAGTTGACAAAAATTGTTTCTCGTACTATAAAAATTGGTTAAATGCGAGTGCAAAAAAGAATAACAAATAGCAGATTAGTCTTCCAAGAAATAGCCACAAAGTTTTTTAAAAACGATTTTTAATGTAGATATTTTTAAATTTTACGAAAGTCAAACCTGGAGACTAAATATTAATGCTTAAAAGAACTAAATAAAAACTGCCTTAAAAGCTAACTATAAAATTAGCCTGCGGCGAATTTAAATTGGTTATAACTTCTTGAGCTACAATAAATTTTCCAAAATATTGCAAATTAAATTTTTTATACACTTTGCTTAACAAAATTATTTAACTGAGTTTTCTTACAATATTTTCCGAGACATGAATTTTACTCTTCTTATGAACTTTCATCTGAGAATTAATCTAAAATTATTGTAAAAGCATACGGGAATACAGATATTTATAATTCTTATAAAAACCGAACGAATTTCAGGAAATAACAATGCGATGAACATATTTTTTCCTGCAGCTGTTAACAATCTCAGTTGACATATATCAGGATTTCGCTTAAAAAACTTTTTTTTTCGTAAATATCCAATTATAAATTTGCGATAATTGATTGGATTTGGTCAAATCTACTCATGCTTGCGTCTATTGACGGACGCATTGTGCAATGCAACTTTTGCAGTGCAAATTGAACGCGAACAATCTTTATTGGCAATATTGGAATCAACCGCAGCACATGCACTCGTCGCACTGCACCATTTCCTCTGTGTCTATTTCTTCACACAAGTTGCAGCTCTCACTTTCAACAAGTAAACGATTTGATTGTGGGCTGAGGTCTTGTCCCTTTGGGGTTTCCATGTCGCCTTTGGTTGACATAATTTTTTAATATTGAAAAATAACTTTATTGAATTATTGTGATTCGTGGCAACAATAATTGTATCTAATTTCTGATTTCATTTATTGAAGATTCATTGATAAATCAAATAAACATATAACTGTGAATGTATTTGAGCGTTCAAGTTAGCTCTTGTTTTATTGAATTTCGCTTTAACTTGATTTGAATGGTTTGTAAGGTTCGCAACGTTCGTATGCTACAAAATTCCTGCAAAGATTGCACTTAGCTTTACAACAGGGGTGCCCAAAAGTTCCTTATGGAAGAGCAAACTCCAATACATATTAACATTATAAAAAATACAGAATTCAATATGTACACAGAAAAAAAGACGAATCATATTTTCTGCAATGAAACAACAAAGTTATTAAACTGAATTTCCCTTCATTCTTCCATGATCATTCCAATGAAATATCAGCCTTAAGATTATAAGTGAAAAAAATCTCTTCTAAAGACTTAATTTGTTTTGCAAAGTTAATAATTTAAATTTAAAACTTAACTCAAACACAAATTTTTCCAAGTGCTCTCAATCCAAAGCTGCAAATTTTTTTCAACGAAATCAATCGTTAGATAACAACAAACTGCACGATCACTGTCGCCAATGTGTACCAACAAATCACACTAAAGTGTTGTTGCTTTGCAAGTGAAGAAGAAACATTAGAAACAAAAATGCATTATAATGCACAGCCTATGCCTTAGAGCATTTACAAAAACAATTGTGCACCGAGTGCATAGGGCTTAAGCACCTCTGCTTTACAATCAATATAATAAATATTTCTTACTGTTTTAGTGTTAGAAAAGTATTTTTCTTACAATGAACGTTTTTATTTGATAAATAAAACTAACCTAAAAACTGTCTCTTCTACAACTAGATTTTCTTTCTTCTTTGTTTCTTTCTACTTCACTTGAATTTGAATTTAGAGTGTTACCGTTGAAATTATTATATTGGCTGGGTTGCCGTTATGTAGGCGTTGTGGTCAGCACCCCGTATATAAGAGAAAAATCAAATTCGTCATGTCTTATCAACTATTTGACCCAGATTATTGTAAATAGAAAAAGTGTGGATGCAAATAAACTCGAGAACTACTAAACGGATTATCATAATGGGCGGTGCCACCCTTATTTTATATATCAGCAACTAATTATTTGATCTAAATGGATAAGATTTGGGACGTATGTATGTAAAAGAATAGGATCAAAAGTTTGTTTTACTTTTAAAATGGGCAGTTTCGCTTTAACATTCCATGACATCAGTTCATACAAAAATTGAATGAACACTGTGGAAGTGCAATTTTGTGTGTGTCCAAGTGATGTAAATACTTTGTGTTGTTGATTGGCTTGCGGCATTTATTCCATTCCGATTGCGAATAATCCATAATATCGTTGCTTTCAGCTTTGATTAAGCCAGTTTCGAGATATATAGAATTAAAATTTTTAATTGTTGAAAAGTACTATGCTCACTCTGTCAATTCCGCTCAAATTTCATTACAATATCTTGTATGCTTCACGAGTTATGGCGTTAATAAAGTTAAAATTTAAGGCTGTGTCACGCCTCTTTAAGAGGCTTTGCAAATTTGAAACCTAGCCCTCTCTTAATTTTGTTCACATGTTCACCAAGTCAGCAAGTTTCATCAACATCACAGCAACTTTTTTTAAAATGGGCTGTGGTATATTTACATAGAGTATGGGCGGTAGCTGATAGCAGCTTGTAAGGTCAGACCCCTGTGTTAAATTTCATTGAATTAGCTTGCTTAGTTTTCTTGTAACTTGTTTTCATCACACAGACACACGAACAAACAGACAGACGGACATAGCTACATTGACTCAGATGGTGACGCTGATCAAGATATATAGTCTTTTATACTTGCCACGTCCGCTTCTACTTATGCGTTACAAACAGAATACAAAGTGAATATACCCTCTGTGAAGGGTATAAAAACAATAAACGCACACACGTTATGCATGCATGCTTATATTTGTGTGTGTAATGTTAATTTTGAGAAACTTTATGACTTTAATGTTTCGTTATTTAGTAGGAATATCTTGATTTTTTTATTGGAGATTGAGACCAACCGTCTAGGAAATATATGTTAATTGAACAAACGATTGTTGCGCGAATATCGAATTTTATTTATATGGATTATTTAAAGTTCACCAACTTTTCATTTTGAGCTTGTACAACTTATTCCCAATATTTGTGAGAAATTTGGTTTCGTACATCAAATAACTCTCAATGTAGCGTTCTAGATGTTTGGCATTTTCTTTTTTTTTTTAATTTTTCCAATTCTTGGAATTAGATTTAGCAAATTTACGAATTCAATCTTTTAATCAGGTGATTAGCGATTTCTTGCTCCCGTACTCAACTCTTCTGGCCATTCCCGCTTCAGAGTATAACCAAAAACTTGAAACGGACAGCATTGTAAAGATATTTTTTAGTCTGCGATTTTTATTTTTTTGTCGATTCAGTGCGACTACTGCACATTTTTAATTTTAATATGATGTTGAGGAACTTAATCAAAGAAAGCGCTGTATCCAATTAAAATCTCCACTTAAAATCATCGGAACTTGATCGTTATCTATTTTGAGAATCCGCGATACTTCTGTTGTGTACTTTTTTAATTCTCGTGGATGAATTCAATAGTTGCATTTATCGATTGGTTGGGAGAAATGTAAATAGCCACAGTTATAACTAAATTATCATGGTTCAATCTGCTTTTACAAGCACATATTTCTCTTACTTTAGAGAGCTGAACAGAAAATGATTACAGTTTTTGTGCATTGAGATATATGTGGAGTAACAAAACGGGCTCCGTCATTTATATTATGGTAATTAAGGTTTCACTTCTACCGCGTGTGAAGTGCACACAGGTTTTTTTATACATGCAAAGCATTGTGATGGCCAAGGAGGGTAAATAATGGGGTTTCAGTGAACACCTGCCTCAAACTTCCGAATGTTAAAGCTATCGGAAAATACGCTTGCTAGTAGATTATTCTTCAACGTGACCGTGCGACAAAAATCGAATTGTATCCGTTATGTGATCAGTGTCAAATTAACATAAAACAGATAGGCTTAGTGAGAGGCCCTGGTAGAGCGAAGGGACACTTGAGCTAATGGCACCAGGCCGTGTATTTCTCTCGAGCACCGTCGATTGTATATAATTAATGGATGAATAAACTGTAACATTTTCAAGTTTTATAGCAATTTTTTTTTTTTAAAAAGATTAAATTTTAGGTGACAACCCTACGACGGTTTGTTAGCTTCAAAATTAGAGACAGAACAGTGAGAATGGGTTAAGCTTTAGTAATTGTAATTGTTCTGGCACAGCAATAAAAATGACAGTGATCCTAACCAAGTCTTATGCATATGAACTTCATTGTACTTCAATTATTGATGCTTTGCCAACATAGTGTACTTTCTTACCACGTGTAAGAGTGTAAGAGCTCAAAAAATTTGCAAAATATTAGGGAAAGAAAATAATTTGGAAGAACTGTAAGCGCAGTAAACTTTTACTGCGGCATAAAGCCGACATTGAATTCGGTCCTCTAAGGAGATCTTTTGAGCACCAGCCCAAATCTGCGAATTGTATTCTATTTTGGGTTTAATGTATATAGATAAAATAGATAGAGCAGAGATCAGATAATGTGAAGTATTTCTTACACCGTTTGAGGAAATCTTGACACTTGGCCGCTTCTTTCGAACCACTAAATATATGATCGGTCCATCTAAGATTGGATTGAATCGATATGCTCAGAACGTCAAGAGATGCCGAGTTCGCAATATCCGCTATCCCTACTGAGGGATGGGAAAGAATAGTCAAGTTCTTTATTAGACAACTGACAACTTTTGGTTTTACTGGCATCAAAAGCACGAGCCCACTCGGATATTTTTTCAAGGTCATTAGTAAGAGTTGCATTCATAATTCGCTTATATTCTGAACTTCTAAGACATATATTTTCCATCGCTGATACCCATACCTTAAGTTTTTTTTTTTATCATAGCTTTTGCGTTCGTAATTTCCGTAGTCATTTCTCCAAATCTCTGCAAAAGTATCTCTTCAGAAACTACCAAAGCTGAAATGAGTTATTTTACTCCTCCATTTACTCTCCTTAAAGTAACTAAGAACGCGGTAATTCGTCGCCACGCAAGTTGCAGACGCCAACAGGGGTATTTGTTGCGCATGTTTCTACCGTCTTTTTTTTGTGAGAACATCATGGAAAAACGCGCGAATCAAAATACAAAAATTAAATTAATGAAATTTATTTAAAAAAAAGAAAAAAACAGATAAAACAAAAACACTACGATACTGGTGATAGTAACCAATGACTCGTTTAAATTTGAACGAATTTCAGTAACTTTAACTTCATTAAATCGTGTTAAACTAACTATTATAAGCAAATCAATTTGGCAGCATTTTAAACTATCAAATAGGTTTTAACTGGCTCATAATTAGGTTTGGTACCAGAAATAGTCTATAAGTGCTAGACTTTATGATTCAACTTTATTGGTTTTAGTTCTGTGTCAATTAAATTCATTTTATGCGTTCATTATGAGTTAAGATTTTAGCTACAACGCTTTAGGCATGATGTTTTGGAAGTTTAAAGTTGTTACAATATTTAATGAATGTAACAGTGTTTATAACTTTTGATAATATACATTTACACATCAACAATTAATATTTGAAATTAGTTGATAGTGCAACTCACACAATTGCTTTGGGAGGAGTGGCTTCTTCTTCTGGAATCAGTATTGGATCACATACTACTGCTGATTTATTTGGAAGTGAGAACATCAAAAATAACACTTTTTTAAACGTCAATGTGACTAATTCAGCGTTTCGGCTACCTATAAGCTCTTGGTCATCTGGTAGCACTTTAACAGCAAGTTCAACATTACTGCCGCAACAATTGCTGCAGTCATCAGCACCACAACATACACATGATGAATCATCATTGGCTGTTCCTTCGTCCGAAGTAGCTACAACATCTACTCGAACGGCTTTTAGTATACCAAATCCAGTTTCGCTTCTACAAGAAACAAATCGTCCATCGTCTTACATTGTGAGTATACGATTGTGCTTGTGCGTGACATTTTTAATTACAGAATATGAAACGAACAAAAAGTAACCGATTACCATAAATGTTAGAAGCGAACATGTTGGTTGATTTTTTTTATTTGAATTGAATTGCAATTTCGAGCCTCTAAATTATTTATATAATAATAGTTTGATAAACTATTATAATTATCTATTTATTTTTTCGTTCATGAATTTATTTAATGTTATTTTAAAATAAACTTTCGCTTATTTTATATTTAATCGACAAACACTTTTATATCTTTTAGAACTTTTCTTTATTTTTTTGTTAAGTCTTTGAAAAGCTCGTTTACTTACGTAGTCCTTAACAGTATGACTTAAAAAGCAGCCTTAAATCAAAATTAATTCAATTTAACCATTCATTCAGAAGACTTTTTATCACCTGCTGCAGTTGTCAGCGCAGCGATTGAGAAAAAATCTTGTGGAGGGGACTCTGATGCGGACTTGCACATTATGCCGACTATCTCAAAGCACTATGATGATAAGGAAATACGCAGTAGTAGCAGTGGCATAACAGAAACAAATTTAAAAACAATGGCTTGTAGTTCCAACTCAATGAAATTTCTGAAGTACAAAAATATTGGATTACACCATAGCAGTACGGCTATATCAGCGGCTGCAGATAGTTTTGAAATCCAATTACAAAACTCTACAACGGCTTCTGTAAGGAATTTTAATTTACAACTTTTTTTATAAAAAATTGGCAGATAATTTTTAAACTATTTTTTAAAAAAATGTCACCAGTACTTTAAGGTTATTTATGGCAAAATCGGCTCTACGGAATAGTTTGACATTACATGCTTTATATGATTACTTCATATTCTGTATACGACAATGCATATTAAGTACTTCAAATTGCAATTATTAATGTGGTCTAAATTTTTATAATAGGATGCTGAAGGTAATCGCGTCTGGATATGCCCGGCTTGTGGTAAAGTCGATGATGGTTCAGCAATGATTGGGTGTGATGGTTGTGATGCTTGGTACCATTGGTAAAATTTCTGTATTTTTTTTTAGCTTGTTGATTAATCATTTTTTTTAGGATTTGTGTTGGCATTTTCGTGGCACCAAAGGACAACGAAGATTGGTTTTGTCGCGTTTGCATTGCTAAGAAGAAGGGCTCACACGGTATTGATAAAAAGCGTAAAAGGAATAAAAAGAATAAATGAATACAAGTATTGTGCACGGCATTGTTATGCTAATATGTGCTGAATTTTTACTAAAATAATAAACTTTAAAAATTAATTTTTACTTTTAATATTAACGAGTCTTATTTATCAACTGAGCTAAAACAATATCGAGTAAGATATACAAAATTAGTACTGCCCTTGCTGTTGCAAAACTAAGGAAGTCTTTTCAGTCAAACTGTCCAAAAAGTGTAAAACTGTTGTCAAAAGTTTTAAATTTTTACTAAAAGGATGTTTTTTCTCCACGTTACTTTCTGACTGGTTTAAATAAACGTTTTTATATATGGATAGGCGTTTTTAAGCCCTTAACTAAAAAAGTTCACAGCTATATTAATAATTTTGATGAAGTTTTGCATTACTTTTTAAGTGAGCGGTGCCGCGCCATTAACTTGAAGACCGAAATTGATGACATTTGGTGCGGAGATAAATTAAAACTTAAGAAAGCGACAGAGATAGGGATTGGGCTAGGGTTGGGCAAATAAAAAAAAATTATCGGTGATCGACGTTTCCAAACAGTATCGAAATCTATCAACAAAAAAACATTGAATGTGTCGATTTTTTTGCACAAAGCCAGTAAATTCCTAAAATGTATCAAAATATTTAACGAAAGAATATTATAGACATATGTAGAATTACTACGCTTTGTTTTGCTAGAGTCAGCACTTTAGCAGTTCAATAGCCATGTTAGTTGAATCTTTCTTTTAACTAAAGAATTTTCGTTGTCATTTGTTACGTTTGTATTGACAGCGATGGTGCGTTTGACGAAATAATTCTACCTGATTAATTGTACCTTGCCGTAACACCAGTTTCATTGTCCTCTAGTGGGACCGATGAATACCGCCGTCATTACACAATAGAAAATCCAATATATGCGACGTATTCACTTGGATACAGAGCTATCATCAAATAAAAAATATTGAAATTTAAAATAAAAAATATCACCGATAATTATCGAAAAAAGTATCTAAATTTCTATATATTTTGCCCAAGCCTAGATTTGGCAATATGATACCATGATTTTTATTTTTGGGAGCGATGAGATTTAAGCAGGTGAAATGGTACTGAACTGCTTTTGTATTGTCAATGAATATCAACTATGTAGTTTACTTTAATACTTTTATTGGAAAAGAAGCTTATAATATTTTTAATTAAAAAAATAAACATACTTAAGTCTTTCAGACATTATTATTAACTAGAAATAATTCAATGCCATTACATCATTAAGTAATTATAAAATATAATAAAAATCAGTAATTCATAACGTACTGAATATTTTAATACAATTAATCACATTAAATTGTTAGTCATGTGGCTTATCCTCAAAAATAATACTTCATTTAGTTAATTTATTTTCCTAACTGAAGCATTTGTTGCTTCAGTGCAATTTTGACAAGTTTTAGTTTGGTTTTTTGAAAACCTTTTTGAATGATTTAAATTTTTTTTCTTCTAACTAAAAATCTCCTTTTGCCAATTTATATTTTTTTTAGTCTGAGTCACATTTCCTTTTCACGCCGTCATTAATGTTTTTGAGAAGCTTCAAGGAATCCTTATAATAACTATTTTAAGCCTCCACTTGCATTTGGAGAAGGCTACTCTTGCTGCATGCAACGCTTTTTACTCGGTTACGTAGAGGTGTGAGGTTTTTAAGGTCATCGCTTCGCACTCGTCATTCATCACAACAACCGACTGAATCAAATTTCAGTGTGCAACTAATTCCACTTACGGCCTCTGTATCAAGCAACACACTGATCTCCTCCTCCTGTGGCGCCATTGAGACGTGCTTCGATGGCCGTCCACCGCTTCCAGAAATACTGAATTTTTGCCTTGAAGTGGTTCTATAATTAGCCCAAACCTATTCCATGTTTTGGTTACTCAACATCATATAACATTTTATAAATTACTTACTGTCTTCGATCCAAGAACGTCACGCATTGGTGGTCCAACAGGTACCTGGTCAAACCCCCATGGTCATAGTCCCCAAAATAATTTTGGGCCTTATGACCGCTTTTGTATAAATCCAAATTTATTTTGGTTGTTATCACCATTCCTAAGAACGGAAAGAATCCCAAAAATCAGTAGGACTGTAGGAGTCCCCAAAAGTTCTGGACTCTCTTATTTTTTCTTGGGCTTAAAAATTGCATTCTTCACTAACTATTATGTAAAGCTAACGTTTGCTCACTAATTGAAATTCAACTATTATAGTGCCAGTACAAAACAATTTAGCTCCTTTATCTGGCCCTTAACTTTCAATCTATCTCCGTACCAAATTTCATCAAAATCGGTTCATTAATTTGGCTGTGAAAATATATTTTTAATTTAAGGGCGTGGTACTGCTCACTTAAAACAAATGCCTTTCGTCAGGGTTCAGTCCATCTCCATAGCAAATTTCATCAAAATCGGTGTAGCGGCTCAGCCGTGATAATGTTTTGTTCCATTAGGAGCGGTACCCATCCCTAGGGTTCAATCTATCTTCAAACTGAATAACATTAAAATCGCTCCATTAAGCTAGCTTTTCCTGTTAGAGGCATGGCCCCGCCATTATGGCAGATAAAAAGGGATGGAACCGTTTTGTCACCGCCTATTTATTTGCAGATTACTGTGACTAACGAAGCCGGTGTTGGACATACTATAGGCTGAACCGCGGCTAAAGGCCGCCACGAAGTCGGTATGACACGTGGATGCTGTAAGCCCTGAGCCGCGCCCGAAGGTGGCCCACTTACTCAAACTTTTATGTAGACGTACTGTGGCGAGTGAAGCCGGTGTTGGCCATACTATAGCTTGAAGCGCACCCAAAAGACGCCACGAAGCCGGTGTAAGACATATTGGATAATGTAAATGCTGAGTCACGGACAAAGATGATAATAGTGGAGAGTGGATTAAGTTCGATCTTTCCAAAAAATTGGTTTGTCGTACTTTTTTGTATCAAATTTAAAAATTTAGTTTATTAGCGCTTGTTAAAAATAATGAATTACTTGTTTTAGTACAAGCGATCCCTGTGACAAATATCCCTGTGTTCAACAGTGAATAAGATGAAAGTTGTGCACAATGAATCACTTCAAAAGCGGATTCAAACATTATTCTTCAAATGGACGATATCATGACTGATGAGGTTTCTGAAGAAAATGATACTCTAAGTCTCAGTCAAAGACTAGAGGCGGAGATAATTTTGATTTTAGTATTTTTCTTAAGCTCATAAGGAACGCAACTAAAATGTGATTTATCTTTAGTTTATTTTATCGTGAGTGTTGGTGTTGAATGAGTTGAAAATCGAAGTGCTAGGGTTTAAAAAATTTTTAAGATAATCGTATTTTGGGTATAATGTCGCGTCTGGAGCGTAATGGAGCGTCCGGCTATCGGAATTAATTTTGTATCGAAAAGTTAAGGAAAGTGAGTGTCGCAGAAATGTATCCGGTTAAGCGAGCTGTTCAGTTATGGGGGCTGTCCGTAATGGGCAATTTCACTCTACTATAGGCTGAACCATGGCTGGCCGTTCACTTACCCTAACTAATCAGTAGATTGGCAGGACCCAAGAACACAATGAAATTAAGTAGTTTTATTGTTTTAGTTATCCCTAGTTTTAGTTTTCAGTAGCCACAGTACGGTACCTACTTTGGCCAGTTACATATATGCTTCTTTTTGATAATGTGCTTACTTGACTTTTAAACTATAAAATTTGCTAAGAAAAAACAATTAAGAAGATAAAATTTCATTATAACTACGGTTAAAGGGTTGTTAGTGTTTAGACCGGTAACACCTCGCAGGTCTAATTTACGGCATCGAGTTATTGTTCATAAAATGGGCTGAATAATGATAAATATATGAATGAAAAAGACTAAAAATTTTGCAAAAGTCCGAATTTCTATACTAATGCAACGAAATATAATTAAGTCACCACTCTGCGTGTTCTTGAACTGAATTTTTTTTCTGTGCAGCTGTAAATTTCGTTTATTTCTTAGATTATCCTTTTACAAATTTTGGAAAGAAGAAAAAAGAAAATTGATCAAGTTGCAGCCAAGTAGAATAACTCAGCGTCAAACGATCCTCCAACTTACATCAAGTATTGTAGTCAAGTTAGTAAGTTTTGAGGTCACTTCAACGTATGTTGTTTCAATGTTCGATTGGCACAAACGTTCGATCGGATACCAAATTAATTTTTATTTTTTTAATATCATGTTATAAATATTTTTTTTTTAAAAAACCTTCGCTTTGAAAGCCACAGTCTTACTGAGTTATTAATTAAGCTTAGTGTTTTTGCATTGGCTTTGGAAAAGTTCACACGAGCGTTTTTTCAACGTGCGTTTTCTACAACACGCGTTTTAGCATAACTCCAGGGTTAATGAAATCAACGTGCATTTCAATGCGCGTTGATGGTGTGGCTCATTGCATATAATTTTGTGTTATGCTGAAATGCGCGTTGAAGAAACGCTCGTGTGAATATAAGCAAAGACACAAACCTCTGCTGCTTTCCAATGACAGATAATGTAAAAATTATATGCAGGTGAATCACATATGGAGCGATCTTCTGATACGAGATGAGAAATTTAAGATTAGTCATAGATTGATCCATTTTTCCGTTGAGAATATAACGGTACCACTCTCATTAGTGCTGATAGACGCCACCAGCTCTCACATCCTTTGACTTTAATATGACAGCTAATTTAGCAGCCCCAACCGTTGATCTGTTAAACGTTACTGTGTTTCACTATCTCGTGTGTACCTTTTATATGCTTATCTTTACTTTCAATCGACGTGCATTAATACTTATTTTATTTCATCTTATCTGCATTAAAAAAAAGATTGAAATACTTTCAGTATTTTGTTATTGGGCGCTACATTTTTGTTTCTTAAATTATCGTACATCTTTTTACATAATTTTTTTTTTGCTTAAATGTATTGTCTACTCAATTATTATTTCAATTAACACAAAAATATATAATGTGTACACTAAATAAGCAACAATACTATTCAAAAACAACAACTTGATCTACTTTCTTCATGCACATTGCTACAATAGAGCTATCTATAATATGCTTGGAATGCATGGGATCCCCTTAGGCTGCCATCAGAGTAAAGGCGATAAATCAAAGTTATTGAAACGGAGACCTCAGTCTTCCTCTAAACTACCGCGTGTTTTCTTAACGCATTAAAAATATCTAACTTATGGAGGCGATGGCCTGGCTGCTAGTGCTCTTAACGAACCATTCTGTAGTAATTAATTACTTTGTAATATTAAATTAATTTGTAATAATTAAATTAACTTATGGGACAGAAATCGCTAATGAAACAAGAAATCACTCAGTAAACTTTTCCTCCTGGTCGGTCTGGTGTTTTGCAAACTATTTTAGCTAAAGCTTTTATTTGAATTTTTTTCAATACCAATCTCAAACTTTTGGATTTTTTCAAAAACTGTTCGTGAACCCATTTCAATGTCTCTGAACAGTGCAGGAAAAACAGCATTTTAAATCAACCCTAAAACTCTAATAATTATGAAAACAAAGTGTTTCGGATCTCGAAAAAGCAGACATGTCAAAAAACATTCGTATTTGTAAATTTTTGCGCCAGCAAAATTTTTAGAAAACGTTAATAAAGGGTGTGCCAATACTGTAGTACTGCATACTAAGAAGCACAGCAAATACTTATTTTAGCTCAAAAATAGGTGGTCACGTTAGGTAAGCATATCCAGAGGCACGTTAAGCTCACCTTGTGCAATACAATGTACGGTGACACTCAACCCCGTGGTTGAGTTGGCGAGGAAGAAATAATAAATAATAGTTCTCGCCTTAGCGCATACAGACGATACGCCCCTGTGTATACCTGTACCATTTTTTTCAGACAATGAAGACTTGAGGAACAACGAACAAAAAAGCATCGATTGTGCGAAGCATGAAATGGCCACCATTCGTGAGAAGTAACCTTCAAGCTTAGTCAATAAAATCCCCTATTTGTACACCGTACTTAAGAAAAAAGCCACGAGCCCAGTGTTGGATATATTGGAGGATGTGAGGCCTGAGCCGAGACCAAAGGCCTTCCACTTACCCTTACTTCTATGTAGAATTCCTGTGGCTAGCGAAACCGGTGTTCATCATACTATAGAATGTAAGCTCAAAAAAATATGAAGAAGATCCGAGCGCGCCCTATATATATATATATATATATATGCTTGTAACTCTCAGAATATCCATAAAATATCATATGTGAAGGACATCCGCGACGTGTAGTATTTTCCGAATAAGTACCAAAAATTGGGACATCATTGTATAGGAAATTAAATACGCTTTCTTAATATATTAATCACATTTAACCTTTACGTTGAAAAGACATTTTTTAAGAAATTCGTGGCTATAGAAAAAAAATAGGTCCAAATAGGTCGCGTCAATATTATAGCTTATTAAAGTATTTTTTATATGGCTCAAATTGTTTGAAAATCGCTCCCAACTTATTGTTTCCCAACTTATGCTGCTTTTAAGAAAAGCTATATATGCATCTTGCGATGGCTATGTCTACGAAACTAGATCCGACCAACACTTTTGATTACACTTTATATTTTCCCTGAAAACGGTACTTTTCCTTAAAAAAATATCGGACGATTGTCGCTAAAGTTGAATTGTGCCCAAAAGCGAGAACCATTTTGCCGATGGGCTTCTCATACCCAATTGTAGCGTTGATAACACTCAAGTGGATATCGTCAACTCAAGTGAACGTTTTGAACATCATATCTATCTTATACCTTAGGACTGCCCTCGACATAAGAATTTCAAGCAGAAAAATCAGAAGAGTATTGGTTTTTGTATCAGTTTAATAGCCAGCGATATGCCACAGTATGTTTGCAACATCATCACCAATATGATATCTAATATACACGAAGGCAATTTTATATGAAAGTAAGTTAGAATAATTCCGTGATGGTAGTGAATAAGTAGGTGATTCGAAACCCCGAAAATGAGTCAACAGTAGAAATGGATTGTTTCATTGTAGTTTTCCTAATTTCAGGAAATTTTAATCATCTGTAATTCTATCTGAGTAAATCGAAAAATAAATGGTGAAAACGGGTTTCGGGAAATATGGTGAAAACGGCTTATGACAACATAAAAACTGTCCTCCTGAAATTTTGATATTTCGAATTACCTAGTTATTCACGACCGCCAAGGAAATAATAACTTTTATTTACATGGAATTTACTCTGACCACAACCTCAAAACGACAAGCAACAATATTTTCGTATTTAAAAAAAAAATGGATGAACAGAATTTTGATAGAGCTGAACTATGGCTATCATAGCTTTTTGTCATTTAAGTAATTTTTATTTATTTTGAATGGTTGTTCTTAACTAACAGCATTATCATCATAGCCGTTGTTGTTATCCCTATGTTTTTTTTTTACCTAGATAAATCCTTTTACATTTTGTAGCATAAAAATATCTTGCATAACTACATAAAGATATATAATCTTGGTAATGCAAACGCTTTAAAATTGTGGTAACAAGATATAACAGCATAACTCGGCTTATGCTACTTTTATAGAAAAGCATTTAATATTTATTTTTCAATAAATTCCATTTCTTTGTTTTAAATTCTTTAATTTAAAATTGTTCTAGTTTGAAATATATATTATAGTTTAAATATATGTTATTTTTTAAAACATTTTTAATAGTGTACTAGTCAAAAATAAAATATATATTTGACATCATGATATCTAAGAGCATTTTAATACTGTTTGCTACAATTGGTTTCGTCCTAATGTATCAATGTTAATAAGTGATTAATTATAAGGCATTTTAATAATATAATTTAAATTTCATGCGCTAAAGTTCGAGTAACATATACATTTCCCAAAATAAATAGAATAAATTTGCTTTAAGATGTGAGTCGGAAGGCGGTTGAGTATCATCTCGATTTGCTGTCGCCTACACTAAGCGTTGTCATATAACAGTAGTTAAATTCATGATAGAATAATTGTGTTCACTCATGATTAAATTCAAATGCGAAAACTGTCAAGAGTTTTTTGAGCTTATTTTAAAGATAATAATATTAAATGATCAGAAAGCTGAATTTCACTAGTTCGAGCACAGACTTGTACAAACTGTTATCAATTTTATTCGAAAGCAGTTCGTTTACACAAAATAGCCAGTAGCCAGAGGACACAGCTCAGAAGCTAAGCACAGCTGGGACGTGGATTACAACTTCTTTGTCAAATCGCACCAATCACTTACTACTACTACTTACGTATAGGAAAAATCTGGACGGTATCGCAAGTCCCAGTTTTGTTTAACTCTTCATTGTGAGAGTTTTTGCCATGATTCAACAAACATGGTTGCCTCTTCTTCTATAATTTTTTATTTTAAGTTGTAAAAATCTAGCAAAACAAAACGTGTAAAGTATTTTTAACACATTTCACAATCAAAGTATTTATTTTATTGTAATTATGATTTTTTGACAACCGGTGTTGCATTTTCAAATTTTGACAGCTTGCGACAACCTATTTTATTGAATCATGGTTTTTACTGAATAAATTTTCACCAGTAATGCGTTGAACAGAATTGGAAAATCGGCAACGATTACCCGCAGTCAAATAAAAAAATTCAGCCGTTTCGTTGGAGTAAACACAATTGCGGTGCACGACGAACGATGAAAATTTCAGCTGTCATTTTGTTTTCACAAATGTAAACAAAAAAAAATTGACTTAAGCTGATTAAGCTGATGCAACACTGATCGTCGCCAGACAACGGTGAAAACAGAATTAAATCAAAATCGACGGGTAACCGATGGCGGGTTTCCAGTAGTACGCCGCAATGCTGTTCCATTTCATACGGAAGTGAATTATAGTTTTTGACAGCGGACAATCCGATTGTGTTTAGCTTTTCACAATCATTTGTACCAATTCGTTGGTAATAGAGATGGACGCGTGCCGATTTTTTCAAACACGACACGAATTACGAATTTCAAACACGAACGCTACGCGCACGACTTTTTCAACTGTAAAAATATATCTTCATGTGACTAAAAACACATTTTAGTGTTAGGCCTATGACTCACTGCGACAATACAGTTTCGAAACAGTTTTTGTCACATTAGTACATATGGGAGTGCGCTCACTGTGTTTCGAGACAAACTCAAAACTTTTTGTTTTGAGGCACTGCAACTTTTGCAAAACAAAACTGTTTCGGTACGCCAAAATCATATGGAGTGCGCTCAATTGAAACTTTTGTTTCGAAACTTTTTGTGTTTCCGTGGTATTCGACGAAAGAGATCGCGAAATCTCTGGCAAACAAAATAAAAATGGAAAAAATAAAGAAAATTTACGAAGAAAGTATTAAAAATAAATGAGTTTTAAGGGGAAGGAGTGGAAACAACATGACAACCGATTGAGCGACTACTCAAATGTCAACACAAAAAATAAATTATGGCTATCAATGTTAACACCTATGGGTCTAAGGAATGGGAAAAAGGAATTGCTTTGCCTATGGTTCATTAGAAATTGGACATTTCTTTGTTTTTGCTTTTTTCTCTGTGTTCGTTCAATTAGAACACACAACGCAACCTTCTCCGTCAAATTCATTTTTATGATTAAATCATAAAAACGCAATTTGTCGCGAAACAAATTGTCGCAGTTAGCGCACTCAACATGAACCTCAAACAAAAACAAAACTGTCTTGAAACTGTTTTGTCACAGTGAGTTACAGGTCTTACGTTTACATGTTTATTAATACATACTTATGTATACAATGTATACTATACATTTACATACACTATTTGAAGTGTTGACAAACGGTTTGACAAAATGTATATTTTATTGGGTCGTATTTTTTTTTTGTTCAACACGAAACAAACACGTCATATCACGACGTGCGTGTTTGTGTCACGACGAAAAACACGACACGCGACCATCTCTAGTTGGTAATCAACCTGTTTGTGAGTTTTTCGCTTCGATCTAATTGTTAATATATTTTGTTAGCGTACTTTTTGCTTTCGTGAGCAAATAATTGTTTACTCTCTTGAAGTTCAATAATTGCTAATTCTTACTGAAAAAGTTTCCGAACACACCTATAATATTAAACCACAACAGAACGTTTCGAGAGAAATCAAGAGTTTTTTGATTTACATTGGTTAGGAAAATTTTGAAAACAATAGCTGGAATGAATCCGTGAATCGTGGAAATATGAAAGAGTATTGCGGTCGCAAGATAATTATGGTGTAAGGTAAAATTGAATCAAAAAACTTTTGGTTCCGTCAACCATCGGCGTCACGAATGCTGCTCACCTCATTGGTCACAGTCTACAACATGCTTTTAAAGTTCACCGGTGTTACATTAGCATTACCAGCTTGCTGAGCTGCTGGCTCCTGATTTATGAACCTGATTTTTCTTTTCTTGTTAAACTCAAAAATTAATGCAAATTTTTATATTTTTGGCACAAATTCGAATGGGTAATTTTGCTTTATTTCTTTGTCATCATTGTGTAGTTCTTGTTTTCATACAAAAAAACCAAAATTCGTAGCATACCCAAGTAGGGCCAAATAACTTTCTAGTTAAATTACAAATTGAAGAAACGCTTCCAGTATCGGAAATATAGCTTTACAAAAAACATAAGTTGGACCCCTGGATCGACTTTCGAAGTATGAAAGGTCATATGAAAGGTAATTTGAAAGTCGATCCAGGGTTTCTCAACATATTGCGATCTTTTGAAAAGGTACCTATAACGGCTATATCTCCAAGACTGCTTGCACTGATTACACTTTCATTATTTTTTCCAGGACCCCTATTTGCTCAAAAAAAAAGTCCGAGAGAGGCTCTTTAAAGCCAACCAGTTCTTTAACTTTTAATCAAAATTTTTCTCATCACCACCATTGGGTGACATAAATTGACGATAGTGAGAGTCAGTAACAGATAATAATAGAAAGTTGGCAAAAAGCGAAGGCGACTTACCTAATGAGGGTGATTAACAGCTCCTATTGACGCGTCTACCCGCTTATAAGAATTTCTGTGTGACGGCAATAGGTATTTCTGCGAACATACAACGCTTATATGGGGAAATCACTGAACGATTATATTTGAACATTTAATTTAGTATTTATATGAGGTCGTAATTTTTAGGTATTATATTTAGCCAAAGCCTAGGTCACAGTTTTCGTCTTCTTCTTCTTCGAGATTTATGAACCTCAGAATCCACCCCTACATACGATCTGGTTATTTTGGGTTGTTCTGTACTAGAACTGTGTTTGGTTGCATTAATTTCTTGATTAAATTTCATGTATGCTTACACCTTTGAATTTATATTAAACATGACATCATCTCTACCAACAAAAATTACCAGAACATAAAATGTTCGGAATTAGTTGGCCTTGCTTAAGAAATTTGTGTCTTCGAAATGATAAATTTCAAATTTAGCTAAAACTTAAATTATTTTATTGATATATTTTTTAAATCTGCAAAAACAAAATATATAAAAACCAAGATGGGATCTCAAAACCTTCTACTTTTTCAAAATATTTGAAATATTTTCAACCAAAAATAACATTTTTCAAAACTTCAGAAAACTCGAAGATATTGAAAACTTAAAATAAAAGTAAACTATTGAGATCAAATTCACTTGCAGTTTAAAAAAAATCAAAAAAAAAATCGAATTTGAGTTTAACCAAGTTTAACTCAAGATTTCATTTGCTCTATACAGGAAAAAAAAATTTAAATTTTTTTAAAAGACCAACTAATTTTTATGTTCTAATCAGTTTATTACGTGGAGTTGGTATTTAAAGAGACAAAAAATATCCAAGCAAATAATTTTGAAAAATTGTATATTTCGCGTATGGCGAAATGATTGGTCAAAAAATACGCCATTAAAAAAACCAGCAGTAAAGCACGTAATAATATCGTTCTCTTTTGTCTTGGTGGTTTGCTTTTATTTCGGCGCGCTATTACAATTTTGACCGTCGGAGTTATGTCTTGTAAAAAGCCAATGTTGCATTTTTAGGCCTTTTAATGTTTATGCTGAAAATATGTTGAGTTAATGTATAAATTTATACAACCACACGCTTTAGGTGCTGATTTAGTACGGCGTGTATCCGATCATTTACATGGATCACAGTTTTGCTATTACCTTAGTGGCATATCTCAACGAGCTATGCTGTCATAACTTGTTTCCCATATAAATAGAAACTTAAGAATTAAATATTTTTATCTTTTTTATGCTTAAAATAATTATTTTAAAATTTTAACTGTTCACCAACAATTTTTTTTTTGTTTTTAACAAGATCTTTCATTGTTCAATAGTTTCCATTTTTTAATTTTCAAATTTCTTGAATAACAATTTTTTGTTTAAAGTTGACTTATTTAATACAATACATACATATGTTTTATTTATTTATATATTTTTCATGTGTTATATTAAGTTCTGTGTTGTTTTTTTTTTTTTTTTTTTCTTTAGAAGTAACAGTTTAAGATAAAACATTTGATGAGCGATTTTTTCCAATACTATATACATTGTTCCATATATTCTCTTTTCAAATGTATTTAAATAAATTATCCTAGCAAAATTATTAGGCAATATATTTTTTTTATATAACATTAACCGAGTTTTAGGTACAGTAATATTGTGTTATTAAAATCGTAGGAAAGCTTTAAGTTTGCTTTACTTGAATTAGTAATAATAATTATTTAAAGTTTTGTTCTTATAACATTTCTAAAGCAAAATACTACAAAGTAAACGGTATGAAGTTATTAATAAAGAATAAAGTAACTTAAACATATTAATAATTTTGTATTGCACTCAGCCAAAATACAACAAATAGTGAGTGTTTATGCCAATTTTGTCGGCTCTTAGATATAAATAACATTGTATGCATATCAAAAATAAATGTGATACTATACTACGTTTTGCCAAAACGTTCGATGGTCCTTTTTGAAAACGTGCTTAATGGATTTTACAAAGATACACGTGGAAACAATATATCTTTCTTTCGAGGTGTATTTATTAATTTCATGAGAATCCAGAAAATTCATAAAAGCCAGTTGTTCAATATTTTTTTACGTACAAATATAGTATGTGCCTAATTTTATTATACATAATAGAGAAAAATGTCTATATCACAATTTTAAGGATTTTATTCAATGGGACGCTTTGTCGACTGGCATTTTCAAAAGAGGACCCTCGAAAATCTTCGCAACAATCGCCCATCGCAAAATGAAAACAACGTAATTTTAACATACACAATAAATTTTACAAATTTTAATTATTAAATTTAATTGTTTTTTAATCACACTTTTATAAATAAAAGTTACATACAAAACAATGAAATTATATATGCAAAATTTTTATATATATTACCTAATAATTAAATATATATGTATGTTTCAACATTACTATACATATATATATGTGTATATATGTATACATACATATATATATATGTCTGTGTGATTTATCCATTAAAATTTTATTTAATGTCTTATTTCAAACTGTTTGAAGATGTTTGAATGTTGTTATCGGCAGTGGTGGATGAGGAGTCGGACGATTTTTTCATTTTGTCACAGTAATCATTTAAAATGTCACGAAAGCGTACCCAGCATTTTTCTGGAACTGTTATAGCAGTTCGAAAATTACTTTTCACCTGTAGATAAGGCGAGCAAAAGTTTTTATTTTTGAAATGTTCTTTGATATTGAAATATTTCTTGCTTACCTCACTTATTCGCATGTAAATACCACGATTGTTTTGTCCAATATCAAAGTAAAAATTTTTATTGTCTACTTTCATGTGACGCTCTTCAGGTAAATCCCCTTTAAAACTGAAAATCAATTATTAATGTTTTTAAGTTACAATTGAAATGCTTGTCTTATCAAACTTTTATCTGATTTTTCATGTTTTGTTCAAAGTTTTCGCTTTTTTTAGGAGTGCACGTATTAAGGTGCGGTTCGTTACAAATATATTAGAAAGGTGGGTCAATCTTGTCATAAGGAAATTTTTCGGGCATGAAATCGATGTGTTTTCATCTCCTCTACAACATTGTTCTAAACATTTTTTTCTAATTTACTTGCTAGCAATTTTAAGCTCTTTGAGCGCCTGCTCGTTCTCTGGGCACCGCTGCTTGAAGAGCATAAACATTGAAGCTTAAACATCTATTCATATTTTTGACTTTCTAAGCCATATTTGAACTCAACACCTTGCACTCTAAAAAAAATTATAAACCTTAAGCTAATTTTCCCCGACTACTTTAATGAGCATCAATGTGAAAATTTAATTTAATTCTATAAAAGTGGATTTATTTCAATAACTACTTACCCTAAATCATTAGTTCCAAACTCTTCAAGTAAATCGGTTAAAGCGTCGCGAAACTCTATCATACCTTGAGCAGGTATTGCAATTTGAGACCTTGGTCCGCCTCTTGATATCGTTTGAGATACCTTAAAAATTATCAAGTCGTCAGTGATAAAATATGTATATAAATGTGTTATTAATAGACCTATGTGATATATTCGGAGTTGTAAAAATATCAATGCACGAAAATGTTAATCATTAGAAAAATAATAGATATTGCAGAGAATTGCATCAATTATTTCGAAGATTATTGACAATGGAGAAATGGAGAAAACAGGAAAGGAGATCGCTCCATTCAAACGCTTTCGTTTTACGAGCCAAAGCAGCGCTAGTGAAAAAAGATTCACTGCGCCATTCGATTGGAAAAAGTTAAAAATTAATTTAGGATGTGTTTTTCAAGATTTTTTGAATTTTTAAGATTTTTTGTCTTTTTTTAAAAATTTTCGAATGCATCGACATTTTGGATACTTATTGATGAAAAATTGTGAAAATGTCGAAAAATAATGGAAAATACTTGGGCCACCTAGTCGGCCAAATCTTAAATTTATTTTTGTCTTATGCCACATTTTTTCACTCATTTGCGTCACAGCCCGATAATGTTCAGAAGGAGCAATCGCATTATCTATTAATTTGGCAATGGTCAATGCATTTTTTTAATTGATATTGAAAAGTAATGCCTTTAATAATGACATTACAAAAATATTGCGTGAATTATAACTCTAAATATATAAGTAAATGAGCTAATAAGTTCTTGAATTCCTTTATAAAAAAGTCATGCCATTGTCGCAGCGGCGGACAAATGCATCGGAGGTCCCGAGGCTAATGAATTAAGAAGGCCTTTTGCGTAAAAAAAAACCTTCAATTTACTATCAATTTTCACAAAGATCGGATAAGGATTGTTTAAGATAGACGAATTACCCTAAAATTAAATTTTTGTTGAATGAAATTCGGAACCTTACATTTTCTCAATAAATTTAGTGCGTTCAGCAACATTTACTTATACTAAAACATTTCCTTATACTAAGAACACAAACTTACTGATTTTAAGGAACGTAGGGCTTAGATATATTTAGAAGTTAACGTTTTGCTTAAATTTAGGAACTCTTCCTTAAACGGAAAAATAATTTTTTTCAGTGTATGTATTTAGGAAGAATTTCCTGAATTTAAGAAAAAAATTGTTCTAACAACACACAACATACACGCAAAAATCGTCCACGCGCATTTTCCTTTAGGTCCAGATAGTAACGCCTATTATCCTTAACCATCATTTCAGATTTCAGCTTACCATCCTCTGGCACATTTTCAGGATTTGGTGGTCCTAAAATTTTTAGTTTATCATCACACACAAATTATTTATGCAAAATAAAACTAATTATAAAGAAAAAATATTCGCAAATGCTTTCTTACCAAGTGAGGCATAATAATCACTGAAAGTCGACAAGTGATCCCTAAACTCGGCTGCAGTAGATAAGGCTAAATACACTTGACTTCGTCTGCCATCAGCGCCAATCTTAAAAATTAAATCAAGTTATAATATATTAAAATAAAGAAATACTTGAAAAAAAATTAGCAAGGACGAAATTCAATTTCATCATTTTCGCTCCTCCTCGAAATCGTCATCTACAATTCCCTATAGTTACACGAAAAATTAATCATCTCCCACGACAAGGCTTACAATTATTGGGGAAAGGTCAATGAAAACCATTTAAATTAACCATAAGTCTTTGAACCTTTCTATCTCTAAGACTGTTCATTGCTCGGTCATGAGAATCAAGACCTACATTGTTAAATTAAATGCTTAAGATAGTCGAAAAATGTTTTTGAATGTCGTCGAAAAAATATTGAAAAATTCTAAAAAACTGTTGAAGCCAAAGAAATTGAATAAAGTCCAAAAATGCGAAAAAGGCGAAAAGTTCAAAAATGTTAAAAGGTCAACAATTCGAAAAATGTTAAGAAACGTAAAAATGTTGAATGAGTTGAGTTGAGTTGCAAGATATTGACAAAGTCGAAAATTGTTGAAGATTTCAAAAAATAATAAAATGTGTACACAAAAATCATAAAGAAGTCGAAAAATTTTAATGAGTCCTAAAATTTTTAAAAGGCGATATAGCACTGGGTCAATCCATCTATATTTGCTCTGAAACTCTGTTATTATAATATTAAACTTTACGTTTCTCTTGTGAAGATACTTGAACACATTCCTACAGTCAATACAGCATTTAAGGTTTGTAAAATAAATATAAGAAAAATGTGAAATTTTAGATATTTTGAAACAAGTGGAAGAGGTAGGATTTGTCAAATGCAAAAATGGTGAAATCGACGTTTAATTTCAGTTATTAAGAATCTAATGTTTACAAAAGGAAATAAAATATCCTGAGCATGGCTCGAAATTTGGCGTAATGTGAACCACAATCTTAACAAGGCTAGCAAAAGAACAATAATCCAAACGCTCATATTTGTGTAGGAGCAGGAGCTTATCTTGTATTTTAAAAACTTTTCTAATTTACATCATGGATTAACATATCACTTAGCCAGGCAATTTGTCTATGAGTGCGTTTCCAGAAACAATATAAAAGATCTAAGCGGTTGTTGATTGGTTAAAATGTTTCATGCATCGTTAGACTGATTCAAGCCTCAGCAAACCAGAAAACACCAGTATTGCACGAACAATTACATTTTCCAAAGAATCAGTTGCTGTATTTTTGTTCAAAATTTGGAAAAACTTTGTCTAGAGCGGTTCAAAAAAACAAACTTTTTTTTTCATTCCGATGAATCAGCGGATTACAATAGCGTTATATGTCTAGACAAAGTCCTTCAAAAGGTTTTCATTAATACTTTATAAAATGTAGAAACAGTTGAAAAACCAACAGAGTTTTTTAAGTTCAAAAATGTTAAAAAAATATTAAAAGTTATGGGAAAAGTCGAAAAATGTTTCAAATATCGACAACAAATTTTGGTAAATATATAGAGGTAGAGCTAAAGCTCAGCTTTTTAAGGCTGGAACCGCTACTAACAATTTGCAAAATAATTTAGTTATTTTTCTTTGTTCGCTAGATCGGAAGTGTCCCATTCTCGTTGTTGTTCTTTGAATTCCAAGTTTCGTTAAATAAAGCTTTATATTTAAAAAAAAATACGAAGTTTCCTTAGCTAGTGGTGATCCATGCGGCAGCAAAGAAATTTTTCCTTCAAATTTTTAGTGGCTGGCATCGACAAATTGAAAAATAAATAAATTCCACTTATCGGTTAAAATCGGCACCAAAGATTTGAAGTTGTGTTTCCACAGAAATTTCTTGCCAAGCTGTTACCTCTCACCCACTGTGCGACGATCATTAGTACATTAAAATACAGAAAAGAAAAGAATATGCAAATTTCAAAATTTAAAAATGTTTGTGTTAACTAACCTCTGCCACTTTTATAAAGCGTCCTCGACGGTTTTGTTTAACGTCTAAATAAAAGCGTTTCGATTGAATTTGCAGCATTTTCGTTGCTAATTCCTGCTCCACTTGTCCTTGCGGCCCTGAAATGCACAAATACAAAATTTACTTTTGTTTATATTCATCTCCCTCTTGTAACAATATGAGAAGTCAAAATGAACAACAAGTACTGAAATATAATATCAATAAATGTGTGTACATTAGGGTGTACTACATAAAGCAAAAAATGGTTCTAAAAATGAAAAAAAAACTAGTAAAGTTGTTATCTTCGGCCAGGCCGAAACTCACATACCCTAGACTGCATTGAAAGTACTTTTTAAATAAATGTTAAAAAATTTAAAAGAGGTTGAATAAGTCGAAAATAATGCACAAAGGTTCAAAAATAATGAAAAGTGTTGGAAAAAACTGAAAACGTTGAATAAATATAAAAACCATTGAAGAAAGTTGAAAGAAATTGAAATAGTCGAAAAATATGAAAAATGCTGAAAAATTGATGAGAAAGTCGAAAGAATAAAGAAAATGTCGAATAAAATTGAAGGGGAATGGTAAAAGGTTGCAAATGTCAAAAGAATATGGGAAATGTTGAAAAAAATTTAATAGAAATGAAAACCACGAAATATGCATACATACGCATACAAATTTTAGCACAATAGCGCAATAGCTTGTATAGTTTGCGCTATATGACGTAATTAGTCTTAAAATTTAGGGCGGTGACACACCCAAATGCACAACCCAGTCTGACTTTTATCCAGAAATAGCTTTAGCTAAACCTCTTACACCAAATTTCAGTATGATTGCTCACATATTTCGATATTTATGCCACTTAAGATATTTTAATTGTATAGGCCGTGCCACGCCCACTGATGCAATCTTGTCAAGTTTCATTTAATTCCGAAGCTTATATTAACCGACACCTCTACACAAAATTTTATGAAGATTACTCTCATAGCACACTATCTATAGCATTAAACGTATTTTGCTTATATGGGAGGTGCCACACCCACCGGCACTATTGTGGCAAAATTTTGCAAGAAGACACCTTTTAGCAAGTGTATCTGCCATATTAAATTTCATAGCGATTGCGTTGTTAGTTCTCTTTTTATAACGTTTATAAATATTGTAGGCTGTGCCACGCCCTTCAACGAAATTTTCCAAAATATTGACGAAACTGGTATCGATGACAACTTTCAGTGGTATCATCCCTAAAATTTTAATGAAAATCGTATGTGCCATTTTGGAGTTATACGAAATCCAAATTTTTGATTGTTAAGAAGTGCCACGCCCACTTTTACAATTCTGCCGACTTTATGCGCAATTCAAGATTCATAAGATCTGTATTCGTGTACCAAATTTCATCACAATATCTTGCACGGTTTACGAGCTATGGCGTTATAAAAGTTAAAATTTAGGGCTGTGCCACGCCTCTTTAAGAGTCTTTGCAAACTTAAAATCTAGCCTAATCTTAATTTTGGTCTTATCTTCACCAAATCACTAATTTTCATTAAAATCACAGCAACTTTTTTTCAAAATGGACTTGGGTATATTTACATAGAGTATGGGCGGAAGGCGTGGCCGTTAACCGATTTCGCCCATTTTTATATGCTAGCAGCTGGCAAGAAGATGTGAGCTGTGTGCCAAATTTCATTGAATTAGCTTTTTTAGTTTTCCCGTAAACTTGATTTCAACAGACAGACACACAGACAGACAGACAGACGGACACAGCTATATCGACTGAGGTGGTGACGCTGATCAAGAATATATATACTTTTCCATACCTGTCACTCCCCCTTCTATGCGTTACAAACGGAATGACAAAGTGAATATCACCCCCTGTGTAGGATATAAACAGAATATTTGACAGCTAGCAGCAAGCACGAGCGCCCTTTGAGATAACTTAGAAAATCTAGTAGCGGACTTACAGTGGATTGCTGATGCTTTTTAGCAAAATTTCTGCAGACAACAAAACGACAGACTTTTAGAACAATAAATAACTCTGCCACCAGTAAACTAGAAAATTTTGCCATCTAATCTAGGACAGGAAGATCTAGAAAGAAGCTAAGGAACAACGAAAGTTATTGATTAGTGTTTTGGTAGGGTAGCTTGGAACTATCATTAAATTATGGATAAACATATGCTTGTCTGCCAATTAGAGTGTCAATTCTATTTACCCTACTTCGAGAACTGTTCGTGGCACATCTCTGTTTTCATGCTGTGAGAACGTTTGAAGATTTACTGCATCATACTAGTTAGATCGTATCAATGTGGCTTATATCCTGAACAAATCAACAACGGAGCAACTCCCAATCGGCTTCTCATCTGACAGATCTCGACAAATTAATTTAGTTGCACTGCGTAATGCTGAAAAATACGCATTGTTCTGTGGAGCATGGTACTAAGGACTGTTCCAGAAAAAACTTGCTTTTTTTATTTTCTTATTATACTATTGGGTAATATTGGATCTTTTTATACCTATAAGGCTACCAGGTGTCTTATAGGTATAAAAAGACCCAATATTTGTTCTATATAAAGTGACATTTGATATGATGTGTAGCACTTCTAACGACAAAGATATCTAGCAAGCAAGAAAAATAAAGTCCGCGAACTGATTTTGACCACATACCTGCAAAGTCCAGATTTAAAATATTCAGCTATAGCAAAAATAGTTGGTGCATCAGAAAAAACTGTCTACGCCTATTTCTAATTATAAGAAGGGTCTATCTGTTTCACGGAAAAAGGGTTCAGGCAGAAAACCAGAAGTTTCTAACCCAAAGTTAGCGGCGAAGGTAAAGCGCCTTTTTGAGCAGAATCCCAACACCTCAGTGGACGATATGGTGCGTGAAAATGCTAAATAAAAATCTACTGTACAAAGGATAGAGTAGAAAAGTAAGCTAAAGACATGTAGAGTTAAAAAAAAAAACCAGAGCGTTTGGATGAAAGTCAGTTGATGGTTCAGATGCGAGTCCGAAAATTGTATGAAAGGTAGCTGCCTAAATTTGATTGCTGTGTTATGTACGACAAATTTTACGTTAAAGCACATTTTAAGCAGCCACCTGGACAAGAATATTATACATCACCGAATAAGGGGCATGTGCCTAGTAAATCCAAAGAAAAAAAAATTTCGAAATTTCCCTAAGCAATATATGGTTTGGCAGACCATAAGCACCTGTGGTCTCAGAAGCAGCTTCTTTGTTACGCAAGGCACAATCAATTCCAAAGATTATATAGACGAGTGCCTCGAAAAACGTCTTCTACCATTTATTCGTGCATATGAGACTACCGTGATGTTCTGGCTTGATTAAGCAACCGCTCATTGCTCTAAAGCTACGATGGCACGCTATCAAAGTAAAAAGTTCAATTTTGTACCAAAAATATCAAATTCGCCCAACTGTCCAAAGCTTCACCCAATTGAGAGATATTGAACTCAAATGAAACGAGATCTTCGAAAGAATGCAAAAGACTTTACAAGACTTCAGATTTAAGTTGAAAAGAACGTACCGTACTGTCTATGAAACAACTGTGCACAGTTTAATGAAGGGCCTTAAGAAAAAAGTAAGAAATTTTTATAGAAAAAAAAATGTTAATTAGTTTTTAGATATTTATATTCTTAACACTAGCCATTATTAATAAAAAAAAGGGAAAAAGACCAAAAAAATTATTGGGTATTTTTTTATAATTAAGAAATAAAACGCAAGTTTTTTCTGGAACAGTCCTTAGTTCGTTAGGGCTTTTCCAAATTTGCACCGGATTTTGTCAAGTTGATGTTCTGCCATGTGATCTCTTTCAGCTCTTGCTGGAGTATATATAGAAGTGCGCAGCATAGAATAAACACAAGAGCTGCTTTTAATCTCTTTCCCCCAGTGATCTCTCTGGGAAACAATGGAGACAGGACACAAACAATTACATGCTATCCAGTAACAAACTAATCCACATTCTGATATAAAATTATTTTTACCTATTCTAAAAGAATCGTCAACTACATAAACGACATCATGGCGAGATTCTAACAAAGATAAACTTAAGCCAGCGTTATTGTTTAGGATTATCAAGTGTTAGCCTCGTAACGCATCTCTTAAAAGACTTCAGTTATTCTGTTAATTTTTCTGTTGCTCTGTGTGGAGCTAAGTTTTTTTGAGAAATTCTGGGTGCACGTAGAAAAAGATTAAGCCGAGATATCTACGATTTATATATAATGTGGATATAGTTCAAAAGGTCAAAATCTGTTGACTGTTTTGGCTCGTACCCAACAATCGAATAAAAGACAATGTTCTGGCTAAGTGAGCTTCCAGATTACAGCCCCTCGGTGTCACATCATTATGTTAAATTTACAATAATTTTGTTTTTTTATTCAGTGGTAATAATGATTTTGATCAATAATTTTGTCAATGTTTATTTTTGATTAGAATATCCTCAATTCAATGACTGTATTCACAAAATATCATTCAATATCATAATAAAATCAACATTGAATAGTGTGTTTTTCAATAACCTTCCCAGTTTTTTTCCAAGTAGCTGCCATAATTAATAGCTGGCATTATCTCCACTCCTTTCTCCGAACCATTAACATCCATCCAAGGGCAACATTTTCAAATTGTGCCATAATTTATCTCTGCCTACGAGCTACGATTCCAATAGCATGAAATTTTCTTGGGACAGCTTGTTCTTTGGTGACTTTTTAGTGCTTCTTGAGTATGACAGTGAAAGTGACAAAAAAAATCCCACAATTTTTACAAATACGACGACTCAACTCTTCATACATTGAAGGGCAATACAAATTTGACGATTCAAAATCGGTGCTACCAATTTTTCCTAATGGAACTTTTTTTCATGGAAACAAAAACTGTGACATCCTGTTATCCAGAATCCCTGCTCTGTCAGAAACTGTCACAGATGAGCTGACCCACTCCGCACTAGGACCGTGACATCATTTATAGAAGCTCCCCAATAAAATCTTCAATGCTGCAACCGCACACGCAGTCACTTAACCGATATTATCTTCGCAATTTAATGGAAAAACCTTTGCAGGATTAAGCTACCTAGGCCCACGATTTCTTTTTTGTATTTTTTACATATGTAGCTAAGGATGTTTTTATGCCTGTTTGTTTGTCTAATTTTCAAGCCCAAAAATGTGCTAGTTTGTTTCTTATGCTTGTAACTATTCATTAAGCATAGACTATTAAATTCTATTTTTTTTTTTGGTCATATAAAAACAATCGCTTGAAAATTAAAACGAAATGAGATACTTAGTATTAAGAGGCCCTAGGATTCATATGTCTGCACACATTTACTAATTTTTCGCTCTTGTAGCGGAGACCACCTTTATGTGAACTTAAGGTAATACCCAAAAACTTACCACTTTTCGCATCGAAATCGTTTCTGCTGGTGCTGCTTTCCATGCCTGCACCCACATTGTATTCTAAAAAAAATAAATGAGAGTTGAAAACAAATAAATAAAGTTAGGATCAGAATCAACTATTTAGGTGCAAGAAACTTTAAATTTATGACAAAAACTCATTGAAACCGTTGGCTAATTCAATAAATAAAATACTCGTAATTTTTGCGAGAGACAACGTTACCTTGACACACTTTGAAAATATTTTTTAGCATTGGGTACCAGGGTTGCCAACGTTTTTTTGAACAGATTTAGTATTTTTAAGCATTCAACTTGTAAAAAAAATAGTAGTTGACGAAAAATTAAACAAAAATATAGTAGGTATGTTTCAAAATAATATTTTATTTTTTAAATAAATCTTTTTTGCTGCTTTCAGCCTTCATTGATAAATTTTTTGTTCCTGAGGAAAGTTTCATAACTTTTATTGCAATCTAAATTTAAGTTGCAATGTGCCATTAACTCCACTTCAATATAAATTTAAATTTTAATTTGCCCTGCTGGTAAATTCAACTTTAATATATTTTGTAATAAGTTTGAGCAAACATCATTCAGTTTAATAAAACAATTTTGAAATCATATCCAATTAGTTAAAATGTTGTCAGTACAAGGCCAAGGTTGGCTGTACCTACAGTAGAACGTGAAGTACTTTTAAGAAAGAAAGTCCAAATTATTATTTCAAAAAAATATTATTTGTGGATTCTTTAACCCTTTAAGGTCAGTACTTTTTAACAATTTAACTGTTGTAGAATTTTTGTTTTTGAGCGTCTAGGAAAAAATATTTTTAGTGACACATTTTCAAAAATATCAAATCACTTTTATTTTTGGTTTTTACAAAAATTATCAAAGAAAAAACAGTTTTCATTATTTGAAAGAAAAATTTTTCACAGGATTTTGAAAATGGTCAAAAATATAGAACATTTAAAAAAATTGATTTTGAAAATGGTCTAAAATATAGGAAATTCAAAAAAATTATCCAATTGAAGCAGTCAAACGAAAAAGTTCCCATCGAGTCCCTTATCATGTTAACAAATATCGCCAAAATGTTTTATTTGCAGTATTTGTTAAAATATTAACCGATTCTTTGTGAAATCTTTAGATAAATTTGCATAAAATTTGTAAGCAAACATCATTTAAGTCCTTTATTACGTAAATAGACAAAGTCTGCTTTTAACAAATACAAATACAGATTTGATCAAATAGCATTAGATCCTAACTGATCTTCAAGAAGAAAAATTATGCCTAAAAGGACCCTTATTTCAAGTGTTATATTAATAGTGAAAGTATTGATAAGAGACATAAAAAATGTATTATGATAAAATAAATTTAATATAATATATATGTATCCCAGTAAAGAGAAGAGACTGTGTGAGTTCTTTACTTTCAATTTACGTGAGAAAAAAATGTACCGACTTTCACAAACTTCTCAATTTTCAAATTACAAGTTCATGTAAAAAATGAATATATTGTAGCTCCAAGGAAGGTATCCCTAGGCAACCGATTTCCACCATATTCTCTACACGTCTATTACACTATTTTTCTAGCATTCTGACAAAGTTTCGTTAAGATCGGTCAACTTAAGTATGTACCTGCTATACAGAAGCATGTAAATAGTAAATAAATGGGTCCAAGGGATGTACACCTAGCGACTGACCGATTTAATCTATTTAAGAGGTTTTCATTTAATTAATTTCATTATCATAGGTTCTTCTTTTTTTCTCCAAATTTTGTATGGACTCAGCCTAATGTGTGGCGTTTCAATTCATGCCACTATCCATGAACGCTCTCTTCAAACTTTTTAAACTGTTCTCTGCTAACAGCTGATGATGAAAAATGGCTGTAAGCTTTAAGCATTAAATTGTCTATTTCATGTCACAGTGCATTCATGTCAGCCTTTGCAGTGTTGTGTTTTAAAAGATAATGGCAGTTAACTTAACAACGTTCGGTATATGCATAAGTTTTTTTGCTTACGCTTAAACATTTCGAAAATAATAATAATTTTTCTCATTTTTCAATCCAAATAAAATATTTAGCTTACAACATATTTTTTTTTTTTTAAATGTTGTATTAAGACACATAATATAGCAGGGTTGGCAACCCGACTAGGTACCTACGTATAAAGGACTTGCATTGCTCAAATATTTGTAATTGTTATGTTTGTACATTGTGTGTGTAAATACACATATGTATGTTTGTATGTATATGTGCAGTTTGTCAAGTAATTGTGTGCGATAAAATGTTCACTTTAATATTGAATTAAAACAAGAAATACATACATTATTTTTAAACATTTTTTTTTATTCAATTCTTTGTCTCATTTCTCATTAGAAAACAACAGAAAAAGTATTTTATATAAACTAAAATAAATGTTTATGGAAATATAAAACAATGGCCATTTCATGCTGTCAAATAATTATTTGCAAAATGCAAGGAACATATGAATAGTCTAATAAGAAACTAGTAAAGGTGTTATCTTCGGCCAGGCCGAAACTCACATACCCTACACTACATTAAAAGTACTTTTTAAATAAATGTTAAAAAAATGTTGAGGAGGTTGAACAAGTTGAAAATAATGTAAAAAGGTTCAAAAATGTTGGAAAGTGTTGGAAAAAACTGAAAATGTCAAAAGAATATGGGAAATGTTGAAAAAAATAGAATAGAAATGAAAAACACGAAATATGTCACACCCACTCCTACAAATCCGCCCACTCTTGTTTCAATAAATGATATTCGTGATTGACATGATCAAACCAAATTTTAGCACAATAGCTTGTATAGCTTGCGATATGTGCCGTAAGTATTCTTAAAATTTAGGGCGGTGACAGACGCACTGGTGCAATCCACTCAGATTTTGATCCAGAAATAGCTTTTTATAAAAAAACTTCTTACACCAAATTTCACTATGACTGCTCATATATTTCGATAGTTATGCCACTTAAGGTATTTTAATTGTATGGGAGGTGCTACGCCCACTGTTGCTATTTCGCCAGCTTTTGATGCATAGATACCTATTACCCAGTAAACCACTTACATCAAATTCCAGATCGATTGCTCCAATTGTTCACTTAAAATAGCACTTACAACTTTATGTGAATGAGGGAGGTGCCACGCCCACTGATGGAATCTTGTCAAGTTTCATTTAATTCTGAAGCTTATATTAACCGATACCTCTACACAAAATTTTATGAAGATTACTCTCTATTCGCTTATATGGGAGGTGCCACACCCACCGGCGCAATTGTGCCAAAATTTTGCAAGAAGACACCTTTTAGCAAGTGTATCCGCCATATTAAATTTCATAACGATTGCGTTGTTAGTTCTCTTTTATAACGTTTATAAATATTGTAGGCTATGATACGCCCTTAAAATAAATTTTTCAGTATATTGACGTAGCTTGTATTGTTGACTACTTTCAGTGGTATCATTCCTAAAATTGTAATGAAAATCGTATGTGCCAATTTGGAGTTATACGAAATCCAATTTTTTAATTACTTAGAAATGCCACGCCCACTTTTACAATTCCGCCCACTTTATGCGCAATTCAAAATTCACAAGATCTGTATCCGTGTACCAAATTTCATCACAATATCTTGCAAAGTTTACGAGCAATGGCGTCATAAAACTTAAAATTTAGGGATGTGCCACGCCTCTTTAAGAGCCTTGCAAACTTAAGACCTAGCCTAATCTTAATGTTGTTCTCAAATTCACAAAATCACCAATTTTGATCAAAACCGCAGCAACTTTTTTTCAAAATGGACTTGGGTATATTTACATAAAGTACGGGCGGAAGGCGTGGCTGTGAACCGATTTCACCCATTTTTATATGCTAGCAGCTTGCAAGAAGATGTGACCTGTGTGCCGAATTTCATTGAATTAGCTTGCTTAGTTTTTGCGTAAACCTGATTTCAACAGACAGACAGACAGACAGACAGACAGACAGACGGACAGACAGACGGACACAGCTATATCGACTCAGGTGGTGACGCTGATCAAGAATATATATACTTTTCCATACCTGCCACGCCCCCTTCTATGCGTTGCAAACGGAATGACAAAGTGAATATACCCTCTGTGTAGGCCTACACTCTAGGGTATAAAAACTCAATACTTGCTGTGACCACCACAAACATCAACCACGGCTTGTAGCCTTCTTGGAATAGACGCAATGAGTTTTTGTAAATCATATGCGTTCGGTATCTTTTCGAGCATTCCTTTTTATTATCTCTTTATTCTATTTTAATTGCTCTGTGATTTGACCACTCCAGACTTCTTATTTGGCCTTTTTTTTAAGTCACGGGTCTTCGCAAACAAGCCACACCCCTTATCAAAAATAAAAGAGAACATGAAGAATTTTTGTCGTCAAAAGTTTTGACAAAAATCATGGGAAATGCTGTGAAATGAGCCGGTATTTGTATCAACTCTGACGCCTGCCACTTGGTTGATATTATCTTCGCTACAATTTTGAAAAAAGGGCTCATCCAATGTATTCCAAATCACGCTTTCTAGGTTGATCCTTAGAATATCTTCCTATCTATGTTATGTGACGAAAACTCATCAACGCTCATGAAAAATGAAAAAAACAAAACAATGAAAGCACAAAAGAAGCAATCAGAGCACCCTCTATTCTTCAGCTGCAACTTTGTAGAAAATTCAGAATGGCAACCCCAATATCATTAAGAAATTAAACGTTTTGCTTGACTTACAGTGAAACTCGTAAGTAGCTGAACAGTATTTAAAGGAGGTCGCAGCAGCGGTCTTTCGAACAGTTGGTGCCAAAGATAGATTGAGTTGAAGGCCTGTTATTGAACAAATGACTCAATTCAAGAGTTTTTAAAACGTGCACGTAGAATGGTAGAACACGGGTAGCACGTGCTGGATGATTTGGAATTTTTGTTTGCTCTAATAAGTGTTTTCAAAAAAAAATCTCATTTTTAACAAGATGTAAAATCTGATATGAAACAGAATCGAGCCCATCTGAAAAATTCTCAGATTTAAACCCTTGAGTGCATTCCACAGACTGAAGATATAATCGCAGAAGGTTAAATTTTACATGGCAATATGAGTGTCAAAAGGCAACTTCTAGGAGCTCAGGCCCACCCTAACTACTGAACAATAAAAAAAACGATTTAAAGTGAGAACGAAATAAAAAACTGTAAAGAGAGCTTTTTGCAGAAAAAGTCGAAATTTTTTTAAAATGGTGAAAAATTGGAAGAGCATTGAAAAAGTCGAAGAACATTTCAAAATTTGAAGAATGTTGGTAAAGTAAAAAATATGTTAAAATTGTATGAGAAGTCAAAAACCGTTAATAATTAAAAAAAAAGAAGAAGTCAAAAACTATTGAAAAAATCGATAAATTCAAACAGTCGAAATATGTATCTTGAATGAGTCGAAACTGTGTATCTTGAAAAATTGAATTGTTGAAAATGTTCAAAAAATCGTCACATTAGATTTTATTTGTCCTAAACTCAACTACAGAAGAGCGAAAGCTTTAAACCCATTTTAGTAAAAATTTGCATACTGGGTGATCCACTTTAACTACCCTTGGCCATTATCTTGAGAACTAAGAAAGATAGTGATAAATGTGTTGGGCAAAAGCAAAAACGTTTCTAGGGTTCAAATAACAGTGACCTTGCCTTGGAACTTCCAGCCAATTTTCAAGGTTGCTTCGCAGTCAACTGTGATTTTTTAGATCTAAGTATGTACATCATTAATAAATTTCAATCCTAGAGAAAAATGTTTCATACAAGTCCTATCTATTTTTTCCCAGGGAATACAAATTTGCAACAACAAATAAAGGTGTATATTTAAAAAATTACAGCTAAGCCCAAAGGCCAGGTTACACAATTTGACCCCTAGAAACTTTCTAACTTTGGCCTAAAACATTTATCTCTATCTTACTTAATTGTCGAGGTATTGGCCTTGGGAATTAAAATAGATCACATTATATTAGTGTTACTATAGCCCAGTTGACTGTATCTGGTCACCAAAGGTTGCGCCACCTACCAGAATGAAATAATGAAAGAATAATGTGATCTCGTTTCAAAAGCAGAGCGAAAAGCGTGACAGTAATACAAATAAAATTTATGGTCCAACTGAAGCCGCTGATGTTACAAAACGACTACGGTAAGTTCATCTCGAAAGAAGGACATTATGGGTGACTTCAACACGAACGTAGAAATTGGCAACAATAACTTCAAACAATTTATGGGTCAAAATGGCGTCGGCACGAGAAATGTAAACGGTGCACTTTTATCCCAGCTCTGCATCGACACAATCTTATGTTTGAAGGGACACTATCACCGAAAATATAACCAAATAGACCATTTCTCCCTAAAAGACCAGTTACAAAATCAGACAAAATCGGGCAATGAAAATAAAACATGGGAGCTCATTGACAACATCAAATGACTAGCTAATCCGTTGCAAAGAACATTTCTCGAACACCATCAACCGTCTTTCTCCACCCTTTAGCCGTCGCCATATGCTCATTCCTGAGGAGGGATCACAGCCACTAGCCTCGTGCTCACCTTCACTAACAGAGATAACGAAAGCCATTAAATCTCTCAAAAGCAACAAAGCAGCGGGAGCAGATCGTATGGTCACCAAAATGTTGAAAGCTTCTCCGAAGTTCACCACTGAATTATTGTACGCAGTTCTTGTTCAAATTTGGGAAGAAGAACAAACATCTGAAGACTGACTCTTAGGGACCTTAGTAAAAGTGTCTAAAAAAGGGAACATGTTATGCCAGAACTATAGGCTCATCATAATATTGTCAGTTCCGCATAAGATCTTAACGTATATCCTCCTCACCATAGTCAAACGAAAAATAGAACCACTTATCCAAAAATATCAAGCTGGATTTCGCCCGAACAGCTTGTGTGTTGGTCAAATTGATACCCTTCGCATTATTGTAGAGCAGATGGATGAGTGGCAGACTTTGTTGCATCTTACTTTCATCGACTAAAATACTGCTTTTAATTGCATCGACCGAGATTACATCTGGGATGCATTGAAAAGACGAAGTGGAGCACCCAAGATTATTAATCACATCAATGGTCAATACAGAGGTTCAAATGTAGTGTATTACATAACGAGAAACTTTCTGATCCTTTTGAGTCCGTCTCAGGTGTACTTCAAGGTTGTTTGCTGTCACCAATCTTGTTTCTGATAGTGCTTGACGATATTCTTAGCAGAGCCCTTAACTCTACAAATCGCGGCGTTCAATGAACTTTTAGCGAGCATCTGGAAGATAACGCTTAGATGCCGATAACTTGTGCCTCCTCTCCACCAATCAGTCAAACATGCAAGAAAACTCACTGCCAGCAGATCTTCTTCGGAAAAAGTAGGTCTGAAAATCAACATAATTAAAACAAAAAGCATTTCCCTTCGCCGAACTGGAACCAGCAATAGCTTCATGTTAGGCGAATCCAGCATGGAAGAAGTAGATCAATCTCTTTTCTTCTCAGAAGCATTCCTCGGAATAAAAATTACGGTAACGGTAAAGAAGGCAATTTGAAATGGTTCAAGTGGATTAATCTCTCTTCTTCTCAGAAGCATTCCTCGGAGCAAAAATTACAGTAAAGATAAAGGAGGCAATTTGAAATGGTTTAAGTGGGAGATCTGCTGCTTAAAAGCACAGCATCGCCAAAGCAACTTTAATTTGCCATTCAGCTAAACGCCAGTTATCTGGAAGCACTACATTGATACATCAGTCCAAAATTGATCATAAGAAAGTATTTCGTACAGACGAAAGGAAAATGTTGGTAAATTTAGTCTCGTGGTTCAAGGTATAGTACAATACCTGATTGTACCTTGGACCACTTTGGCACTCTAAAGAAAAACGTCTGGTACGTGGGCTTGAAAAAAAAGCTGCGTCTTTTTGCCTCAATGCCATAAAAGCTAAAATATCAGTTTAAAATGTAGAGACGTCTGAGAAAAAAATCAGCCATTACTTGGAGACAGATTTTTTTTAAAAAAAGCTCCAAGGTACATGCACTTCCCCTAAAACTGGTGATAATAATTTTCAAGTACAAGAATATTGGAGAAAATTGAAAAAACGAATGGAAGATCTTATTGCGCAGATTGAAAGATGCTGTTCAAAAATATTGACTGGGGTGTGTGGAATAAATAAGTACTCAAAAACGTGACTAAGCGTTGAAAACTGCAATAGTTGAGAAATGTTGAAGAACCCTAATGAAATGTGTTGAAAAATGCTAAAAAAAAGCTGAGTTTGTTGAATAAATCGAAAATGTTAAGTCGAAAAAAGTTTTATCATTTTCGATTTATAAAAATGAAAATATCAAAAAGTCTAAACATAATTCACGCATCATTCATTCATCAGAGAAAAGAAAAATTTATGTATTAGATTTTAAAATATATTGGAACTTACTTGTGCCAGAGATGCCTTCATCTCCACTTCCAATATCAGACATGATTTTCGCTTCGACAACAATTTTTGGACTGCGGCCTTAAAGAGGTGGTTTCGCCAAAACTTTATGGTACTTATTATGATTAATTTTTTGAAATGTATATTTATTCTATTTTGATAGAGCTTACCTAGAGATTTATTTTGAGTATTTATAATACTTTTATTTAATTACGATCGTGGAGTAGAAAGAAGTTATAACGTTGGACAGCCTTTTAATTTCTTAAGCGATGCCTCCTTACACTTGAGACCGACGACGGCGAGCACGCATACGACACGAATACAACAGTTGCGGAGTATAATTTTTTTTAACTTGGAGTTTGTTGATCTCCGTTACTTTATTTTGAAATATCAATTATTTTTGGTTATATTTGAGTCGAGCTGGCACATTCGTGTGATGCGCTTGCTCATGTAGCCAATAACTAAAACACACTAGAAACTGTTGTCTTTTTTTGAAAAATTTTGTAAACTTTTTTTTTATTTGAATACCGACCGCTCTCCTTTGAAATAAATATTCTTAACACATTATAATCGATCTTGCTTTGTATTTATATTATCTTCACCACTAGATCACTCACGCGACTGTTTCTATTCTCTTCGTTGTCGTTGTTGTCGCCGTCTTCCTTGTGCTGGACAAAGGACTTGCGGTAGAACTTACAGTATCTCCATCCACTAAACTCTACAATAAAAGGTGTAATTGTTAATAGATTTTTTTTTTTTATAAAAAAATCAATATATTGATTTACAAAAAAAAAAAACTTGTTTAAGCAGTAACGCGGTTGGATGTAAGGATTATCTACTATTCTGTTCAAAAGTATTGAAAGAATTTTAAAAACGCATTATTTCAGATTAAGTATTAAGTATTAAGTGATTGTTATTGTATTTTGAAAAAAAAAGTAAAGGTGTTATCTTCGGCCAGGCCGAAACTCACATACCCTACACTACATTGAATGTACTTTTTAAATAAATGTTACAAATATGTTGAGGAGGTTGAATAAGTTGTAAATAATGTAAAAAGGTTCAAAAATGTTGGAAAGTGTTGGAAAAAACTGAAAATGTCAAAAGAATATGGGAAATGTTGAAAAAATTAGAATAGAAATAAAAACACGAAATATGTCACGCCCACTTCTACAATTCCACCCACTTTTGTTTCAATAAATGATATTCGTGATTGACATGCACAAACCAAATTTTAGCATAATAGCTTGTATAGTTTGCGATATGTGCCGTAATTATTCTTAAAATTTAGGGCGGTGACACACCCACTGGTACAATCCACTCAGATTTTGATCCAAAAGTAGCCTTCCACAAACAAACCTCTTACACCAAATTTCACTATGATTGCTCATATATTTCGATAGTTATGCCACTTAAGGTATTTTAATTGTATGAGAGGTGCCACGCCCGCTGTTGCTATTTCGCCAGCTTTTGATTCATATGTACCTAATAACCAGTAGACCACTTACATCAAATTTCAGATCAATTGCTGCAATAGTTCACTTAAAATAGCACTTACAACTTTATGTTAATGAGGGAGGTGCCACGTTCACTGATGTAATCTTTTCAAGTTTCATTGAATTTCAAAGCTTATAGTAACCGACACCTCTACACAAAATTTTATGAAGATAACTCTCATAGCACACTATCTATAGCATTAAACGAATTTTGCTTATATGGGAGGTGCCACACCCACCGGCACTATTGTACCAAAACTTTGCAAGAAGACACCTTTTAGCGAGTTTATCTGCCATATTAAATGTCATAGCGATTGCGTTGTTAGTTCTCTTTTTATAACGTTTATAAATATTGTAGGCTGTGCCACGCCCTTCAACAAAATTTTCCTGAATATTGAATGAACTTGTATTGACGACTGCTTTCAGTGGTATCATCCCTAAAATTTTTATGAAAATCGTATGTGCCAATTTGGAGTTATACGAAATCCAAATTTTAAATTACTAAAAAGTGCCACGCCCACTTTTACAATTCCGCCCACTTTATGCGCAATTCAAAATTCACAAGATCTGTATCCGTGTACCAAATTTCATCACAATATCTTGCACAGTTTACGAGCAATGGCGTCATAAAACTTAAAATTTAGGGCTGTGCCACGCCTCTTTAAGAGCCTTTGCAAACTTAAGACCTAGCCTAATCTTAATGTTGTTCTCATATTCACAAAATCACCAATTTTGATCAAAATCGCTGCAACTTTTTTTCAAAATGGACTTGGGTATATTTACATAGAGTGTGGGCGGAAGGCGTGGCTGTGAACCGATTTCGCCCATTTTTATATGCTAGCAGCTTGCAAGAAGATGTGAGCTGTGTGCAAAATTTTATTGAACTAGCTTGCTTAGTTTTTGCGTAAACCTGATTTCAACAGACAGACAGACAGACAGACAGACAGACGGACACAGGTATATCGACTCAGGTGGTGACGCTGATCAAGAATATATATACTTTTCCATACCTACCACGCCCCCTTCTATGCGTTACAAACGGAATAACAAAGTGAATATACCCTCTGTGTAGGGTATAAAGATGTCGAAAAATTGTTTTGGTCACATAGCACCGTTTTTCTAAACATTTCGTTCCTCAACATTTTTTTAACATTTATTTAAAACGTACTTTTAATGTAGTGTAGGGTGTGTGAGTTTCGACCTGGCCGAAGATAACACCTTTAATAGTTTTTTTTTAGGCTGTTGCAAAATTGAACTTTAGGTAACTTTGTAAACAGAAACTTGTTGCTCTTGGGCAAATGAAACTATATGCTCGATTCTGTGGGTATGAATTGAACTTTGATTAATCGATTGGAAACTTCCATACAAAATATTTTCAAAAATCTGATGTATATCCGATAGCAAAATTTTGGAACAGCAAGTATTTTAGAAACTACGATATAAACAATGTTGCGCGGCGTGGTACTTTTTTCAAAAAAGAAATTGGAGATAAAGTTATCTGTAACTTTATAAGTAAAAGCTTGTTGTTCTTGGACGAACCAATTTGAATGAAACTTTGGCATACAAAGGAAATGAAATTAATTTTATTTAATCGTTTGGAAATAATAAAATAAACTTTCATAATTATTTACATACAAAACTCATTGTTTTTAAACAATTTATTTTTTTTTATGTTTTTTAAATCTAAAAATCTGCGCCTTTCAAAAATCAAAAAAAAATTACTAAACATCAAAGCTCTAAGGAGTCCAGATCAGTTGAGAGAAGTTAAGTGTCGCTGTTAATTTAGAAATAATAATGAAAATAAAGTACGCGCGTGCAACACAACTGCACATCTCGTATTCCGGTGCACCACGCCGCACACCATTGTTTCCGAAATAATTACGACTCGTAACTCTTCTCAACGGATTTGGACTCCGAATGAATTTGATATAAAGTATTTTTTTTTATATTTTACGAAAAAAAAAATTTATAAATAATTACTGTAAAAAGGCGAAAAAATTGTTTTTTTGAAAATTTCCAAACGATACATTAATAATAATAATACAAAATAGTGATGTAGTATATTTTTATAAATGTGCTTAGAAAGCTCTTTTATATCGTTTAAATTGATGTTGGATTTTCTTTGCTCCAGAGTTTCCCAACTTATAAAGAATTTTTAAAAGCTACACTTTCGACTTCTGATATCAAGGGCTCCAAAACTAGATGCGGCCCCCAACTTTTGATTCAATATTCGTTGTCAGTATTAAAATTTCGTAAGAAATGTAGGGTGAAATTATAAATTGAGAGCATTGATATTGTAATAACAAATTATTTAGAAAAATGTTGGAGTGTTTTTAAAAAACGTTGGTCATCAATTTGGTATAATCGGCATATCTCGAACAAATTTTAACTTCAATATGAAAACCGTATTTTGAAAAATGATCTAGGCGCTCTCAGCACATAACGTTTTTTATAAATTTCGATGGCTATATATTCTATATCAACTTTTGATTTCATATTCGTTATCATTATTCAAGTCTCGCAAGAAAAAGATTCTATAACAAATAAGGACTGGGGATTCTAAGGTAAACGTATGTCCTTTTATATTTTACTCTATGTGCTCAAATTTGTAATAATTTTTAGTTTCCCCATAAATGCTGGATATATATGCCATATTAAATAAATAAAAATGCCAGATCCAAAATATTTTATAACATAAATTGCTGAAATTGCACTTGTTTTAAATAGACAGAACTGCAATTTTTAAATAATCAACGGCAACACTGTAACATTTTCATTGTTCGGAGAGAGCATATGAGTGCGCTTCAGTTTTGATTTCACTTCAGTTAATTTTTGTTAGTTTATCTCAATTACTGGGGGAGTGGTGAGGTGAATTGATTTTAAAGCAAACCAAAGAGTAGCAAAAAAAGTTTGAAGGTTACACGCAACGTAATGGATTATATATAGTAGGATTGGTTTTCTTTAGTTTTAATTATTTTTTGATTTGTCACTCTTTTTTCTTTCTCCATTGATGCAATTTCACACACACAATTTACATTTTATTATTTATTTTGTTAGTACATTCAAAACTTTTTATGAAAGGAATTATATGAAGTTTCATGACAAAGAACACTCACGACATTAAGAAAATTTTAGCATGAATAAAAATTTTCGTTCATATGATTTATGAAAATTTGTAAATTTGTTCCTTTGTACATTTGCTTTAAAAAAGTTTGTTAGCTTTCAACACATTTTTTAACGTAGTCAATAGGTATATTGGTATGTTGATGTATAAAAGAACATTTATATATTTATTTATTATCGTTAAAAACCTATGTATGGTAACTACCCGTTCGACAAACTCAGCAGGCTGACTGACTGACGTACGGACTCAACGACGTTTTAACAAAAAAAAAAAAAAAAAACAAACAACGTCAACACTTTAAAAGAGAAAAGAGAGGAAGAGAACTGCTACATAGTTGCCAGCTCGAACTAGTTTATTCCCATATTTTTTTTCTCAAAAAAAAAAATGGATAAAACAATATATAGGGAAATTTCGCATGAACTCACATTTTTGCATTAAAAAAAATTAGTACTTAATTAGAAAATAATAAATCACAAAGTTAAGAGGATTTAAGCTAGTGGTGTTACTTCACCAAAACCTTGGGGGAGGAGCGAGAATCGTAATTCCACCATTATTAGATGGTTTTATTGAATTGATGTATTGAATAATAACTGGAAATAGACCCTTGGGGGGAGCCAATGCCCTCACCAACCCTTCTGAATTCACGCCACTGATGTAATCATAGTTAAGAGACAAATTAACGTTACCCATTAATTATAATTTTGCAGGTAGTAAATTTTGCTAGTAAACCGACGATATGCGCTGTAAGTGCGAACCTTGCAAATTGCACGGCCTTATAAATTTTGTACTGGCTGTGGAACTCTAATCATTTATTGGTCATGATCAAAGGTAACATTTTTAGAACTCACCCTTTACCTGACATACATATCTAGCACACTTTGAAAGCAATCATATTAAGATTTGGAGTTAGAATATTTATAAACAGTTATTTCTCGATCAAAATCGGTCTGGATTGGACCAGTGGGTGTGACTATATTGCAATTATACAAGCTAATGTGATAAAATTTGGTAAGCGGATGCTGATCATGAATATATTTTATTGAACCAAAAGTAAGTGGTATTGGAAATTTGGCGCGTGTCATTTCTCGAGTTTTTTTAACATTTTCTGATTTTTCAAACTCATTCAACCTTTTTCAAGATTCTTTATTATATATACACTTCCTGGATTTTTTTCAAATTTTTTAACAGTCTACATATATCCTTCTTTTTAAACTTTTCAGAGAGAAAAATAAAAAATCATGCTGTTGGAATTGCAATCAATGCAAATCTCTAAGACCGGAAATTTTCCTTAGTTCCTTTCAATGTGTCTTTTAAACAGCTCAGAAAGAGTCTCTTGAAAGACATCAAAGAGGGAAAATTTCTTTATATTTCATACGCAAAATGGCT
>OY804262.1:9384570-9610306 GCA_963680825.1 Meiosimyza decipiens | reverse complement strand
ATCTGTGTGTAGTGTTTGTAAGTCTAATGTTCGAATCGAAATATCTCAAAAACAATAGGATAAGAAATCATTTAATCAGCTTTGTTAAGATATGCTGTAACTTTATAAAAAGAGTTGAAAAGATTTAAATAAATTTGTTGCAACATTAAGTTATATATCTAAAAAAAAATGTATTCAAACTCTGTTCAGCTTAACATCTTCTTTAATGGCGGGAATTTCGACTTGAAAGCAGATAGATGCTTAGGATTAATTGAAGAATAGCATATAAAACCAAAAACAGCAGATGTTATACCAAAAATATTTTGAAAAACATTTTTTTGAATAAATAAATGAATCTTTAAACAAAATTATTTTTGATTTCTTTTTTTTTTCATAAGACTAAAGCATTTTAAAGCAAAAACAGTCGTTGGCTTTTTTATTCTCTTCCTCATTTTGAGTTATTTCGTTTCAAAAAATGTTTAAAAACGTAAAAGAAACAGTGTATAATCCTTTAAAGAATGACCGATTGTACAGGCTATGCCAGATTAAAAGAACTTACTTAAAATGGTGAAAATATGGCAGCACCATTCAGAATAGGGTAGTTCACATGATACTTTATGTTCTACAACATGGCTTGCCAATGTCAATATTTGGTCATTTAATATCTAGAAACAGCCGCAGATACTCAAGTTGTATTGATTTCAACTAACTTGATTTTTCAGTTTGCTTGTCCAACCATAAAACTTGTCTGAACGCTGACTGTAAGGCTTAGCACATATTTTTCAATTGATATAAGATTACATGCATTTAACTTTGACGCTTAAGAATTTTTCTGCAATTGATGTTTGATGGCATGCTGTGTCATATGAATTTAAAGCGATATCCACAGACCAAACGAATGCAAAACAGCTGATCTGTTTATTGCTTTAGTCGTGAATACTAATGGGTCAAACAGAGTACGAATGGGGTCGGGAAATCGGCAACGACCACCCGCTGTCAAAAATATGCCTCGTCGGTAAATCGATGGAGTATACAAAATTCCGAAGGTCGACGAACGACGGAAAATTCAACTGCCATTTTGTTTACACAAAATTCACATTTGCGTGTAAGCCACATAGATGAAAACAATTAATTCGAAATTGACGGCAACCCGTTGGCAGGTTACAATACGTTCGATTTCATACGATCAAGTGTGTTAAGATTTTGACAGCGGGTGAACGTTGATAATTACCCGAACCCTGTTTGAATTCAGTTCAACGCATAATGAAGGTAAGGCGCCTTTTTTAATACGACCGTGCATCGTACATCTGTCAAATACAGTTATGGCTTGGTTCAAATGAGAGCCACACAAGATGGTGTGTCTTATTGTTTATGGGTTTGTGTTATAATGAAAAGACCGTTAGATAACGCGCGTTGAAACAACGCTCGTGTGAATTTAGCCTGAAATTAATGTTATCACATTGCAACGTTTACATAAAAAGCATGTTGTGACCATTTTCGCTGAAGCTAAACAAAACTGGGACGCGCGATTTAGTTTCTGTATCAAATCGTACCAAAAAATTATAAATGTCCAAATAGATAGCCAAAACAAAATTAAGGAATAAGCTGATAGGTTTTGACAGTTGATCGCTGTGCAAAACGGATTTTGATCGATCAGCTGATTCATTTTGACTTTAAGCCGACTTATGGAAGAAGCAGCATATTTTCTTCGCAGCAACCTTATTTTATTCAATCAATGCGTATGATTCGAGAGCTACGTTTAAATAAAAAATTCATACCATAAAATAATATTTTATTTTTACAACAACTTCTAATGCATTCACATACCTAAAACAGAGTTAAGAGTTTGTTTACATATAAAATGTAGGAGAATAATATGTAGTATAAAACTGCATTCTGGGAAGAACTCTGGCAGCACTGGTGTTAAGCGTTCGTCGATTGGTGAGCAGTCTATTCGTCGTGAAAGTTTTGAAGTGTAGGAAAATTAATTTATAAGCGAAAGATAAATTAACTGAAACAAAAAGAAAATAGTCAAACGACAGGCTGAAATAGAGTGATGGATTAAACTGTTTACTTGTTAATGTGCAATTAAGTTTTCCCATTTCGAAATGTGTACATATGTATATAAAGTCTGAATATCTAGTTTATATCTACTTAATACGCGAAATCAGCGTTGTATTCCTAAAATGAAGTGAGTGAAACAGATAGCATTTTGCGAACATGAAAGGCAAATGGTTTTCTTATGTGTAAAAGTGTTGCCAGAATCGTGGATATTATGTTTGTGTGAAAAGTGGTGCCGTTTGAATTTGTTTTTCTTTGTTGCTTGAATTGCAAAACGTCGGAAATTAAGCCTGTGTAATATTTCATCAAAAACCAAACCGGTAAGTAAGAGGAAGAGACGAAAAGCCTCTCAGGAAAGTGATTGCAACACTTCGAAAATATCGTATACTATATAGTTATATTCCTATATATATACGTATTAAGTAGTTTTATAAATGGAATTACTTTTTTGGGGGAAAAATATTAGGAAATAGTGTCGGACTTTCAATTTGAGCCATCAAAGGATGTAGCTAAAATATACTCAACATTTGACAAGATTTTCGCAATAATTCCGGCTAAGTCCTTAAGTTTAGGGACAGTCTATTTTTAAAATTCTTATAACGTTTTTGATTCTAAAAAAAGACATGACATCAAAATGTGTATCGCATCTATTTTCAGAAATATAGCCATCGGAAGTTGCGGAAACTACTTTTAAATAAAGCGGTATAAGTTAGGACCAATTAACGGGTATCATATGAAAGATAATTGAATAAGATTAAAAAAAAGGAGAAATGAATATATGAAGTTCGAGATGAGGATTTTTGTAAAATTTTGAGCTTTATTGAACCTGGGTTCGCAACTTTTTTTTTACATAAAAACTGTATCAGCATCTTTCGATGGCTATATATCCGAAATTAGATCTGAGCAACACTTAAGTTTGATTATTTATTCCTAAAACGCTAGCTTTCCTACAAAAAAATTGAGAAAAGTCCCTAAAGTAAACCTGTTCCCTCATCTGAACTGCATCAGAAGTGTATTTGGCGTTGGCGTCACAATCAAGGTTGACATAAATAGATACCAGTTATCATGTTCTAAAAGTTGCTCCATCATAACGGGAGTCAGGTACTACTATAGTTTGTTTTCGAACACATGAATTTTCGTTGCTGTAAAGGCTCCGGTACATAGAAAACAATGCACGCATCGCGTGCATTGTTTTCTATTCTCCAGCTTAATCTTTAAAATGGGTGCAAACCGCTCGATAGAAGAGCTATTTTGCGCTAGCCAGCCGAACCTTAATTGCCTGAAGCCTTATCGTGTTGACCATTTATTCTATCCTACAGTAGATCCGATTCAAAATTTGACTAAAAAAGTTAATAAGAACGTTCGTAAGTGTAAAACCGCAGCGCTTAACTGAATACAGTAAACCATTTTGGTCTTTTTTTTTGAAAAACAAACATTACATTTCGAGTAAGCTGATCAGCTGTTGTGCAGCTATTTGATTACAGAACTTGGTTCTTATGTGTGTATGCCTGGGCCTTATAACAATTTTCCCAATAAAATTAAGTGAGTTTGCCCTGATTATTCTTAATGAACTTCAATATATTATTTAGATATATCTGGCAACATTGATTTCTCCTTATACTTTTTTGTGATGCATGATATGAAATAGCATAAAAAAGTTTAGAAAAGGGAGTAATGTGGTAGTATGTGTCACTATTTTCCTCCAGCTCAAAATATAAGAAGATTTAAAATCATTAACTAAACGCAAAGTAAATATTTTATCTAAAATCAGTTTTCACATAGATACATTACAAAAAATTAATTTGCGTAGTTTAGGAAGTGTAGTGCATGGCCTTGTAATATGTGCAACTCGTTAAAAAAAACGAAACGAATACAAAATGAGTGAGTGGGAAGAGTGAACGAGAAAAAAGTTTGATGACCACTAGGTACGAAAAGAAAATGAAACAGTGAGAAAGAACGAGTGGGTATTTGTTAGAAAGAAAAAATGTTAAGAAAACTATTTCTACTAAAATAATAATAAATTTAAACTGAATAAACAAGAAACACAACAAAAAAAAAAAAATTATTTTCAGAACTAAAGGTTTTAGAAAGCAGCATCATATATCGAGTAAGTTTCTTTTCTGTATAAAATTCTTAGAATTTTTTATGCTGCTGTGCCTCACCCAGATTCAATAATAACTATAAGTCATATTCCATTTTTACAAGTAAAAAACTTTTAAGATGAAAATGATATTGTATAAAATATTAGAGTTTCGCCGGTTAACTTTTTAAAATTTTTTTTACACTTTTTTTCCGCCCCCATATTTAGTGACAATAATTCGTCAGGTTGAATAGTATACCATCATTTGCAACACCCTAGCCGTACTTCGTTTCCTTGCTATCAAAAATGAACTCGGGATCGTATCCCGGACAACAAGACACAATCAGCGGCTCCATCACCATTACTCTTGCTTTGATTTTAGCCGTTGTCCTCACGTGGTATAGCGTATTATATGAATTCATAATGGAACGATTTTCAAAATTTTTTAACTTTTGGAAACAATAGTGTGTTTCTTAAAAAACATTTTGATACGTTTAACTCGAATTTGGCTTCGATTTGCTCTATCATTATGTTGAGTTTTGAGATAAAAGTGCATATGTACGTGCTGTGATAATTTTTTTAGAGGTGAAATAGAGGCCAAATTAAATTGGTATTCATCTCGACCTCGATGATTTTGTTAACTTTTCATATATCCTCATTAGTTTTTGTGTGGATTTTTTTAATATTGAGTCTTAAACAAAAATATCTCATAAACTAGGGAGTTATAAAATAATGTTATTAAACCTTTTTTGTTCAGATATTGAGGTTTATAAGTTCCGGTTTGCTGTGTCATTATGTCTACAGCTCTTCAGTGTCGAACCTAAAACTTACTGAGTTGGATTTGATGGCGGCAGTATATGCGACGTCCACAAGACAAAGAATTTCATCACAAACAACTAAAGTTGTTTTGTAGGCATCGTTTTTGACGTACTGATCTTCCAAATCGCACAATCTCTCTCGAACTAATCGTGCTTATAGCTGATTGGGATTATCTTGAAACACAATCATTTGCATTTCCTTGAAAGTCAAAAAATAATTGTATTTTGCTTCGCAAATGATCTTCCGGTCGGATATTTCATCCATTTTCCGTGGACATTGTGGTCTAGGAATGTTATTTGTTGATTTATTATTGATCTTAATCTTATTGAAAATCTTTGTCACTAGCAAAAAATGGACATTTTCATATCTGGAGGAGTTAGACCAGTTGGTAAAAGAAGACCAGGAAAAATATAGCCCCAGAAAAATTCTAAAAGCTAATTGCTTCTATGTCAAAGCCATGCAAATCTGTAATAGCAAATAAAGGTTTTCTAACAAAATATTAAATGACATTTTAAGTTTTCTTAAAGATATTAACTCGAAATGCGAGTTAAATGGTCTACTTGCCCCGGGTCTGTAATGGTCTTAAAGGTCCATATCATCTCCTTACATCAAAAAGCCTTAGCCACAAAGAATTCAGAATCGAGTTTTTGATTGATTATCATGCATTTGAAATTCAAACGGCCGTAATAAGAAGTTTTTGAGTTTCACATAGCAAATTGACACAAAATTTATTGAGCTGATTAGCTCAATAAAATAGCTATAAGAATTTGTAGTTCACTCAACTTCATGAAAAATCGATCAGGTTCCGTTTTGAAAACAAGCGGCTCATTTCATCTACACTGACTTCCTCAAATTTAAATAGCTTGCATGCAGTGCTCATTGCTCTGAATGCGCTTATATCAACTTCATTCTCAATATTATCAGCAATATTCACCGCCTATTTTTATATAATTTATTTAAGCTTAGCTATTATCTTAGCTATTTCAACGTTATCGGTCCTGCGCGCGCAGTGCGACTAAAATCCAAGTCGCTTTTTTCGCATTAACTGTTTATAACAGTATTCATTCATCACAATTTACTTTGCCTTTTCAAAAATGTTTTTTTTTTTTGTTGTAAATCAAGATCATAATTTCTTAAGAATTAATCGTAAATATTTTGAGAATGCAAACTTCCTCCCAGCAAAGATTCGATTTTTCTTTCAATTTTTGGCGAAAAAACTACTATGGCAACTTGAAACGCTCAATCGTTTTTTGAGTGGCCCCAAAATCAAAATTCGGACATACTTATTCAGTTCTGCATGGCACCTGTCCCAGCATTCCCATACAAAAACGAAAGCTTAATGCTTCATGTTTGGGCACATTATTTATTTATAATTTCATATATACAGCTATGTGAAAAATAATAAGGACACCTGTTTTTCAAATGATTAAGTTCTAATAAAAATTAAAAGATTAATTTTTAAATGAAATCTTAGCATTATATTATAGCTTGAACTTTTTAATTAATAAGCAAATGAAGTTTTTATCCAGGAATTTTTTTTTATTTTTAAAAAATACTTTGTACATTTGCTCTGTGAAAAAAAAAATAAGTGCACTTCGTGTTATAATGAAAAATTTTTAAAAAACAATAAAAATTTAGATAAACTTCAGATTCTGTTAAAAAAATTTCAAAGGAGGTTAATGTTTAGTTGAAGAACCCTTGCTGCTTGGCACCGCCTTAGCCTTGAGCCGATATGTTTTTGACAGGTTGTTATCGGTATTGAGTAACATGCACGTTCAATAAGACCCCATAGCTCATCCTCATTTGACGGACACTTTCCGTCAAGAGATATTTTTGCAATATGCTACAGATTTTCTATCGGATTTAAGCCTGACGATTATGCTGGCCACTCTAAAACCTTGACAAAATTGCTCCTAAACCACTCTGTTGTACATTTTGCAATATGTTTTGGGTCTGTATCTATCTATTGCTTATCTAATCTACTGCTTTCATGATGCCCTCGATACGGTGTATTGGTCCCACACCATTGTAGGAAAATGATCCCCAAACCATGATGTTGGCCCAACCAATATGCTCAGTATCAAATTTTACTCGTTGCTGAATATTTTTTTGAGACAAGAATGATACTTTTCTTGGGCTGTAGGCCCGTAATATTCCAAGAATAAGCGTTCTTCGAATAGTCGATGTATCAACATCAATATTTAAGTCAGCTTTGATTTGTTTGAAAAAGGCAAAAGCGAAGGATATTTTGTTTTACTGTAGGCGTGTAATTTTAGCTTTTCTTCCACGTGTTTCAATCTTTTCAATCCCTTTGACTGCATTTTCGAACAGAGTTTCTGCTGATCTGCCGATCTGCTCCCACTGCTGTGTTGTTTTTGAGAGGTTTGATGGCGTTATGGCCATATCTGTTAATAAAGGCGGCACAAGGCTAGTCACTGTGATCTTACCTCAGGGAGGGGCATATGGCGACTGCCAGCTGGTTGAGGTATATGATATGTTTTTTCCAACGGATTAACTGGTCATCAATAGTTATCAAAAAGTATCTGTTTTATTTTTTTGATGCGCAGATTTTGTCTGAATTTGTTACTACTCATCTTGTGAGTTATTTCGTAAACTGTACGAAGATCTCTGATTTCTGCAGCTTGTTGAGCTTTGGCTGCGAGGTCGTTGAGTAGTTCTCGTTTATGTTTTTTGCAGGAGGCTTTAACTTCCTTATAAAGGGCGTTATATATTTATGGAGTCTTTTCTTTGTGCTTCATTTCTCACGTGTTTTGCAATGTGAATTTTTCCTTTGGATGCGTCGCTCATCCATGGTTTTCTGCTCCTTGGAGTGAAACCAAGTATGATCTCGCTCGCTGTTATAAATGCCGAGTGAATGTTTTTTCATTTAGATTCAATTGACCTTCGGAGGTTAGTGTCTCTGATCCTTTTATCAAATCTATTTTCTTCAGCTGTTTCAACAGATTACTCGTTTGCGTAGTTTTCTGGGAAGAGAGCCTTATAGTTGTTGCTATTACATATTTTTTGCTCTATTTGAATGAGATTCTTCATTTAAGGTAATGGATGTACTACCAGAAGTTTTCTTAGTTGCATTGCTGGTTTCAATATTCTTAAAAAAGATAACATCTCTCGCAATTTCAATTTTATTTTTGTCTGGTTCATATATTCGCAAACCAGTAGAATCTTCTGCATTACCGACAAAATTTGTTATCTAAATTCTTTGAATACAGTGCGGTTCTTGCAGCTACTGCAATAGCGCAATTATCTCTCTCTGCTGACGCATTTTGCTAAAGATTATGTGGAACCAGGTGGAACCAGCTCGACATCTATATTTATTAATTATTAACCATTGTCTGACCTACTTACTTTCACATTCTTGTCAGATCAGTTTTGACATCCATAAGATATTTATCCAAGGAGACACATACTACACTCTTTCTTTTTCAGAAGAAAACTTCTCTCTAGTGCGAGACCGCTTAAATCGTCATGAGTAAGCTCTGCTACTTCTGTGGTCTTATTTTCTCTACTTTGGAAAGATGAATGATATTGCTTCCCAAAATTACAAGCATCACAGAATATGTATTTTTCGTCATTAAATGGAATATGGCTTGCTTTTAAAAATCGCCTGCAATGAACGATATTTTGATGTGCCAATTTGTTATGCCGCTTAGTCAATGGCAGTAAACCGTCGTATTGTGTTTCAGAAATGCACATAGTTGATAATCAGATGACATCTTTAGACTCTTTTCTAAGGCATTTCGCCAGTTTGCACTAGAAGAATTTAATCTTGCTTCTTTCATTATAAATCTTTCAGTTTAATTTTCAATTGTTTGCTGCTTTACTGCCTTAGGCTCCCATGCACTAAATAAATGAGCTAAACTTGGTGGAAGTGTCATTAAGATTTTTTTTATTGCCGTTGTGTTAGAAATACATTCACCCACAACTTTTAACTCAGATACTAAAGTTTCTAGATTTGAAATATCTGTAACTTGTTGATATCTGTGTACATTCGCTGTTTATTTAAATTCATAAATGCTCTCCAGTTTACACTACATTTCTCTTGCAGTTTTACAACTGATTACATGCATCAACAGTAGTTGCCCAACCCGATTATAATAATTTTCTGAGCCTTTCGGTCAACTCTCAGCCAGTCTTTGACACCGATTTCCTCATGAATATTGGTAACCAGTACACCAGTGCCACCAGCCACATTCATGCCACCAGCCACATTCATGCCACCTACTGCACCAGCACCATCAGCTACATTTGCGCTACCTGTTGCACCAGCACGACCAGCTATATCTAAGGAGTGCGTCATTAGAAATTCATACGTGCATACGTTTTCATGAAAAAACAATTTAAATTATTTTGATCAGGTTAGCTTAGAAAATCATGTCAAGTACTATTTCATATCACTTTGCATTACTCATCTATTATTTTGGGAAGACATGAGCAATGAAATAGAAGTGCGTAAGAAAAATTTAAAAGGATTGCAATTAACGCTAAAGTTAGCATAACCTTTGAATCCCAGGTAAAAAAATGTTAGCATGAATCAAATGCAGGGAACGAGCTGGAAAAAAGGTTGTGGTGAACATAATAACGCAAAGAAGGTCGAAACCATGCTGAAGAAAAGCCCAACCTTTTATTTCGCAATTTTCTAAGGACGCACTCCTTACGTCACCTGCTGCAACATCACCACTAGCCACACCTGCACTGGCGCCCACACCAGTACCACCAGATTTCAACGCCGTCTGCACTACCAGCTAGACCAAATATATCATCAGTAATACAATGCAACAAATCACTGGCATTCAGAATTGCTTTAATTTGAAATTGCTACATGTTCCATTGATCTGCTTGTAAAATCAAATAGGGTGAAAAAACATTGAAAAAATTTTCAGAGATGGTACTCCTTTATGTTCTGAAAATTTTGAGCCTAAAAAGGCTGAAATCGATGATGGTGTATTTGGGAAATTGATGTTTTCTTGGAAAGTAAACTTTTTTATCTTTTAGCACATAGAAAACGCTCAGGCTTTCATTTATTCAGATTTGCAGTTTTTTTATCATCTACTAGAACACAACTACCTAAAAATAATAAAAAAGCTGATTTAAATTGTGTTGGCTTTTTTATATTCATCAAAGAATGTTATTGTTTTACTTACGAGCTTTTTTGAGCACAATTAAAACCTTTTTTTTTTTAAAATACTATTGGTCAAAAAAATTTTATCGAATTTTTGTTATATCTTCTACATGATAGAGCAATCACACAAAAAAGTTTCAGCCTATTTAAAAAACATGAGGGTAATGTTAGGCCCTTTACAGATGGAATGACCCATATACTATGTAAAAAAAATAAAACATGCTAGCCGTCAAAAAGAACAAAAAAGTTCATAATTTTTGTTCTTGATTCACGGGCTGCAGTTTATTTAAGAGATAAGAATCAATTCAATGGACGACATTTATTATAGCATAAGTTAACTTTAAGAGCGCCACTAATTTTTTTATAAACGCTTAATTTTCTTACGTGGCTTGCAATACTGGCAACGTATATGCCATCAAAAGTTGAAGGACCCATCTAGTTTCAGAGATGTAGACATCGGATGTCGGGATATAGCTTTTAATGAATTCTTTATAATGAGTTGGGAACACCTGGATCGATTTTCAAAATATGTATTTCATATGAAATATAAATTAATAAGCTATAAAATTTGATAAAAAGTTATTATTAAATACATTTTTATTAATAAATTGCTATTCACAGTTAATTTTTCTTTGCCAACGGATTTTTTTATGGAAGACAAATGAACGAGGTCTAAAAATTTCCTTAGCATTTAATTTTCGGAAAGTCCAAATATATCATCCTTACTAGTTGCTATTTCTAGTTTGAAAGGATTTTTATGCCCATAAACTTAATAAACAGCTAAACTAAAATATGTGAATATTCTTCATTCTTGTAATCTAATATATAAAATTCTCGTGTTGAACTCCTCCGAAACGGCTCGACCGATTTTCGTGAAACTTAGCGTGCACATCGGCTAGGGTTGAGAATCGAACAACATCTATTTTTCATCCCCCTGAATGTTAACGGTGGTCCGAAAATTCCAAAAAAAAAAAGATAGATTAGTTTTACCCAACAAACAATATAGAAAAGTAAGTTTTACCCGCTCAGTGACAACCAGGATAGGGATAGGGACAGGAATAGGGATAAGGATAAGGGATAGGCATGGCGATAGGGATGGAGACAAATATGGAGCTGAAGATAGTGACATGAACAGGAAGGGCAGAACAACGTTTGCCGGGTCAGCTAGTAATATATGAAAATATTGAAACTGGTAAAACAGATTTTGGGGACTGCCAAGATGTATACACCAGCCCATTACATTAAGCATAGCACTTTTATGAAAATATTAAACGGTGACCCAATTGCCCTTTTGTGTTAAATGATCAATGGTCAATATTTCTCCTTTACGGAATGGTAAGGACCAATCGTTTAATACTGGATCAATACGAAGATAGTTGAGATAAGCTTTTCATGGGAAATAATGCACTCCGAATCTGCTTAAGAGCATGTCTAGTTTTAATTTTCAAACACTTATATCGCATTTACTTATACATATTTTTTATTTTCTTTTGCAGGAAATCGGGAAAAAACTTTTCAACATTGCCAACACCATCATAACAAAAATTACATAAAGCAATAGCTCCTCAAACTATAGTTTACAGTATGAATTGTTAGATAGCATTAATTATAATATTTTGTAACGAAGAACAGAGGTAAAAAAATTGTATAATAATTCAAACGAACCGAATTAAAAACTAATACATATACCATGTATGTAAATTAAAATATATGTTTATAACATGTCTCTGAAACTATAGACATAATGCACGGAATCAATTTCTTTCAATGTTTAATTTAAAAGTTTTTGCAATTTAAGCTCAATTAGTTAGTTCTCTTATATAAAACAAAAAAAAAAACGATTTTGTAAAACAAGCAAAAGCAACAAATAATCATTTTCTTCAATCTCACTTACGCCCATAGAAGATATTACTGCTTAGAAGCTGACGCGATTTTTGGCTAAAAAGCATTTCTATTTGGTAAGTTGAATGCAATATAAGTAACATATGTAGATGTATCGAGTTTTAAAGCCAACTCTTAACTGGTAAATTTCTTTGCAATTTATTTCGAATTAGAACTTAAGATGGCTGTCCTTATTTCTGTAACAAAACTCTGACCAAACGAAAAATACGAAAAGTTTATGCCTATCACATACGTCTTAAGTTATAGCTCTTTCTTTACAAATTAAAGTTATAAGGAAAACCCTTTTAACGACTTATTCATTTATCGGTCATTGTTTTACAACCGCACAGATTTCAAGAAAAACTAGTAAAAGTGTTATCTTCGGCCAGGCCGAAACTCACATACCCCACTCTGCATTGAAAGTACTTTCTAAATAAATGTTAATACATTGAAAATAAATTACCTAATATATTCATGAAAATTGTATGTGCCAATTGTGAGTTATACAAATCAAAAATTTAAATTTTGAAAAATGAAATTTCGCCCACTTTAAGCACAATTCAAGATATTTATGATCTGTATCCGTGTACTTAATTTCATCACAATATCTTGCACGGTTAACGAGCTATGGCGTTATTGAAGTTAAAATTTAGGACTTTGCCACGCTCTTTTAAGAGTCTTTGCTAATTTTAAACCTAGTCCAATCATAATTTTTTTCACATGTTCACCAAATCACCAAGTTTCATCAAAATCGCAGCAACTTTTTTCATAGTGTGCAGGGGTATATTTACATATAGTATGGGCGGTGGGCGTGCGCGTAAACTAATTTTGCCCATTTCATGCTAGCTGCATGTAAGAAGGTATGAGCTATGTGCCAAATTTCATTGAATTAGCTAGCTTAGTTTTCCCGTAAACGTGACTTCAACAAACACACAGACAGACAGATGGACATAGCTATATCAACTCAGGTGGTGACGCTGATCAAGAATATATATACTTTTCTATACCTGCCACGCCCCCTTCTATGCGTTACAAACGGAATGACAAACTGAATATACACTCTGTACAGGGTATACAAAAACTCCAAAGTATATCACGATTTTGGAAAAAAAAAATTTTTTTTTTTAAAATATCCACTTATGAATTTCCGATAATTGGCTGGATTTTGTCAAAACTACTCATACTTGAGGTCGAAAGTTCAAATGTGGAATTTTTCGAAAATAAAAAATTTTTTAGCTAAATCCAAATATGCGTGTGAAGTACTATAGTGAGCTTTAAACAAATTTCGGGCGATTCTAAAATTTCAAGTCCAAAATTGTGTGCGGTTTGTAAAAGAATGACCGATATTATTGGCAATTTGGAGTCGTTGAGTCGGAAGTTTGAGTTCTGATTTCGGCTACACGTCAATGGTAAATCAACCTTATTTGTACACGGATTTAAGACCATTTTACTCAGCAGAGCAAAGTAAGCAAAATGCAACCTAACCTATTCCATAATTTAAAGCTTATTAAACGCTAATTTTGTGCTGAAAAAAAAATTTTTTGTGTAGCACGAATTTTTGGAAAAATTAAGGTTTTTGCTAGCTGAAGCAAACCATATGAGAATTCTTTCTAAAGGGTGTTTTTTTAGAGGTATAGAGCTTCGAATTGAAATAAAACACAAGAAAATCGTTTTAATGTCCATCAATTTGGCTTTATTGGAAGGATAATTTTATGCCATTAATGTTTAAATATGATTTCGGGCATGTGGCCGCCGCGGCTGGCTCGAATAAAGCCAATTCTACAGGTCCAATTTTGAACCACTTTTTCGAGCATATGGGGCCGTATGTCGGCAATAACGCCACGAATGTTGGCTTTCAAGTCCCCTAACGTTTCTGGTTTGTTGGCGTAGACGAGCGACTTCACATATCCCCAAAGAAAATACTCCAATGGTGTCAAATCACACGATCTTGGTGGCCAATTGACATGTCCATTCCGCGAAATTATGCGCTCATCGAATGTTTCCTTCAATAAATCGATTGTGACGTGCGCTGTGTGGCATGTAGCGCCGTCTTGTTGGAACCACAACTCATCCACATTCATGCCATCCAATTCGGGAACAAAATAGTCGGTTATCATGGCTCTATACCGGTCTCCATTAACGGTAACTGACTCTCCAGCATTATTTCAGAAGAAGTATGGCCCAATGACTCCACCAGCCCATAGAGCACACCAAACAGTCAGTTTTTGTGGATGTAATGGCGTCTCAAGGGTCTCATGTGAATTCTCTTCACTCCAAATGCGGCAATTTTGCTTGTTGACGTAGCCATTCAACCAAAAATGAGCCTCATCACTGAACAAAATTTTGCGATGAAAATCAGCATCGAGATCAATCTCATTTTCGGCCCATACACCAAAATCACGACGCATTGCATGGTCTCGCGGCTTTAATTCTTGCACAAGCTGGATCTTGTAAGGTCGCAAGCCAAGATCTTTGCGCAAAATCTTCCATAAAGTTGATGGACAAAGCTCCAATTGCTGTGCACGGTGGCGAATCGATTCATTCGGGTCCTCTTCAACATTTTGCTCTACAGCGGCAATTGTTTCTTCGGTGCGCACTGTTCGACGTCTCTGCGGATGCGTATTATCACATAGAGTAAACGTAGTGCGAAAACGATCCATGGTTAACCGAATTAATTGCTCTGATGAACGATTATGTCGACCATAAAATGGACGGAGCTTGCGGTAAACTTCGCGAACTGAACCATTATTTTCGAAATAAATTTGCACGATTTGCAAGCGTTGTTCTTTTGTCAACCTGTTCATGATGAAATGGCAAACCAAACTGAACATAAATGACATTAGAGTTGCCAGATTTGACCATAAAATGTCAGTTTTATCTCTATTCGAAAAACAAACCTCTAAAAAAAACACCCTTTACATCGTTTTCACGCTTTTGGAAATTGACATAATATTTTTTTCTTAATTTTTGTAGAATAAATCTTGATAAAAAGTTATTTTTTAAGTTTTTGCACTTACTAAGCACTCAATATTGGCATAGGTTAGATTGTATTTTGTTAAAATTTTCTAACGTAGCTAAACTATATGCTCTGCTAAACGTGTTTGAAGCTATGTATGGCTTATGCTACTTCAATTTTGCAGCACTAATTAGCACTAACTTATTTTGTAAGAAGAAACCTTAATTTTTCAAAAATTCGAACAGCACTAAGTTTTTCCTTTGTTGTACTAAATTATGGCATATGTTAAATTACCTTTTGCTAAAAATTTTCATGTATGCTTTCCTAGCCTCTCTTTAAGATATCACAAACTTAGTTTTTCCAAAAATTCGTACAGCACTAACTTTTTCATCTCAGCACTAAATTAGCACTTAATTAGCGCTTAATCAGCGCTTAATTATGTTGTAGTCTACGTTTTATTTTACTTATTTGGCCTTACCGAGTTAAAGGGTCTCTTTTTATACTTCAAGTTTGCACTACCTTTCCAGCAGCACTCCTTGACCCCCATATAATCTCAGTCGTTTGTCCTGTATGTAAATTTATACATAAAATTTGACTAAAATGCTGCATAGGAGACCTAAGGTGTAGGGCTGGTGCCGTATACTAAGTTGACATCTGTTGATATTCCTCCAGAATTTAGGTTTAATTTTTGCACAGAGTGTTTTCTTCCACTTTCTCTATGGATAGTTTCTTTTTGAAACTTAAGTTTGATTCTTCGAGGCGCAGCAAAGTTTAAATTCTGTCAACCTGAAAACCATTTTAGCCTAAGTTCCATTTTAATAGCTTTCACACAGCGTGGACTCAATTCAAAAATACGATTTCTGAGATAAATTTTTTGTTAAATTGTCTTAATGAAATGGTGCTCACAATTCTACCTTATATTTCGCGTTGAGCCCACGCTGCGTGAAAGATCAAACTTGAGCTTGGGCTGAAATGGTTCCCAGATTCGTAAAATCTACCCACAGTTAGGCTTTGGTACTCTCAGGTTTTAGTACACATTGGTTTGGGATGAAGTTGTGAGGTGAAAGTACTTCTTTGATATCAATCTCGCTCATGTAGGTTAGGTTTTCATATAAATATATCCATGAACTGTGTAAATGCGGATTTAAGGGCTGAATTTCCAAGGGATATTTGTCGCCACATTAACGTTTTCGTTAGGCTCCATTGCAAATATTTTGTATGTGATGCAGTCAACGAACAGCTGATTTCGCACAGAAAGTGCGATGAGTTTCGCTCTTTGCTTAAGCAAATTACATTTAATGAAACTCGACTAAACTTCTTGTTGAGTACGTTGTAGTTTTAATCTACGGTTTATGTGTATTTTCACAGTTGCATAAACTGACTTCAGTCAATGCATGCATAATTTAGTTAGGCTTTAACTCTCGTCAATGGTACAAATGCCACAAGACGCTGATTTCGATGTTTCATTTCCGATTTTCCTAGACTAAGTTCACCAAAGAACATTGTTCTGTAAAATTGGGAGGTTGTCTGACAGTTTACTTTGTCCAATCGATCGTCCATTTTATCGGTGCGTTTCAATTCAGTATCTGTTAGAGTCATATCCTTAGGAATATTCCAAATGGAGATTCCACGGTTGAATTAATTTGAGATTGACAAGCTAGTTCTACCTTGTTAAGTGTACCTTAAAACCAGTTTCATTGTCCTCTAGTGGCACCGCTGAATACCGCCGTCATTACACAAAAGAAGATATGCGACGTATTCAATTGGATACAGAGCTAACTTCAAAGAAAAAATATCGAAATTCGATACTCGAAATGAAGTATTTCGTTTTTCGATCTATCAAAATAAAAATATCGATATATCGATATATTTTGCCCAAGCTTACTTCGAAAAAATTCCTTGTTGTTTCATTAACCCATCTATTATCAGGTTAACTTGTGAGTCTTAATCCAGAATAGAAGTGTATGCTATTGGTTGACCATTGATTCAAATGAATCTGATTCCTGCTGTGCTGAGCAAGATCTACGGTCGAATTTGATGACCTCCTCCTGCTGTTAATGTTGCTGCCTGTTGTGGTTTTGCTCTGACGTTACTGTTGTTTCAAAGTGTAGACAAGTGTTGTGTTTGTGGTTGCATTTTGTGCAACTACGAGACGTACATTGGTGTGCTGAATGGCCAGACCTCAAGCAATTTGTGTATAGTATTTGCTTGCTAACAAATTCGAATCATTGAATTTAAAAAATTTTGGACATGTAAATAGTAGATGTGGTCCGCCTTTACATAAGCTATACAGTTTGTTTCTTTGATTGATTGGCAACGACTGATGTGTACGCCTTGGCATCTACTTTCACTTTTTTCGTGATTATTCTCCAAACCCTGAAATCTGGCTTCGATGAAGTCCAGCAATTCATTTATTCCTAGGATATCAGCGGATGCTCCTCGTTGCTGCTGGTAGGCTTGCCTGGCCCCGCTCTCCAATCTTGGTAGTAGAAGCAATATTACTAATAAATCCCAGGACATGACATCAACACCCCAGTTCAGTATACCGTGAATTTCCATGCTTGTGTTCATCATGCACTTGAGGTCAGTTGCATTGTATGCCCTTACCGGCCTCAAATTCAGCATTATTCCTATATGACCTCTTTATTAATATCGCTTGAGGTTTTAAATTTAGCCAAAGTTGAGGGAAGATGATTTAGCAGACATGCCGCTTCCCCACGCAGGTTGCTATTCAATTGCTGCTTTTTCTCGTTGCTTATCTGTTTGTTTTGGTGAATTAAGTGACCAAATAGTTCTCAAAATGTGGATCACTATTCGTAGCTCCCACTGAAAATATTGATATTGACAACAGGAAGCTCGATAGGTGCGCCGTATATGCCACTTCTGTATTGCTGCGTTCGTCAAGACCTTAGCAAATCATTGCGATGTAGGCGTCTTGATACATCTTTGCTAACCTTTGAGTCAGTCGTTTTTGACAACTTCCAAAATCCATTTTCGGCCTCATTATATCATTGAGGCAGTAACATTTTTTTCGAAAAGCGCGTCCAAAATACCCCTTTAGACTGTCGGGGATCTCCCCTGTCATTTCCAAAATCCATTTCTGACCTTTCTTATCGATTCGTGGAGCAATTTTTTTATCCAAAAATTGGTCGACACACCTTTAGGGTGGTCGGGGACCTCCCTTTTCCCATCGTTGCGTGCAGTAAAATTATTTAAGCAACATAGTTGCATAATATATCAAAAACATTTTCTTTTTAGAAACTCTAGTCGAGAGAAGCAGAATAGGAAGTAGAGAAAAGATAGTAATGCAACAACGAAATTCGGCTATTTTCGGGCATCGGAACGGGCTTTGGCAAGGCAACCCTGTTTGTTTAGTTTCATCAAAATTCATCACTATCCCTCCTCTACATCCCATCCTGTAATCTTATACACTCGACTTTTCTACAGCGGGCTCTTGGACTATTAGTGATATTTAGTATTTCCTTGATTTTTTGAACAAAAAAAGATTATTTGCGACTTTGGAAAATAAAAGTTTATAAAAACTTTCTACATGTGATTGAAATAAATAAAAGTGTTAAAATGCGTTTTTTCAACTCCGAATACCCTTATACTGATTTCTCTAAAGGATACTTATGCTTGGTTTACTCATGTGTCCTTCCGACACCGATTGCCGTTTCACGCTTGAGAAGGCTGATTGTCCTTTCGGATTTCAGCGTTGTCTGTAAACACAAAGTGGGCAAATTTGGATTTTATTGGAAACATCATACGCATGAATATGTCTTTTCAGATTATAAATATCAATTTGCAGCAGAGCGCTGAAAATCTGGTTATACAGACATATTTACGGTTTTACCAAGATAAAAACACTAAGTGGGCAAAGTAGTTCAATCCTGGTTAATATACAAGTGCCCGTATTTGATGGCACCGCCAACATAGTCGCCAGACCTTAACGTGACGCCTGTAATCAATAAGCCAATGACATGGGAGACAGTATCTATTTGAGATTTACAGCGTTTATAGCTTTTGACGTTTTAGAAAACACTAAACATTAATCATAACTTAAAATGTATAAAATAAACTAAAAATAATATTTATGTACATATATTTAATTAACTTTTTCGTTCAGAAATTACATATCTATCAAAATTTAAAATTGTGTGTTGTTTTGGATACATATGATAAACTAAGTTTTGGTTAAAAATCAATTGGACTAGTCATGCCTTTTTTTCAATTGCAGGACGTATGTTGTAAAACATGAGGTGTTTAATTTACGCCTTGTTGTTAGCTGATTTGCTGCAATATGTGACGTCGTTTCGAAGTGCAACAACTATAACAAAACAAGAAAGCAGTGAATTAAGTGATATTGCTTACCCAATAGTGTTTACGAATGGATTTCCTTCAGAAAACTTAAAAAAAGAAACTAATGTCTCATCTGTCACATCAGATGGTGCTGCCCACCAAAACAGGCACAATTATAGTAACATCATAACAAGTTCTATTAAGTTTGATACTCTGCTAAATCATTTGGTGGTTGACACAATCACTGGGCGCGTTTTTGTTGGCGGCGTAAACCATTTATATCAGCTGTCCCCAGAGCTTCAACTACATGAAACCGTTCAAACTGGCCCACAGAATGATTCTGTGGAATGCACAGTGCTTGATTGCCCAGCACATGCTAATCGTAAGCCCACTGACAATTACAATAAAGTTTTATTAATTGATCGTGCTACATCACGATTGATATCATGTGGTTCCTTATTCCAAGGCACTTGTACAGTACGTAATTTACAAAATGTAAGCATTGTAGAGCAGGATGTTCCAGATGCAGTTGTGGCAAATGATGCAAACTCATCAACAGTAGCGTTTATCGCACCTGGACCGCCACAACATCCAGTGACGAATGTTATGTATGTTGGTGTTACTTACACAAATAACTCACCATATCGCAGTGAGATACCCGCAGTGGCCTCCCGTTCGTTAGAGAAAACTAAAATGTTTCAAATTGCTTCATCTGCTGTGACAACAGGTACGCGAATTTTTATAAATTCTTATGCGAGGGAAGCATATCTTGTCAACTATGTATATGGCTTTAGTTCGGAGAGATTTTCATATTTTTTAACAACACAACTTAAGCATAACCATCATTCATCACCTAAGGAATATATAACTAAGCTTGTGCGTATTTGTCAAGAAGACTCGAACTATTACTCATACACAGAAATTCCTGTTGATTGCATCAGTGATGCTCAAGGTGGCACTAAATATAATTTAGTACAAGCTGGATTTTTGGGAAAACCAAGTGCTGATTTGGCTGAAAACTTGGCTATAACTGTGCAAGATGATGTGCTTTATGCAGTTTTCTCGGAAGGACGAGGCAATGTCTCTACGGAAAAGTCAGCATTGTGTATTTACTCTTTAAAATCGATCAGAAGAAAATTTATGCAAAACATTAAGTCCTGCTTCAATGGCGTAGGTTCACGCGGTTTAGACTTCATTTCACCAAATATGGCATGTGTGCTGACGGTAAGTAATAATAATTCCATCATAAAACATAAAATTAAAATTAGTGGCGAAATTGCTTCAAATAGGAAATTAGGTTTTGAGCACCATTGCTAATTTTGAATGTCTTGTAGTTTCTGGACAACATTTTCTTTACAGCTATCAGATATTTAATTACATTTATTTGTTCATATGTAAAAACAAGCCTATTAAACCAAAAAACTAATAACAAGCTAGATAACAGCTATTTTAGATATACTTTTTATTGAAAACTTTTTCACATACGTGAAAACGATAGGTATTCTTATTGAATGTGTCTATTTGATTTATTTTTTTATAAAAATGGTTTCCTGTAAAATCAAACTGTATAAAAAATATCAATTTTGTTTCCTGTTTGGCATTATGAACTTTTGACTTCTTAACCCCTAAAACCCTCCACAATAGAAATTGTTTATATGCGTAAAGCCTTGTACATTAATATTTAAAAGGGAAACGTTTCTCTTTGAACTTCGTTGCAAACCAGGAATGGAAAATGCAAAATATGATTTGTTACTTTTCGTTTTGTAAAAGTTATAAATGAAACAAAAAAGTACTGAAAAGGAGAAATCAAAACACTTATATATGAATTATTAATTTTCAATACTAAAGTAAATTATACAAATTAATTTTCCCTAGAACAAACTCATCCGAAGCGCATTGGAAAAAACTGGTTTTAAAACAATCTTCGAGAGATTTCAAAGATATTTTTGAGCCTGAAAATATGCTTACATTTTTTTTTGTCAGAGCTGCGGCTGGCAGTCACTTATTTAGGCTTTGATGTAGAAATATTGTAGCTTACGAAGTCGGTGTTGAACATAATATAGAAAAAAATCCTTAATATATTATTTCTATTATAAAGAAACATATTCTCAAGATGCAAAAATGCCTCGAAAACTATTTAAACTGGGCACATTTTCGAGCCACGAAAAAAATGTGTATGAAGCAAAGTTTACGCAACCCTCGAAAATTTTCGAGGCAATTTTGATACGAAAGCAGCCTCGAAAAGTCGGAAAGTGAATCAGTCTTTCGTTTGTCAAAACAATTTGAAATTCTTCTGAATAAATTTAACAATACGATTTTATAACGGTACTCGTGTATATATAAAGCTCAATTGGCAGAATTTTTGTTTTGTTATTTACCATGCTACAATTAACATGGTAGCAGCATTTCTAAATGATGATACTTTCTCTTTATTTTAAGTTGTACCTAACTTGTCAAAATCTGTTAAGGTACTGACAAAATACTTTTACATATTCTTTCCAAATTGTATACTAGAGCGGTTCAGATAAAAAATTTTTTGTGCCAGCGGATTATAAGAGCCTTATATGTCTAGACAAAGTTTCTTGAAAGGATTTTCATTAATATTGAAAACTGGATTGGCGCCCCTTGTTTTAAGTTGCCTACCCATTTTAAAAAATATTGATTTATAACGACAAAAAAAAATGAAAAAATACCGATTATCCACTTTCTAGTAGCAAAAGCGCCGATCCCGGTTTACCGCCGATCTCGTGGTACAATATTTTTAACGTATTTTTAATACTGTAAATCGAATATCATTATCTTATTTTCAAAGCAAGATATCTACATTCTTCTAAAATCAAACTGTGAAATTGCCATTCTTCATTCGTTTACGCGTTTGCATTGATAGGGATGTTCCCGTAAGCAAGCTCGAAAACTTTCGAGTCTTACACGCTTTTCGAGTTTTTGCGTTAAGAGGCATACCTTTATTATAAAAGTTTCACTTAGTACATTTAACAGAGACTTCACTTTAAATAAGCAATTTTTCTAAAATAGTCTTGAAGTTATCGCGTGTATGACCTTTTCATCTTGTTACCATCGTATTCTAAATTATTTTAAATAGTTCTAGAAACAAAGCATACACTTATACTGTAATAAGGTCGATTAGTTTCAATGTTCCATTGATTGTTTTTTATCAATAGTACAATTCAATTAAATAGTTATTTTAAACAACTGTATTACAGAAACTACAAACTATAGGAGAAGATTTTTGTGGCCTTGATGTCAATTCACCTCTTGGTGGTGAGCAACCCATAGCTGCTGTGCCAGTAGCAATATTTAATACACGTCTAACATCTGTTGCTGCAACTAGTACCAGTGGTTATACAGTTGTTTTTATAGGCTCTGCAAATGGTTACTTAAAGAAAGTTGTTGTAGAGTCAGCGAACTCTGCAATCGAATATGCAAATATTCCAATAGACGTGGGAGCACCCATAAATACAGATATGCAATTCGATAGTCAGAATATGTACGTTTACGTTATGTCTAAACATCAGGTAGCCAAAGTTAAAGTATATGATTGCTCAGACTACACAACTTGCGGCCAGTGTTTGGGCGCACGAGATCCATACTGTGGTTGGTGTTCACTTGAAAATAAATGCAGTCCACGTTCGAATTGTCAAGACGATGCAAATGATCCATTATATTGGGTTAGCTATAAGACTGGTAAGTGTACTACTATAACAAGTGTAATGCCACATCAACTTCAGCGCACTACTGCACGTACACTAGAGCTTATAATAGATCATTTGCCTCAGTTGAAAGAAAACTTAGTTTGTGCCTTCACAACCGAAGAAAAAGCACTATTAACGAATGCCACAAAAAAACGTAATGGAGTTAATTGCACAACACCACGCACCGATATGCTACCGCAGATTGAGCAAGGAAAGCATCATTTTACTGCTAAATTATCAGTGCGCACAAAGAATGGTCCAGATCTCGTGTCAACTGATTTTACATTTTTCGATTGTAGTACGCATTCATCATGTACACGTTGTGTCTCCTCAGAGTTCCCATGCGACTGGTGCGTTGAGGCACATCGTTGCACTCATGACACCGCTGAAAATTGCCGAAATGATATTCTTGTCACAGGTGTAAGTCGTATTGGGCCCAGTTATAGATCAGGTCCAGGATTTTGCCCTACAATAAATGCAACCGGAGATGGTAGTGAAGTTCTTGTGGCGGCAGGAACAAGTAAATCTATAAAAGTTAAGGTACACATTATTGGTCAGTTTATTGTACAGACAAGATTTGTTTGTCAATTCAATATTGAAGGACGAGTAACAATTTTAAATGCCCAATTGCTCGGCGACACCATTTATTGCGATAATATGGAATTCCAATATACTTCGCCTACGCCAAACTTAACTGCAACATTTGCCGTCATTTGGGGAGGCTCTAAACCACTTGATAATCCGCATAACATTCACGGTAGGAAATATAAAACATACAAAAAAAAGTATGAGTAAAACTATGTTATTTTTCTTATGTTTTTTGTTTTAGTTGTTATTTATCGCTGTCGCGATATGGCTGACAGCTGTGGCATGTGCCTGGCACTTGCTGAAAAGTATAATTGTGGCTGGTGCTCATCGACAAATACATGTGAAGTAGAAGAGCAATGTAATAAAAATAATGAAGGTAAAACTGACTGGCTTAACCGCATGGAGACTTGTCCAAATCCTGCAATTCACTCATTTTTTCCAAAGACGGGTCCTTGGGAAGGTGGCACAAATATAACCATTCTTGGTATTAACTTGGGAAAAAACTTTACAGATATTTATTCTGGCGTACGAATAGCAGGAATAAACTGTATGCCATTTTCTCAGTACTACATAGACACGAAGCAAATTGTGTGTACAGTTGATAGCCCTGGAGTTCAGTTGTATCGCAGCGGACGAATTGTTGTACAAATTGGGGACTATCGCGGTGAATCAAAAGAAGATTACGAGTTTGTTGATCCAAAGATAACAAGTTTTTCGCCTAAATTTGGTCCAGTCTCTGGCGGTACTCAAATTACGATAAACGGAAAATATTTAAATGCTGGTTCACGTATACAAGCATATATAAACGAACATTTACCGTGTGATATCTTAAGTGCTGATGCCTCACAGGCAGTTTGTCGGACTTCTCCATCACCCGGCATTATCGAAGGGAGACTTAAAATATTGTTTGACAACGGACCTCGTGAGTTTAATGAATATAACTTTAAGTATGTATTAGATCCTGCCGTGGAGCACGTTTCATCGGGACCAACAGGCCAACTTAAAGTTCCAAAGGGAATACCTGCTGGTGGTATAAGAATCTCTGTTACTGGTTCTCAGTTCGAATACATACAAAATCCTAGCATGTATGTGTATTATGATGATAAAATGTTTCTTAGCCAATGTGAAGTTTTAACTGGTTCAGAAATGATATGCTATTCACCAAAAATTGACGCAGACAGTCGAGAACTAGATTCAGAAAACCCTGAGAAACTCGAGTATGGTTTTGTAATGGATAATGTGCTGTCAGTCCAAAATTTATCTGCGAAACATAAAAATTATTTTGAGCTCTATCCAAACCCTGTATATGATAAGTTTGAAGAGCGTGTCAAGTATTATAAAAGTGAATACCTCACTATAAACGGTCGAAATTTGGATAGAGCTTGTAAAGAATCAGATGTTTTGGTGTTCATTGGCAAAGGTGTTTGTAATATAACATCATTATCAAGGCAGCAGTTGACTTGTCGTCCACCATCAGAGTCTGTTGCTGATACCGATAATGAACCCGGGCCTGAGGTCATTGTTCGTATAGGTCACTCCTTGGAGTATCGTATTGGAGTGCTAAGCTATGCATCACCTAATCTTATGCATGACTTGGGTAAAAATGCATTGGTCGCTGTAATTGCTGGCGTATGCGTACTTGTTCTCATATTCGTTGCACTTTTAGTAGCTTACAAAAAGAAGACTTCAGAATCGAATCGGGTTTTACGCAACATGCAGGAACAAATGGACATCTTAGAGCTACGAGTTGCAGCTGAGTGTAAGGAAGCCTTTGCTGAGTTGCAAACTGAAATGACAGACTTAACAGGAGACTTAACGTCTGGTGGTATACCATTCCTGGACTATCGAACATATGCCATGAAAATATTATTTCCAAATCACGAAGATCATATCGTGCTACAGTGGGAACGGCCAGAGTTACTGCGAAAAGAAAAAGGCTTACGCTTTTTTGGACAGTTAATAATGAATAAAACATTTTTGTTACTTTTCATACGTACATTGGAATCTAATAGGTATTTTTCTATGCGAGAACGGGTTAATGTAGCCTCGCTAATTATGGTAACATTACAATCTAAACTTGAATATTGTACGGATATATTGAAAACCTTGCTGGGAGATCTAATTGAAAAATGCATTGAGGGTAAAAGTCATCCAAAGTTGCTTTTACGTAGAACCGAAAGTGTTGCAGAAAAAATGCTTAGTGCATGGTTTACATTTTTGCTTTATAAATTTTTGAAAGAATGTGCTGGTGAGCCTTTGTATATGCTTTTTCGGGCAGTCAAAGGTCAAGTCGATAAGGGCCCTGTAGATGCATGCACGCATGAAGCTCGTTACTCATTAAGTGAAGAGAAGCTTATTCGACAATTAATTGACTTTCGACCAATGACTGTCTACGCTAGCATTATACAACAGCAAATATTTTGCAATAACATGGAAATGATGCCTACGCACACAGAAAATGTACAAGTCAAAGTTCTTGACTGCGATACAATAGGCCAAGTGAAGGAAAAATGCCTAGATACAATTTACAGAAATATCCCATCAAGTCAGCGCCCACGAAAGGACGACTTAGATCTTGGTAATGTATTATATAAATTCGACTTTGCTGATTTGCTAAAATTTATTTAATCTACTCAGAGTGGCGCACTGGAGCAACAGGACGCGTTATACTTTATGATGAGGATACTACATCAAAAACGGAGAGCGAGTGGAAAAAGCTTAATACACTTCAACATTACAATGTTCCAGATGGTGCAGGGTTGAGTTTAGTCCCGAAGCAAAGCTCGATATATAATTTCTCAATACTTTCAGACAAAAATGAAAAATCTCATAAGTAAGTTGATAATTTTAAATCATTAATGTAAGAATATCTCCTTCTTTGGAGTCGACTTCATTGTATATGTATACCCATTTTTTTACTCTTAGGTATGAAACACTTAATTTATCTAAATATACATCTTCCTCGCCAACGTTTAGCCGCGCTGGTAGCCCATTGAATAATGATGTTCATGAGAATGGATTAAAATACTGGCATTTAGTAAAACATCATGATAGTGACATCCAAAAAGAGGGTGAACGTGTGAATAAATTAGTGTCAGAAATATATCTAACACGTCTGCTGGCCACCAAGGGCACACTACAGAAATTCGTAGATGATCTATTCGAAACGATATTTAGTACCGCACATCGTGGTTCTGCATTGCCACTGGCAATAAAATATATGTTTGATTTCCTTGACGATCAAGCACTTTTACATGGTATTACTGATCCCGAAGTGGTGCATACATGGAAAAGTAATAGTTTACCATTAAGGTAATTAATTGGGTTTAATTTTTCAGTTCATATATTTTAAAGCATGTTCATATTTTTTTCAGGTTTTGGGTAAATTTAATTAAGAATCCAAATTTCGTTTTTGATATTCATAAGTCAAATATTGTTGATTCGTGCCTGTCGGTTGTTGCTCAAACATTCATGGATTCATGTTCAACTTCAGACCACCGCCTAGGTGAGTTTATTGTGTTAAAATCAACTAATTAGTTATTAAGCAATTTCAAATCAAACAGGTAAGGATTCTCCTAGCTCGAAATTGCTTTATGCGAAAGATATACCTGAATACCGAAAGTGGGTCGATAGATACTACCGTGATATAAGAGAAATGCCACCGATATCCGATCAAGATATGAATGCAATGTTAGCAGAAGAATCACGAGTAAGCTACAATTTTTTTTTACACTGCATATAATGAAAACAAATTTTTCTTTCGTAGTTACATACTACAGAGTTTAACACAAATTGTGCCCTCCATGAATTATATACTTATGCTATGAAATACAATGAGCAATTAACTGTTACGCTGGAAGAAGACGAATTCTCTCAGAAGCAAAGACTTGCCTTTAAACTTGAACAAGTGCATAATATAATGTCAGCGGAATGAAATAATACATTAAAAATAAATCAAGAAAAACTAACCAACGATTAATATAGTAAATAAATTACGAGTAACCGTGTTCAAAGTTAAGGAAATATCATATATACTTTGTCTTTAACGTAATTTTTATTTTACTTCAAATCTACAAAAAAAAAAATAGTTACGTTAATAGAGAATATAAGATACGACGCAGAGTATAAAATAGAAACATACTCAAATTCTTCAGGGAAGCAATTGAACAAATTTTGGAAAAAAACAACTCATGCAAGTATCGTTTGGTGAACGTAATACCTAAACTTGTTTATTACTATGTTCAAAAATTTTATTTTATTTCAAAATTTTTTATATAATAGCTTTTAATAACGCTTAACTGTTAATTAGATAATAATCCTTTAACTTATTGAGCTTAACTGAATTTGGTATTTTTAATTCAGCCAATAATTTTTAAACATTCCATAAATTGTAAAAAATATGTTTAAAAATTTTATCTATTTTTATTTAAGGCAATCTTTTGGCAAAAACTCATGTTTTATAGCTTATCAATATAAATGTATGTACACATGTACAACGGACTCTGCAAAAGTGTGCCAACCCTCACAAATTTTTGTTTTGAGTTCTTGATACAGGTTGGTTTTTAAAAATTAAAACTAACTGTTTCCAAACAGACTGATGCAATTTTTGTTAAAATCATGGCTAAAATTTAGCAAATTTGTTAATAATTTTCATAAAATTTTTTCGAAAAGACAAATTTTATCATCTCTAAATTCCCTTTGCATGAACCGGTATATATATGCAAATCTTGAAACATGTATAAATTTTTTACTAAGGTGACGCGTAAAAAATCATTTAAATTAACCTTATGGCATCGACAACTTGTATTTGACAAACGAATTATTCTCACGAATATGTATAGGGATTATGTTTTGAATGTAAAGAATTTATAAACCACGCTGCATTGCGTTTAAAAAATTTCAAAAGCTGTATTAAATTCAAGTTAGTGTCTGATCGGACAAGTTAATTCCAAAGCTCTAATTTCATTATGCTCTAGAATGAAGAACCTATTAATAGAAGAATTATATCATCTTCGGAGGCATGAGCAAAAGTGCTTTAATCAGAGACTTCATTTCAATGGCAAAATAGTCTTTCCGAAATATATATATTCTAAATTCAAAGCATAAAATATTTTCTTCGATTGAATGTTCAAATACATACATATGATTTTTAAAATGGTTAAACAGAGTCTAAGCAACTTTTAACAATTGAGCGGGAAGATAATGTTTAAATGAGTTTCTATGCTATGGGCTAATAACGTACAATGATTTATTGTAGAACCCTTATGCTAAGGACTTCAAAGTTTCATGTATAGATAAGAATACACAAAGATAAAAAATATTTGTATAAATGGGTTATATTTTAAAATCTTTGTCAAATGATGTTAAACATTGCCTTAAGAATAACTTTTTGAATTACTTCTTTCAACACCGAAACTTGAAAACAAAAAAAATATTAGGTGACAATGGCTCAGACTGTTTCACAAATTTTAATATTTATTGCTATTTAAATGGTTCTAATATTATGAAGCTTAAAAGAATTAAAAGTTCACTACGCTTTTCATATGAATTTTGTTTTTGCGTTACCGAAGATATGATAGTTCAAACTAAATCACGTATAAACTTAAGTGCATATATGAGAAAAGAGCATAGCAAACATTTCACTTGAAAACGAAATTTACTTTTGAATTTTTCAGATAAGACTTGATTTCATATTTTCTACAGATCTTAAATAAATAGCCTTATTTGTACGTATGTATTAAAGCAGGCTTCAGCGAAAATTCACTTTCGACGACAAGGGTCGTATGATAAGTAGCTGGAATCGAGACCATTAAAAACGTTTTCTTCAAAACTACTTTTTCCAGCTTTTACAAGCATTCTTAAGTTCTGGGAAAATTAATTTCTCACTAATTTTCTCAAAATTATTTGTGAAATAGAATGAACTTACATGTGCCAAATCTACATAATAAAATAGATGAAGCTGCATTTTGTACAGTAATTCCAATTTCAAAAAATGTGGCAGCCATCTTGCGGAAAACTTTTTTATATCAAAATGAGGATGTATCATTTTGTGAACAGAAATATGTCAGTCTCGCACACTTTCTACAACCGAAAATGCATTATTCTATCGTGAATTATCACCGTGATTTGTTGAGTGGTGACCTCGTTTGTACGAGTTGTGCGTTTTGTCCCAAAAATTTGTTGGAAACGAATGTGCAGAGTCCTCATAAATTTTTCACTAAAATCTGTTGTTATTTTACAAATCGTTTTCATTTTCAAACACAAGAGTTCTATAGCTGCTCAAGAGTATTCTCTTATGTATTTTATAAAAAATACAAATATTCTTCAATTTCAATGAATGTCACAAACAAACACACCGTTTAATGAAAATTCTGCAGAAGCCATTTCAAGAACTATATTTACGATATATAGCATTGATTAATATAAATGACGCTATTTCTTGCCGAGGCCAGGTACTTATCATACGATATATTCTGGTGCACATTTTTATCAAAAGAAAAAAAATTGTGTCTAATTGGCCTATTGAAAGCTGCTAGTTAAAATGAAATGAGCGCCATGAAATACATAACATTATGTGAACAAGTCAATTTTCACTTGAGTCAATTGAAATACGGATATATATTTATATTATGGAAACGTCAAATCAAAATAGAAAGAAATATTTTCTTATAAATAGAAATTTAAAATTAAAAATGCTCACTTAATATTAAATTTTGTGTAACTTATTTTGTTGATATTAAAAAGAATATAACTATCTCCACTAAATTAGCATGAAAATTGCAATCGACTGATTCTTTTAAAAAAAAATATAATTAATAGTTTTTTATATCACGAATTATTTAATATAACATTTGTATGTAATTCTTATAGGATAAGAACATAAAACGCCATTATTGTTTAAGAAAAAAAATTATTTATATTTACTTTGTACATGCGTAATTATGCTACATAAAATTCGCATAAATTTTACATAAGACTAGTGTGGAATACATCGGTGGCTATAAAGGCAGTTCACATGTTCTCTCATGTTGGACAACATATGTGACTAAATATCGTTTTGCTATCTCATGGTACAGAATTTTGTCAAACCTCATTCACAGGCAAATTTTGAAGCGATTACATCATGAAATTTTTAAGTTATCTGAGGACCGTAAGGCTTTAATTTTTCTTTTTACCTCGATATCCGTAGCATTGGCTCGATCTCATGGAATTTTTAAGTTCTCTAAGGATCGTTAAGCTTTAATTCTTCTTTTTACGATGTTATCCGTAGCATTTTGCTCGTTTACTTTAAAATTTTTTATTTTACGCTTAATATTTTGAATTTCTGTTTTTCTGAAAAACTTTTATGTAACTCAAAAAAGTCATGCCAAAACTGATTGTTCGTTAAAATCTTGTTTGAACTGAAAAATTTTCTCTATGCTTGACAATCAGAGTTCACACAGATTGTACGGTTGGAAAAGCCATCAGAAAAATCAAGAAAATTTGATCGGTTGTCTTAAGCGTTAAAATGATCAAATATTGATGTTTTCAAGTCATGTCGTAGTACATTAGGGATAATTTGAACTGCCCTATAGATATATTCTCGTATAATGTACAACTAATGTCTAGTGTTAAACTTTTAGTGATTTTTTCAAGTTGACAGTTGGACACTTGAACCCGTATATCATCAGATTAATTGTATATATACATAGTAAATAGCCACACAAACAGGATGTGGCATGTAAAAGTATAAGTTGTGTTGTTATAATATGTTTTTCTTTATATTTCTGTAGTTTTTGTTTTTATTCTCTTTGCAATTAAAATAATTTTGTATCATTGTTTTATGTCGTGTATGTTTCATCCATTTTAGGTATAATTTAAATGTATATTTTTAAATATTTTAATTTGAAACAAATTATACACATTAAACCATCAAGGATGAAAAAAATTGATCCGTAATCGTTTTTATTTGTTGTTTTCGTTTAATCTTTTCTTTTTTGTACTTATTTTAATATTTGCTTATTGATTCTCAGCAATTCCAGACGAATACGTATGACGGCGAGCTCATCAAATTTATTTAAATTGACTTAAAAATAATTGTAATTTAGACAAAAGCCTACTATCTGTACTATTAACCAAAATGTGTATTCATTTGTGAGTGCGTTGGAATAGTAGGAGTCACTTTTCTTGCAGAATTGATTTATTTTTCAAACCACACAAACGGCAGCTTAAGGCGAGAGGTAAACATCAGATTTGGAGCAGCTCGAAGCACTTGCCTTTATTTATTTCTATACAAAATTTAGTTGTAATCGCTTTATTTTCATTTTTGCTCAAATACTTAATTTATTAATAAACACACAAAAAAAAAACAATTTCAATCAAAATAAATGAAATGTTGGTACTTCTTTTCTAGAGCTAGAAACTCTGCACATGATAGCATTTTAACATGGTGTAAGACTTCACACTAAAATATTAACTTATGTAAGGCGCGAAACAAATTTTGCAATATTTTAATTCATAATGGGTTTGCCGATTCGACATTGCCAGATTTAATTTTAGTAATGTGCAGTCTATGAGTACTCTTGTTTAATGTGTTGATTTATAATCATTGCATGATTTGTTTTAAAGATAATTTTTAAAAATCGAAACGACACTGATATCGTTGATTTTTGATCAAAAAGTACCTTTACATCAGTTGCCACAACTTGGTCATGACGAGCGTGTTGTATAAACGAGTATATTTAGAAAGATATTGATAGGAGCTATGTGAATAAATGGCAACTAACACTATACCATAAATTGTCAAAAACAAAAGTTCACACTTAGATTGAGTTTTTTACAATAGCATGTACAATTACCTTTTAAAAAAGCCCTATTGTAGGCATTCGGTTAACAAACGACGATGCTATGAGTTTAAAATTTCACAGAACTCATGTCGAAGAAAAAAATTCGGCATTGTATTTGTGGTCAAGACGTAAAATGGGCTAAGATCTCAGTTTCTATTGGCGATCAGAGGGTGCCTGTTTATCAAATATTTTTTAATGCTGCTTAATCGTTATAAATTTAAATCTAATCTTTTGATAAGATTCGAATCACCTTTGGGAACGACATTTTTTTAACAAAATTCGGATAAAAATAATTGCGCGTATGGATTCTCATTCATTCATTTCAGGTTGATTTTATGTGTTCTCTAATTTCATTTGTTTTTTATTGTTTAGCAGTTGTTCTACGGTAGTGCTGCGATAAAAATGAATCTATCAAAAAAAAAAAAACAGCTTTTGCGTGGAATCGAAAGTAAGGACTTTTTAGTTATTTTTCTTTGCTACGCTGGGGCTTTTATACAAACACAATTTCTCTTCTTTTTGTCAAAATTTATGCATTCATGAATGCGTGAAAATCTATATCCAGTATTTTATTGTGTAGAATTTGTAATATGCATGTTTTTGAAATAAATATAAAAAACGTCTGCGAACGTTACCTGTGCTTGAAAATAATTTACGTCTTACCTTTTTTTCTGTACCAAGTGAATTTTAACAATTTCATTGATTTCGCAAAAATGTGTATGTATATTGTGCCAATTTCTTACTTAACTACATATAAATAAACAAATAATAAAAAGAGATATGCACGTTAACATTAAGGATATAAAATTTATATTATAAATAAAGGTGTGTGTATATGTACATGTATATATACATATGTACATGTATATGAAAACGAGGACTCGTTTATTATAACTAAGTAAGCATTTTGTAAGTAAGTTAAAAAGATACTAGAATCTAAGTTTGCACGATTAAAATGCTAATTATATTACATGAGTGTTGTACACTAAAAGCATTTAATTTTTGTCTAGTTATAATTACAAGTTTAAACAATTAGTGTATGAAACGTGAAAGCTTATACACAATGAATTGTCGACCAAAATGAAAACACAATTAGGTTTTTCACAACTTGTCCGTATACCAGAAAGTTATATTTAAGTAGGAAAAAATTGTTATTCATTTGTGAGCATCCCAGTTTTGATATTTTTTTTTTTCTCTACATATTAATTTAATATGTACTTATAATATCCATATTTTGGTTTTTGCAACTCAGTCGGTCGTAGTGCCAAGGTATTGTTGTTTTTTTTTCTTAGGTAAATTTCACCTTAGAAATTATTTTTGTTTAGAAAAAAGAAAGACATTCAACATTAAAAACCAATATTCCTACTGCATGCTGCAGCCGGACCTGAACACGGACCCTTCACTTTGAATCCACCGATGTAAGTGTTTTTAGATATATCTGAAAACAAAAAACTCGAAGCTTGTTTATTCATTCAAATAAAATAAAGAACAGTCTATATGGGGTTAAGTTCCACTTTTGGAGACAAAACAACAAAGATTTGTTATGGAAATAACAAACAAACGAGAACTTTTCCAGTTAATGTAGTCCCTAAATTAGAGCGTCAGCGTCGCTTGTAGCCCACTGGGATTGAAAACGTACTTAACCTAACCTATACGTTTCACCGCTTTGAAAAAGCATGTGGAACGGGTCAGACGCTAAGGCACACGCGAGCGACTACACACGAAAACACCGATGCTCATGTTGTTTGCTTGTATGTGCTTAAAATTATGCTCATTTGGTGCAACCAGACCTTTTTCTTGGGGCACATTGTTATTATTAAGAATGTATAAGCTTATATTTTGAAATCTGTTTGCTTAAGCTTAAACAAATTATAATTTAAGACTTAAATAAGGACAGTTGGATCACTAGGACTACACGAAAACCAAATTTTAAAATACAAAAAATGGAGCTTTCTGTTAAATTGACAAGGAAAGTATATCAAAATGTTAAAACACACTGTAACATTTTAATTTTGGCTTACGTCTTTGGGGTGCTAAGCACCCTTGATCGAGCACATGCGTTCCTCAGTTCAAGCTGAACACAAAAATGATAGTCATGTTGCTTGATTTGCTGAGCGCCTGCTTCTAACTAATAACTTTAAATAAAGTAGGTGGTACTGGATTAGTAATGGTGATTTTTGTGACCTCTTTTTTTTATAGCATAAAACTTTTTAGTATGCTCAAGATCCAATTTAATGACAGAATTTTTTGATGTTAATCATATTAAATTTTACTACCAATATTTCGACTGCCTTTGGTAGTCATCTTCAGTGAAATGCATGTCAGGCGCAAATAATTATTGCACAGAAGTATAGCAAAAATTCTAAAGTTTTTATAAATGAATTGCAGCTGTTGTTGATGGTTACCTCTCATCCACGAGAGAGCCTGACTGACTGAGCCTGAAAATCAGTTTTTCATTGAATTGGTTCTTAAGCCCACTAAAAATTTTATATAATACAATTCTTTTTTTTTTACTTATAAAACTTTATATAAAATAATTTTATATATGTTATTCTTTACTTAGAATGTAAATACTTTCAAATTGAAATTCCTGACATAACTTTGGAAAATATGAATTTTTTATTGAAAAAGCGCAACATGTTTCTCAAAATGTTTTCAACATAACAAATTTTTTATTATTGTTATACAATTCACACTTCATAGTAAATTTGCAATGTGACAAAATTACAATGTGTCATATAAAAACAGCTGTGAGCGCCACTTTTTTGTGGTCTAAATTTTGGTTTGGAAAAAATTAAAATTAGGGAAAATTGTTAAGTCTGATTATTAGCGAAAATTATATCTTATTTTCTGGCTTGTGCCTCCAAAGATCTTTGGACATATTACTTCATAGTTTCAGTAAATATTTATACTTAAAGTCCAAGAAAACATGCTGAAATTTATCGACTGGTGGTAATTTGCATTGATATGGGAAACAATAACAACACAAATTAGCACCTTGTAAAATATTAGCCCAAATTAACAATGAAGTGTGAATTGCATAAATTACTTTCAAATTGAAACTCCCGATATTACTTTGAAATATATAAATTTTTTATAGTTTCAACTAATTTATTTAAAGTTTTTTTTTTTTTTTTTACAAAATCCAAGCATTGATAAACAAAAATGACAGGAGGTTTTTTATTCTATTCTCTATAGTTATTGAGACATTCCTTTTAAAAAAATGTTCAAAAAAGCAAAGTGTGCAAATATATAAAGAATGCTTTTGAATACCCCTCCAGGGCACTCTGCCCTTTTCCTCTTGCTTCGCTAAAGAATCCACCAGTAGGTTGTCTGCTGATCGGTTGAACTATTTTTTTTTCTATTTTCTATTCTGTTGTTATTGTTTATTTCAAAAAATTTATTTTCATATTTTGCTTATATGCACTGTTTGTTATGGATACCATAGACTTTTTTCAAATGAACGTAGATGATAAATGTTGTAGAGCATATTCTTTGAAGCCCTAGTATTTTAACCCTTTTTCAAATAAAAACCGCCACTTTAAAAATAATATTTTCAGTGAAAGTTCTGTTTTAATTGAACATTTTGATGCCAACGTATTTAGGTTTGGTTAAATCTAAAACCCGATTTTTTTACCCACAAATTGCGGTTTGCAGGCGCAAAGTGTACGCCTATGTATTTTCTAGAACTTGAGCTTTGTTTTTCAAATTATATATCTAAAACTTTTTTCGATCACTTTTAAATTCGTGAAAAATACATTTGCCTCGATATCGGTTTTCTCAAGATTATATTTCTACTTCAAACACCAACAAATCATTCCCTCCCTATAATCGCTCAATGATACGGAAAAAGTAAATACAGTACACTCTCGTTTATATTTACACTTGGTTCTATAAATATTCGATTACAAGCATACCGTGAAATTTTTTGGAAACTTTTATGAACCCCCGATTATGCTGTAGGTAAATTTCCAACTTTTGAAAAGACACACAAAAACGCCGAGACACGTCAACTTATTTTTGGAACGCAGAATGTAGTGGCATTCTAAGTTTTTCCCAATCGGATCAAAATCTCGATATATTCACGATTGAAGTTTTTTCAATTCTTAACCCTTTCTTTGGTATATTTTTGGAACAAAAAGACATTGAAATATGGAAACTGCGAAAAATAGTTTCAAATATTTCCCATATTTGATACCCAACAGAGAATTTATGCTAGACACACATACCAAGTTTTTTCTCCTTAGCTCATTTATAAGCCCTATTATTGAGCAAACACTATTGTGAATGGAATGTGAGGTGAGCGTTTGCGTAGGCGGATTACGCCCAGTTTGGCTTTCAGAGTGATATTGATGCTTCATACACAACACATTTTGTATCTATAGCACATATTTATATAAAACCTATTCTTGAGTTTTCACTATTGTGGATAATGTGGAAGGTGGGCTTAATTTTCGGCATATGCCAAAAAATCAATAGGTCTATCCATTGGGTTCATATGAACGCATGTACCGAATTTCATTCGATTTCGCTGTCTTTTTCTACATATACTATATAAGAAAAGTATAGCAAAAACGAGGGTTTGAAAGTGACAAAATATCAATCGCGAATATCTCGAGAATTTAATCTAATTAGAAAAAAACTGAGTATGCCACCGTATTCTACGACCAAAAATTAAGTTAGGGTGTCTCGGCTTTTTTGCGTGTCTTTTGTAGGTTATATGTTAACACGCACATTTTTTTACATTCGATTATTTTTGCGGGGAAATGTACAAAAAACTAATGGCAGTTCGACGATATTTTTGATTTTCGCAGGAATTTTATTTTTTTAGAGTTAAGTTTGATATCATGACGTCTCATGTTTTCAGAGACACATAAGATAGGAAATATTATTTTCATTTTTTTGTTGCTTTAGCAAAATAAATGTGATAAGATATGATTCACTTTTGACACAAAATATAATATATGACAGGTAGCCTGGCAGGTAGAACGCAGGACTATGAATCGCTGGGACATGGGTTTGAAACTGACTTATGTAAAATCGTAAGTAAAAATTAAATTAACAAAATAAAATTGAAAAAACAAAATTCTACAAATTGCATAGTAAATAAAATAGCTAAAGGGATTGATTCATAAGTCTCAAAGACCGGAAATCCGGTATATTTTTTATGTGTTTTCAAGGTGTCTTTTAAATAGCTCAGAAAGATACTTTCCCGAGTCTCTTGAGAGACATCAAAGTGGGGGAAAATGTCTTTATACTTCGTACGCCAAATGGCTCTTATAAGCCCCTATAAAGAATTTAATAATAATAATAGAGTTTAGCTACTACAGCTATTAGCCTTCTTAGCTTTTTAGCTTGAAGCTTTAAATCAAGTAAAAAGCTTTTTAATAAATAATGGAGATGGAAAAATTTATAAATAAAATATGATAACTTTCTACTTGTCTTTAAAAAGCCTGTAAAAGAAGCTGTAAGTCGTTTTTTTGCTACTAGGGTAGTTCAAAATGACCGAATCTTGCAATTAAATGCATAGAGTAAGAAAATGTTTAAGTTTAAGCGTAAAATTTTAAATTCTGAGAAAACTTGAGGGAAATTTTCTAACTGCAAGTCTCGCAGAACAACATAAAGTCATAAAAGCAACCATATCAGGAATTAAGCGGAATCGGAAAAGAATTGAAAGTGCCGTAGTTAACACTTTTGTTGTGCATAAGACTTTATTTTTCTTCAGCAAATTTAAAAAAAATGATGGAGCGACCAAAAACCGATTTCTCAATTAGAGGCGATGATAGCCTTCAATTAAGTGTTTTCGAAGAAACTTGTTTTCTAATAAAATATCTTATTTGTGCTTAAAATTGAGTTAAGGTGAACGTAGCCTTGATTACATCTGTGGCTATAAGGAATAACAGCTAAAGTCAATATGTTAACCTTGGTTTTATGAACAAGATATACATTAATTAGGTAATTTAATCGAGAGTGTACTGTACTGTCTTAAAATTTTTGTCTGAATGTAATAAATCAATACCAGATTTTATACTTTAATGTGAATGATCCCACTGTTTTAAGAGAACGGCTTAGGACCACGCCCACCCCTCATGAAACGATCTAGATAGAAACATTTTTACCTTACGCTCTCGTCATCACAGTATCTTACAATTCATCTGCTAAAATTATTATATCTTGTAAATTTTGAGCGACATAGCTATGTTTGTGCAAAATATGCCATTAGTGAATAACAAAAGATATTTCTTTTAATTAAAAAAAAACAATAAAGTTGAGCGCATTTTCAATTTCTTTTTGGACGTTGTAGGTTTCTGAAAACTTTTTTTTGTTGCTCATCAGTTAAAAACTTTTTATTTTGCCTCATCAATTTCATTGGATGCTTAATTGTTAATTGATGTAATTCAATTCCTAACTATGGTTTAGTTGTAATTTTTTATTATTTTTATTCTTCAATTTGTTGTTGTCCATTAATATTTTTTTTTGTCCAATTTTTTTCCTATTTGCTTATCAATTTTTTCTCAAATAAATTTCTTCCGCCGGGGGGGCGGAAATTGGATGTTATTGGTCATCATTAATAACTTCAGTTTTCTTATCGATTTCGGCGGAAAACCCGTCAACTGTGATGTCCGTCGTAAAATCCGTTCGAGTAAACACAATCGCGACGTGCGACGGAAAATGCAGCTTTCACTGTGTGTTTACAAGAAAATAATTGTAGTATGAAAATATTTGTTATGACTATCAGAACTAAATTTTATTCAACAGTTAACGGTTAACTCTGTCCCATTTCAAGCGGTCAAGTTAATTGTCGTTTTAACAGCGGCTAACAGCTGGCGGTTTTCCGTCACCCGCCGGAATTGTGATCATGCCATTACCCAGAAAACTTGACCAACCAAATAAAAACACATTTTCTGCAGAACTAAGAGTGTTAGTATACAGCATGTGAGTAACTTAGAAATTAAAAGAAATTTGTTTTGAACGCAAGTATTACTCCAGTATAGTAGTCCCCTCCATAGGTATAACTTATTGTCTTAGAAAAATATAAAAACTTTAGGTCCTAAGGCCTTCATACTTGTGTAAAAAGCTTAGATAAGACAATTTTTTAAACTAATTTGTATGATTAAGCTTAAAAACTACATACTATATATGTACATGCATTTTTATACTGTGAATCTTGAAAAAAAAATTAAGTGTAAAATTTATAATAGGGGTCTATACACGTGGTCTTATTTTTGTATTTAAGATTTAAATTGCACATTAAGAAACACAGTCTAATATTAGGTGTGCAATGTAAACTTTATGCTGCGTTTAATGCGCCATTTAGCACTAAATCCTGTGTTTAATGTGTAATTTAACACAAGATCAAGATTACGTACGAAAACCCTCATAGTGCTAAGTAAATTTATTCTAAGTTAAGAAAAAATGAGATAGAACATAAGGTTCAAAAAACTAAAACCAAAAGCGAAGAATACACTTAAATTTAAAACTTTAAACAAAAGTGAAATATCTGTGGTTGTGCGTAAAAATTGTAAGATACTAAAATACGAGTAGTTTATTCTACTATTCTCCTAGGTTTTTACTCCGAATTACAAATTTGTTATAAGCCAAGGCAATACTTTTTTAAAATTATCATTTATGTAAAAACTCTATATGTTAATACAATAAGCATAAAAAAGTAGGGATGCGAGTTGAGATGCAATTTGGTCAGTGCTGGAGAAAGAACTAATAAATAACTAAATAAAATTAAATTATTTTATGGGAAGCTTACGGTTTCAATGTATTGAAACTTGAGTGTGGAACACCAAATGGGGCAAGCAATAAATATTAAATTAAAATATAAAGATTTTTTGATCTGCAAACATATTTACTGAGGGCTATGAAATAAAATCTATACTGCAGTCAATTGGCAGAAAAGTAACGCAAATGCTCAGGCTCAGTGAAACGCCAGGGTTACATTCAAGGCATCTCAACATTTCTTTACCAACATTTTCTTTTCGACCATTTCAACATTTACGACTTTTCAACCACTATTCAACGTTTTAAAAATTGTTATCCAACTTTGTAATATTTTTTCACTTTTTAAAATTTTTTGAAAATTTTCACAGTTGCGACTTTTTTCAAAATGCAAATTTCGTACGCTTAAAAATTTCTCAACATCTTCAACATTTTCAATGTTTTCTGGCCTTTTCAATATTTTTCAATTTCTTAAATTCTTCTCCAACTTTTCAGAATTTTTCGTTTATTTTTAAAACTTGGTGACTTTTTAACACTTTCTATACTAACGTAACATCATTAAGTTAACAGATCACCTATTTTTTTATATCTCGCTTCGTTTTCAAGACATCCAGAGTTATATTTGAAACTTTGGCATGCTGTCCATATAAATGTGTTCAGGGATGCTAAATTTTGACAACGGATTCCTGTTAAGTTGGTTAGCTGGATTGATTTACCATAAGATTAGCCTTCAACGACAGCCATCAAAAATTGCTCCCCACATTTGGTCAATATCACAAATCAAAATGTAGAATTAGTTCATTTGAACGAAAATGCGCTACATCAACGAAAATTGTCGACTTAACCGATTTTTACTGCCTTAGCAAGACTGTATTAAAATTTTGCTAACATGCAGATCTGATCGTACAGAGGTATTATTCACCAATAAAGCTAAGTTAAGTCTGAAATTCGAGCAATTGCATGCTTTTTAAGCAGAGACGTAGTTTAAGTTTTTTGGTAAAAAAATGGCTTTATAATTATTATTGGTAAGAAATATTATATAATTTTTATTTTTTTTAAATAAATACTTTTTGGGGCAGGTTCATAACTATTATACATAAGAAATTGATTTTCCATTGTCAATATCAATTAAGTTGGAAAATATTTTTTTAAGTTGCCTTGAATAAATCTTCATAGATTTTTGCAACTTTTTTTTGCACCAATCGATGGGGAAAGGTGATTTCTACGACATCACCCGGTTCCCAATAGTGCGCGATTCCGGTATATTTTTGAAGAAAATTTTTTCTACCAATCAATGAAATGAGGTGGAAATTTTATTTTGGATATCAATCTGCCCGATTTTACTCCATTTTAAAAATTTTTTTTGTACCAATTAATCGAAAGATTTCGAAAATAGATTTTGCCTATCGTCGGAGGTGGCCCCGCGTCCCAAAAAATGCCCAACTTCGGTCCATTTTGAAATTTTTTTTGCTCGTATCAATGAATGAAAAGAGATCGAAAATGTAATTTGACCATCAAACAAGGTTTTCCTTAGTTCCAAAATGTTTCCGATTTTGGATCAATTTCGAATTTTTCCTTTCGCACAAATCAATGAAACGAGATCGAAAAAGTATCAGCAGAGGTGGTTCCAGATCCAAAAAGTGCCCGATTTTCAAAAACTTTTTTGTTCCTATCAAAGAAAATCAGAGGTGGTGTCGGATTGGAACAAAAAAAAATTAATCAAAACCGGGCACTTTTTGAATCCAGAACCACCTTTGGTGATAGACAAAATCCATTTTCGACCTCTTTATATTGATTGCTGGAAAAACAATTTTTTTGAAATGGATCAAAATCGGCGCTTTTGGGACCACTTCTTTGAACATTTTTCCAAAACAAAATTTTAATAAAAAGTAATTTCTTATGCATAGTAGTAATGGATCAACGTAAAAACGAATCCATTGAAAAGTAATAGTTATGAATCAGCCTAAATAATTTTTATTGAAAAATAATAATTATCAACAAATAATATTATATTACTTAACAATAATAATTAAAAGCAATTTTTAAAAATGCTCCTTAAAATCACAAAAAAGCAAATAACAGTTATTTTGGGTCCCTGTTTTTAAGTAAATTAAGAAAAAACCTCAGAGTAACCTCACCGGATCTCACTTCCCAATACTAAATCAAATATTTCCACCACTCGAATGTAAATTTATGTTTTGTATATTTCTTCCAAACACTGCCTCAAAAGCGTATTTATTTAAGAATAAATTTGTTTTATTTTTAGTGATTTTAAAGCGTTTTTGCTTCAGTAATAGATAACCGCTTTTTTGCAATGACATAGCAATGTTGAAAAAATAGATATTTGAAATGAAAACGAAGGAAGAGCTGTTTTGAAGCGCTTTAAAATCACTTATGGCTTTTTCTGCCGTGAGATTTCTCAAATGAAAACTCTTCCCTCTCTCGTCTAAGAATTGACAAGTTATGAAAATACGCCCAAGGACAAGAGCTTGAAACAATTAATATCTTGTGTTTGTTTTAGTCACGTTGACGAAGGCTAAAGTTTCTCACCCACCCTTTCGATCCTCTAAAGTCTGTATTTTGGCTCATTAATTATACTTTTGCGTTAATTAATTTTTTAAATATTTCTTATAAAAAAAGAAACATATCCTCGACAAAAAAATAACGAACAGCTTTTAGAGGAAGCTGAAAGTTACTATATTTGCAGTTCTTAATAACAAAAAAATATCAATCTATTTGTTGGACGTACATATGTGGTAATACTTATCAATAAACAGCATTTTAGACAGGCTTAAAAAATTTATATACATAAACTAACAACAAATTAAAGATATAAAAGCATCAGTTTTAAAAGAGGAAAGTTACGTCTCATTATCATTAAAATAAAATATGTATGTATATATAGTATATTGTAATGAATGTAATTGTATTTATGTATATGTGTGTAAAAAATACTCTTTTTAAATAAAAGAATCTATAAAAATAAATTAAAAATATTTAATATTTTATTTATGCATATTTCCCAGAAAGTTCTCGTCAAGCCACAAACGAAATTCTGTCGTTATTTCGGAATTCGGAAGATTGGCGACTAGTGTTCCGTATGAAATGAAAATTTTGTGTCGATGTAAGGAAAATTCAAGGAAAATACAAAAAAAAGCAATATATATTTTCTGAACCATATAAAAATTTAGAAGCAATATTTCAATAGGTATTGGCTAATCACAAACTGCAGCCAATATGAAAGATCTGTTAATATGATACCGGAACGCTATTTCTGCTTGTATAGTGTAATTCATTTTAACTCTCCCAGGCCAGTATCTTGAGAGCTAAGTAAGATAGTGACAAATGTTTTAGGCAAAAGCTATAAGAGTCAAATAACTGCGACCTTGGTTTTAAACTTGAAACCAATTTTCAAAGTTGGGGGCGGTAGATTGGTTCTTGGCCCCGTTCGACAAAGGCTCTTGATACGCCACTAGAAATAGTCGTGCGACTACTGACCCCAATGAAATAGTACAGTCATTTAACAATTTATTATTGCACATCGATTAAAAAATGAGCAGAGCCTGTAATAGTTTTGTTGTTTTATGATCACCTATCAACTGAAAAACATTATTTTAATGCAAGTAAGCGCACTTTCAATGACTTTATGAAAATCGCAGAGCTATGGAGTCTCTTGTATAAAATGGTACTTTGAGTTTTACCCTGTTAGTTACACAGCAGGATTTGAACCCGGGTCCATTCATTTTAAAGCCCACTGTGTTACGCAATCATGCACTGACATCAATTTGACAGCGCTGATGAAAAGCATAGACACAAAATAGACGAATATACATTCGAATTTGGTTCTGATAGTTGGCAGTGGAATCCGACGGTATTCGTAGCGCATTTTGATTCCCGACGGAATTTCCGTGGGAGTTTAAAGTGCGCATGTATGCACAGTAGGGCGGAGCAAAATAACACTTTTGAAGCCGATCGCCTAGTAATAGCAATAGAACGTTAGTATTACATAAAAAAAGAGAGAAGCCGCGAGGTAGGCGCGTGCAAATGATATCTTCAGTTACCGCATGAAGCTCAATTTTTGAATTTCGCGTGAACAATATAGTTACGCGTCAGAATAAAATCGTTTTAAAATTTCTCGGCGCAGGAGTTACCGATTTTAGTAAGACTTACCCTCAGCTACGACTTGGCTAAGTCGTAAGAAAAGTAGCTTCTGATAGCTTTATAAGGGAAATCATTTTCGACCATACTGCCCATCGAGGGCTTTTCAGCTTATCATAAAAACAACTTATCAAAATTTCAGAACGGGTTTACCCTTACAAAAAGTGAGTGGTCTGTTTGAAAAATTGTTGTATAACAGTGAATCGATGCATAGCAGAGGTATTATGGTATATTATCAAGAGAACTAACAAAGAAAAAACAAAGCAACTAAATCGGAGACCTCAAAATTCCACTCCTGTTGTGCTGATATATAACGCTCCATAAAATGTAAATTTTAGAGACGAATTAGTGACGTGATTTATATATGATAAAACTAAGCAAAAAATTTGATTTCGTTATTGCAACGTTAAATTAGTGATTTTTATTTCAATATACATACATATAGGCAAAAACAATATCAACAAATTATTATTTATTAAATTGAAGTTTAAACAATTATCCAATTTATTATAATGTCGTAAAAAAATGTTTAACTTAATATGTTGTCAGCTGTAATGTTCATTGCATCTAAGAAAACTCCCATTGGTGTAGAAGGTCCAAAATTTTCCATTGTGTTAGCCACTTTATTGCGTATATTCCTCAACCGCAGCGAAGCGTGCACAAATGATACTAAAAATATTTTAAGAGAAAAATATAAACTATTGAGTCATTCCAGATGAAATCTTCTTAAAATTAAAAATTTTGTTCTTCACTGTTTTGAATTTTGCTCCAACTTTGTTAAAATCTTCTTGAGAAGGAAATCCAACAGCATTAAACAAAAGCACTTCAGAAACGTAATTTTTAGGCTTCAATCATTAACTTTACAATTTTTTTGTTTAAGATATAGATACACTTGAGATGGAAAGATGATAGTTTCAGTGCAAAGAATATACTCGTAAATTCATACAATAAATATGCGCGAAAAATTGCACGGTGCTGAAAATACATGTAATTTACTGATTTTTCGTGATTTTTAACTGGCTCTAGTGTCGCGACAGCTTAATGCAAACAATTCGCATTCCTCATAGATCAAGTACACATATCATGGAGAAACAAAATTTACAATTGACTTGTTCGGCCTACTTTTTATAAAGAAAATCTCTGCTTGAAATTTCGAACTTTTGATAAAATTGCATTTTTTTTTATATTATATCAACATGTGGACCATGCGATCAAAATTTGAAACTTACAGGTTATTGAGTTTTAACCTTGAACTTCAAAAGCCTAGCTGTAAGCTTTTTTTAGGTATTTTTATCCAAACAAAACAAAAAATTAAAACGATTTTATAGCTTTTTCCACTCGTTAAAAATATTCAAAAATTGCTGAAAACTGTTAATGTCTCTAAACTAAGTAGATGAAAATCTTCAATTTGGTATCAAAACTATATGAAATCTACTGCATATTTGAAGTTTCGGAGTTTGAAATCACTTGAAGGATAGTGTAATGGACACGATTCTATCAAAAAACTCAAAACACCCGACCATGGACAATTTTTTTAAGCTTATGCCACCACGAAGATGATTTTTGGATTGAAAGCAGAGTGGCATTTTTTCGCATCTTCTCACGGCAAGAGCATAAGCATAAACAATTTTTGTGTGTGGTTCTGTTCTGACAGCAGTACGAATGAGAAAATTATAGATTTGGTTTCTTCCACGATATGTGTACTTGATCTATGAGATATATTTAGTAGCTTTAAAATCCCACCTCAAGTATGTATAAATCTTTTTTAATGGATTGCCATTTTAAATGACATACAAAGAAAAAGTCGTTATTTATCGACGAACTCTAGACGGATACCAACAGAAACCCGAATATTCAAGACAGAAGTGAGATATTATAAAGGACATTTTTATAGCATACACAGAGGATAGTAGCCACCTATCTTTCCTTTGCTTAGGAAGTAATAAAAAGTAGGTTCTTATGACATTTTAAGTTATTTGCTTGTTGTAATCTTCTAAAATAAAACGATCATTATAATTTATGTCGTAATGTTAAAAAAAAAAATTTCCGGAATACTTATTTTTAACCATTTTTTGCAAACAAGTAATTGACTGTTACCAATTTATTGCAAAAGTAAACTTTAGGTGACTTCAAAGCTAGTTGCTCTTGAGCAAATGATCCGATCTGAAATAAACTTAGGCAAATCAAAGGAGATGAATCGAACTTGAATTAATAGTTTGAAAATTGAAAAAAAATATTTTTTCACATTGTAATTTCTTAATTAATTGATTATAAGCACATGACTTTTTTGTAAGTTCCGGCACATTTAAAAATCTGAAATTTTCTGAAATAACTGCAGTCGCAAAGTTTTGCGAACGGATTTGGATTCCTTAGAGTTTTGATGCAAATCTTAAAATTTTTAGTGTTCATAAGCCTTTGACTTGAAAATTATTTACCAAACTAGCGCGAGCCCTACAGATCATAGCTATAAAAATTTTGACCAACTAGTTGCTTACAGATAAAAAACAATTTCCAAATATGTCAAAATGACTTAGAGTTAGTCCTCTTTGAACGTGCTACGTAATTAATATTAGTATTAGTTTTAATTATTTTCCTTTTTATTCCTGTTTGTGGAAGGGAAGTTAATGCCTTTATGGATATTTTATGTAAAATATCTTAAAAGTATTTTAAAAATTTTCATATTGTCACTTGTTTGAAAAAATGCAATTTGACCTCGGCAGCAGTTAAATAAATTACTACCTAGCAATTCTATGAATTTAACACATGAGTAGACATGCATACGACCAAAGCTAGATCGACTCAAGATCCTGATAGATAGTATATAAATAAGTACTTTTCCATATCACACATGCATTTCTTTCGGTAAAAACTGCGTATGAAAACAGTGTCACCATTTTTTTAAATAGATCATAAAAAAAAATATTTTGCAATTTCAATAAAACATGTACAAAAAATCAAACATACTTGATATCGGAAGCAGCAATGTAAAACTAGACAGCAAAAAGGCATCAAACCAGTATAGCAAAAGAAATCCGACAAGCAGTGCTCCAGTCAGGAAGTACCATTTTTGCTGTAGATTCACCTGATTGGTTCCTTGGGCTGCTGCGATGCGACTGGCTATGAAGCTGGCTTTAGAACCATCCTTTTCACGGAAAAAATGTAAGAAAATTGCAATTAGCATTGCCTGCACCAGCAGACCACTAATAATTTTGAGCGGGTGAAGTACTGCCATTAATCCGTAGATGCCTATTAGCAAAATAAAATAATTTGTCTGGTAATAAAGCAGGTTTTTCACCACGCGGTTGCCCCATTTGTCTAAGTCCCGCATATTAGGCAACTGAAATCGAGCCGAACCCATAGCAAAATCTGCAATGCTACGTAAAGGTGGCAGATGCAAGTTTTGTGCTGCTGCTGCTGCAGCACCAGCGACGCCACCACTGTTGCTTGCTCCAACGCTAGACATTTTTCTGTAGTTTACGGATGATTTGTTTTTGTTAAGATTTTCAAATAGATCACGAATATATAAACGTTGCTTTGGAAAAGTTCTTGGCACTGAATAATTTTTGTTTATAAATTTCGAATACTCTGGGCCGTCTTGATTACTTTCGTCAAAGAATTCCAGCAATGATTGCTTGTCCTCAGCTTTTCTGAGTTTCATGTAACTTTTATATACTATTTAGAAATAAGTTTAAACCGTGGAAGGATGAAGCTATATCTTATTGACCAACGACAGGCGAAATTTACGGAAGCATGACGTATTCTCCAATTAGTAATTTTTCTTGTTGTGATGTGACTAAACCTATCGATAACTTGAAACAGCTGCTAAAATAAGCAATCGAAAAGCAAAACGATTCTATGGTAATTGTTCTATTACGCTATTAACAAACACCGAATTTCAGCTCCGGCGTATGACTTCGGAGAATTTCTTTTGTTGTGTGAATGAATACGAAATACTTCGGTGTTTGTACGTCGGACTACTGCATCGATGCACAAGTTCGCTGTCGTGTTAATAGGAACTTGTGCGTCGGCGTTCAAATGTCATAAATGCACAAATAAAGTTTGAGTAAAATAAATGTTTGATTTATTTTAAAATTCAACATGCATGAGTCTTAAGACAAAACAAGTAGTTGTAGACACAAACATTAAAAAGTTATGTATTTGCCAACTTTTCTTAATTTGTTGTAATAGGCCCAAATATTAAAATAAAATCACACAATAAAAACATCAACCGTGATGAAAAAACAGTCATTGACCGCTTATTTCGCATCGTTTTCATTGTCAAAAAGTTTTGTTCTTCACCTTCTATCTTCAGTTTCTTAAGCTCGGATACGAAGAAAACTTAGGTATTGGCGTCTATGATGCTTTAAAAAATCAGTTCAGCGCTTAGCGATAGCATTAATAATACCAACGTGCCTTCTAACGCGCGTTGAAAAACTTACGTTGATGGTGTTGCTAATTGTGTATAATTTTGTATTATCCTGAAACGCGCGTTTTCCACTCCATAGCTCCAGTATAAAAAAAAACAACGTGCGTTCCTTATATGTATGTTGTCTACACGCAGCGTCAACTTATAACGCCGACTATATAGTTCACTGTTATTGAGGTACTTCCACGTACATACCACGCCCTTCAAGTGTCATTCATAGCTGCCAAAATAAAATCTAAATAATTTGAGAGATGCGAGTGCAAAAAAAAGCAAAACTCAGTACTTTAGATTGAGATATTTAACTTTTAGTTCCAAAACAAAGTGGAATTTTGGGTGCCCACTTGGCGTGATCTTTGTCTTACCTAAAAAATATGTTTGAAATGGAGTGGAAAATAAAATTGTTTTTATATTAATAGAAAATGTGTGTAATAAACACAATTCATTATATTGAGTCTATTTTAAACAATATAGTAAGCAAACAATCAACATAAATTTTAAGTCGATTTACAATTGAGTGATACCACGCTCTGTATTTGACATTACTTTTATCCACAAACTGCACGAAATGTACACTTGAGATATATTTCTTTGTTAACATAAATAAAATGGTCAAAGATTTGCGCAATTATTGTTTTAAGTGTATTAATTCATGTCATTTAATAACATTTTCTGAATGAATTCCATTTATTAACGACATATAACTTTTTGATATTGTGGGAATATTCCATTGGTTTGCAATTGTGGCGACATGGTTACATGGTACGTTTGTTTTAATACCGCTAGAGCTATGGTTTTTCATGGTTAGTTAAGACATCTGCTCGTTGTGGGAAACTCGCTTTCAAAAAACGGTCGTGTGAACTATGCATAAGTAGCGTAGTTTTTGATTCTAACCGGTAACCCACATAAAATGTAATAGATTGTGTATTCATTCTGAGTGGAGCTGCCACAATTTTTTAAATATATTTAATAATCGTTATTCATTTAACTTAATATCTAATTTCAAATCAAAAATATTAGGCCATTTTACTTATTATTTTCAACTTAAATGTTTATAATTGCTTGTTTTCTACAGCATTTTGTATGTTAAATACTTGACAGAATGTTTAATGTGACATAGTATACCATCATAAAATCCATGTTTGAATTGTGATTAAGCAAGGCTAGGTGTGAAGACTCCTTAGACAGCGTTTACACGAGGAAACTCTTGAAAGAAAGTTTTCCTGTTTGAGGGCAAGAAGGGAAAAACGAAAGGTGGTGTACAGAATTTGTCGTACACGTGAAGTCCTTTCCGTTCTATTCTTTAGCTGATATTATGCTTTGAATTTACGTTTGTTGTGGCGAGTTGACGCAGTTATTGCTTTGACAGCGTTTACAGGAGGAAACTCTTCAAAGAAAGTTTCCCTGTATGTAGGCAAGAAGGGAAAAACGAAAGGGTGGTGTACAGAATTTGTCGTACATGCGAAATCCCTTTCGTTCTATTCTTTAGCTGATATTATGCTTTGAATTTACGTTTGTTGTGGCGGGTTGACGCAGTTATTGCTTTGAAATTTTCTTGCACAAACAAATTCTAGTTTTCGTGTGTAAACGCAAAAGAAATTCACAAAAGAGAATAGACAAGAATTTCTCAAACTGAATTTGCTCGTGTAAACGTTGACTTTGAAATTTTCTTGCACAAACAAATTCTAGTTTCCGTGAGTAAACGCAAAAGAAATTCACAAAAGAGAATAGACAAGAATTTCTCAAACTGAATTTGCTCGTGTAAACGTTGACTTAGATCCTTAAAATTTACTTCATATTGGCAGCACTGGTAAGTGCTTGAGCTCCATGTTCTTGTCGCATTGAACGTCGTCGTGTCTGTGCTCTGTTGTACATTTGTGTGTTCGCTTGCAGAACGGTTGTTTAGCGTAATGGAAAATTTTTTTTGTGTGAAATAAGTGCATTTCGTATTATTAAATTAGAATTATGTTAAAATATTCGAAAATCATTTTATCGCAGCAGTTGTGTTCAAAAAAATAGAACAACGAAATCATACTAGAATTTAAAGAATAAATTCATATGAATATGTGAGAATAAAGATACATATATAAATTTTGTATTCTGTTTTGTGTGTGAATTGTGTGTTCGTTCTGTCGTCTGGCAATAAGCTGCGGTGTGTACATACAAAATATTTGCCTACATATACACACTGACGTATATATGCAGATTGAATGAGCGTGTATATACATATTTATAATCATAAATTTAGCTATATATCCAATTTGGTATATATTTCAAGATGTATAAATATGGATATATATACTCCACAAATATGTTTTAATGGTTACCCAGAAAAATACAGGAGATAAAACCTATTTTTTTCTGACAAAACAACCGTACTACATATTCCAAAAAAGTTATAAGACGTTTCACATACATACGTAGGCATGCATACTCAAACAAACTAACCCACACGAACTCCGTAATAACACGCAACTCTTGCCAATGCACAATTGGAATACTCTGCATTTGAAAAATTCTAGCAACTCTACACTGCCATAAAAGTAACAATAACAAATACACATAGGTAAGAAATTTGTATATGCTGACTTTTTTTTGTGTTCTTGGTTCACATTTTTGCTTATAAAAAAAAACTTGATTTTCAAGATTTAGCGCTAAAAAATGAATAGAAAATCAACATCGAAAAATTGTTGCGCTTGGTCACATCGTTCAATAAAATTAATGCGCTGGTGAAACCAAGGTTCCATGTCTACTTTTGTTTGTTGTGGCAGTCGGCTACATTTTTTCAGATATCTACATATTTTCTCCCGAAACGCTTGTTTTGTGATTTTAAAATGAAAACCTAACCGAAAAATTTCGGTCAGATCTGATTTCGGAGATAAAGTTAGCATAATTTGCGAATAATCGTTTTTCAAAAATCGCTATAAGTTTGGAACCCACCACTGCATCGATTTGAACGAAGTGAATGTCCTAACGGTTGATTTACTAAGCTAAGACAATGCCATCTAAAATTTTGAAATCTATATGGCTATATGGCTCTGTTTTTGTTTACAATTTTTAAATTTAGTGCATAAATAATGTATTAGGCTTAAGTTTACTTTAGCTGACATTCTCCAATTTATTGTCTTTTCTTAGGGGTAAAAGGGGGTCAAAAATAAATAAAAATTCTGAAAAAAAAACGGGCCGCTCGAATCTAGTTTCGAAGATATAGCCATCGGAAGCTGCGGATATAGCTTTTGTAAAAATTATCATAAGTTGGGAACCCCTGCATGGATATGGTGTCATAAGAAAGATAATTTAATGGCCTTCAATAATGGAGAGAAAAGTTTTGAAATTTAACCTATAATTTTGGAGATATGACGACTTTTCTGAAATTTGGACCACCTTTTTTTTAAAAAAAAACCTTTTTTTCCCCTATAAATGTCTTAATGACCCATGAGTTTTTTAGCATATTAAAAGAGCCTGGTGCGTTCCCTTTAAAATGGTATATAGTTCGTTTGAAAATTTTTTTATTATTTACTCTCTTTTTTACCGGAAAACAAAAAATATCATTCAATAAATTCTTATGGAAAGTATGTATTTGTGGACAAAAACAATAAAAATCCAATAACAACAACTACAACAACAACTATTATTATTATTATAAGGCTATTATTATTGTAAAACTTAAAAATTTTTATTAAAAATCGCGCGCGCGATGTTTAATAAAAATTTTTCGTCTGCGGCGCTCTTTTTTTTATTAAAACCTTCAATTTAAAATAATTATTAATTCATTAAACAAAATAATGAATAATTCTTATATAAAATTACTGTGACTAGCAAAATAGGTGTTGGATATATTATAGACTGATCCGCGATGCCGGTGTTGGATTTTGGGAGTTTTAAATCCTGAGCTGCGCCCGCAGGCCGCCCACTTACCCATACTGTTAAATAAAATAACTGTGGCTAGCTAGGCCGGTTTTTGATATGCTCTAAGATATAAATGATTGAAATGTGCTAAAAAGATTATAGGAAAAGTTTTAAAAAAAAAAAAATTGGTCAAAATTTCAAAAAAGTCGTCATATTTCCAAAATTATAGGTTAAATTTCAAAACTTTACTCACCATTGTTGCTGTTGTTGTTGCATTTTTATTGTTTTTGTCCACAAATACATACTTTCCATAAGAATTTATTGAATGATATTTTTTGTTTTCCGGTAAAAAAGAGAGTAAATAATAAAAAAATTTTCAAACGAACTATATACCATTTTAAAGGGAACGCACCAGGCTCTTTTAATATGCTAAAAAACTCATGGGTCATTAAGACATTTATAGGGGAAAAAAATGTTTTTTTTAAAAAAAAGTTGGTCCAAATTTCAGAAAAGTCGTCATATCTCCAAAATTATAGGTTAAATTTCAAAACTTTTCTCTCCATTATTGAAGGCCATTAAATTATCTTTCTTATGATATCCATGCAGGGGTTCCCAACTTATGATCATTTTTACAAAAGCTATATCCACAACTTCCGATGGCTATATCTTTGAAACTAGATCCGAGCGGCCCGTTTTTTTTTCATAATTTTTATTTATTTTTGACCCCCTTTTACTCCTAAAAAAAAAAAAAAAAATTGGAGAATGTCAGCTAAAGTAAACCTGTTCCATGTATTATTAATCTTTATTTGTATATCTTTTAGTTATAAGTAAGGGAAACCTACTTTATTTTTTGTTAACATTATGTATTACTTGTCCAACTCAGTTTGAGTATTTACATTTCACAACTGATTCTTATACTCAAGAAAATGTCTTGCTTTTGCGTCATATCTCGCTAAGTCTGGGCCTTTGGTCAGAGCTCAAGTCTACCGCAACATCGTTTATCCAACACCAACTTTGTTAACAAGAGTTCCATGAAAAATTTATTCTTTGAGTATAAAGACTGCACTGAAAGGTAAAATGTTAAAAATAACGCAAATCGAACATTATCTCTAACGACAGCACAGTTAGAGACCGACTATTTATATTTCGCTTAAGTGTAATTATTAAGATTGAAATTCAAATTGCCAATCCTAAGAAAGAAAGATGTCACACTTACTAATAAGTTTCTATGAACTATATACACCTCACCCCCTTTCCTTAATGTGACTAAAAGAAATGTTGGGCTTGAATAGGAGGCGCTACACCTACAAGTTAAAAATCGGCACAGTTTTGGCCCAGTGAAAGCTAATATAACAAGTAGCATAGAAGTTAATTTTAGTGTGATGTCTCACATTCATTGTTAAGCATCATCTACCATCACCACACCGAAATGCATTACGAATATTTGAAGAGTTCACAAAATACATATACTTCTAATCTTTTTGCTTGTGTTAGTGACGCCACGCCCACTTTTAGTTCATAGATACCTCATAGCAAGTAGACCACCTACAAATATTACATTTTATAATAATTGCTGCAATAGTTGGCGTAAAATATTTTTACAATTTCTTGGATTTATGGGAGGTCCCACGAACACTTTTGCCATTTCGTAGAATTAATTTTAGACTTAAGCCCATATATTATATTTAGACATGCGGCGCTCCTTTTTCCCAATACAACCTTACAATTCAACAAATTATGAAGTTATATAGCAATATTATCATTGTAAACTAAACATTTTATTTAGGAAAATTTGTCAAACGTCAGTATGTTAGCAAAGCTGGCGTTGGACATAGTATAGTGAACCGTGGCCGAGGGTCGCCACGAAGCCGGTGTTGGACATATTGAAGGATGTAAATCTTGAGCCGCGGCCGAATTTTTTTTTAACCCCCTTTTACCTTTAAAAAAAAATATTGGAGAATGTCGGCTAAAGTAAACCTGCTCCAAAATGCACTATCCGTTCGCTGTAAAATTAGTTGGTTGTTAGTCAGGATTGGACCAAAACTTTCCGGACTACTTCCTTGAAATTTTGACACGTCTGAAAAAAATTATGGAACAGAATACAACGCTTTATCTTTCGAATAGTCGTAGGCGTTCTTTTTCGATTGCTTGACGATATCATGTAATATAACGTTTCTTAGTGTTGATTCCAGCTTGGTCACAGTTTACGTATCTTCATCTTGCTTTGTCGATGATTTTTTTCCTACATTTTAGTCGTGCGTGACCCATTTTTCATCACCCATTATGAGAAGTTTGAGAAGTGTTTCCATTTCATTCCGTTTCAGCAACGATCGTTAGAAATTCGATCCAAACAATTCTTCTATGTTGTCATACGTGCCCAATTTTCAATGTTATGATTTCAAATGGCTTCTTGGCAACTGTTCAGATCAGAGGTTACCACCAAATTCACACGAAACAATATTGCGTATATAGGATTGAATAGTTAGTCATAATAACTAAATATTTTGCTTGAAATAAAAGAGAAAATTAGGGGGTAGCACACAAAAGGCGTCCGCGAAAATTCTATAATTTCAAACCCTTCCCTTCTTCTTGTCTGATTTCGCTACCCCTTTTTAAATGATGTTCACAAAAGATTATGCTACCCGCCTTGATATTTCGTTTCTTATGAACAAAAAACAAAAATTCATGAGTCATTTTTATACAAATGGACCGCTTGTCCGTTTTACGACTCTCCTTCTGCTGCGGATGTCTTTTATGGACGACCATTACTAGAATTATTTATTAGGTGTTAGAAAATGCATTAATATTTTGAGCGCTTTGTTCAGCACTCAAGCGTCGTTAAAAATTTTAAAACCTATGAAAAGTAGGTCAAATCTGGTCAATTCGAAATTTTTCGGGCATGAAATTGCATGAAAATTAAGCGGTAGGAAAAAGCCTACAAAAATGCAACGCTGCCTCCCGGATGAATATATTAAACTTCTGTAGATGAAGCTGCAACTGACCATATTGTGCATTGATTAATTAGCCTTTAAGATATCTTAATACTGTTTTAAGATTTTACCAAAGTTCTTTGCTATTTTTATTTACATATTATTTATTATTATTATATAACTATTACATAATTTAATTCATTTTTACAAAAATTTTTCCAATTAATATAATTATACTATTAAATTTAAAACTTAAGTTAAAATTTATTTTTATAAAATCTATTACAAGTCTTTTAAAATTATATCTACTCAATATGTTAACGACTGTACTTGAATCAGGTCGAGTACATACGCTCACTTTCTTCAAGACTGGCATAATAAAAAAAACATGATTTTTGAGCTAATGATGCAGAAAAATCCATTTCACATTTTTTTATTGTGAAAAAATCAGAAAGGTATATTATAGACTTGCCTTGTGAGAAGAGTTAACACGCTACTTCTCCTAAAAAAAAAACAAATCAAATCGGAGAGTTTTCCCTAAAGTAAACTTAAGCCAGAAAAAGATTTTCAGAACTCGTCGGTTGACCGCTGTATTTTGCATTTTAGATAAAGGAGACATATTTGAAAATATATATATAGTCCTTTATGTTGATGATCTAGTAATTTCTATTGTTAGTGTTGAAACAATGAAAGGTTTCAAAAATTATTAAATGAATAAATTTCACATGGTCGATTTAAATGAGATAAAATTGTTTTTAGGTATCAGAATTCAAATAAATAGCAATTCAATAACTTAAGATCAGGATGCATACATCCTGTTTTAGAAAAATTTGGAAAGTTTGTCTTATAATATGTCAAAGACACCATTCATTGCTTAGTAAATTGAATTCTGATGAGAAATGTGAAGCTCTATGTCGGAACCTTGTTGGATGTTTAATGTGCATTATGATATCAGTCACTTACTTCAAGACTGGAAAGTTTGAAAGTTTTCAATAAGTTACTTTTTATATGAAAATGATCAGAATTATGTCTTCATTAACTCTTCTCACAAGGCAAGTTTATAAGATACGGTTTTGAATTTTTCACACAAAATAAAACACGAAATCATTAACTCAAAAATTAACCATCGGAATTCAATTATTAATATCACAATTTTATACCTCATACGATATCCATATTTTGAAAAGCCATTCAGGGGTTCCCAACTTATAGCGTTTTTTATAAAAGCTAAATTGGCAACTTTGGATGGCTATATCTCCTAAACCAGATCCGACCGATAATTTTTTTTTGCAGATTTATTATTTATCTATGATACGCTACATCTAAAAAAAAAAAATGTATAAAATCGGAGAGTTGTCCCTAAAGTAAACCTGTTTCCTTTTTCTTTAAGTGCCTCCTTTAATATCTGAAGCCAACACCTTGCAGCTTGTTTTAAACCGCACAAGGATTTATGTAACTTACAGATCTGACCGTTTTAACATCTTCTGGAACATTTATATAGATTTCCTCTTTCCATTGTTCATGAAAAGTGAATTGAGTTCTTCTCTAATCGCTCGTTCCCAAAGATCTCATGATTTCTTTTTTTAATTTCTTTATATGAATTAGGAACATACTAGAGATTGAGCGCACATGAGATAATCTTCTGAAATATTTTATATAAAATAAGAGAAAGACTTTTACTATCACTCCTTCTTTCTTGGCTCAATAATCGTTTCCGTAGTAGATGTATTGTTTGAGAAAAGGACTTATTTTGTGATCTGTTAAGTTTGTTATCATATTTTGTAATTTTTCCAGAAATAACTTCTACATCAATTGTTATTTGCATACCTGATTTATTTCAAATCTGAGTCTTATTTACTGATTTGGACTGTATATCAGATGCATCGGTTTCTATACTGGAGTTTTCAAAACAAACCCCTTCCTGTCTGAGAACAGGCCGTGATTTTAAAAAATTTGGCATAATTCTACATAATTTTTCATCAAATTTCGATTTCATGCTTTTATAGTGTACATTTGGTAGAGCCAAAGACTTTCAAATATTTTATTTGTAGCTTTTTACAATGCCATAATTCATATAGTGTTTTATTTTGCTTTAAGGCTTTTGTAGGAGTTACTTTAATTAAAAGCGTGTCCGTAAGAACCGATTCTCCCCAAACAGATTTGGGTAGACTAGCACCTTAAATCATAGCACGAGCCTTTTCCATTCGCTCTGATACACCGTTTAATTGTGGGGTAAATTCTTCATTTGTAACTGTATTTCGACGAAATTGCGAGTTCGGAATTTCAGACTGTGCATTCGCTTGAGAGCTGCCAGAAAAGCAATTCATAAAATGCGATGATATATCAGGACCAATTCATAGAAAAATAAATTTTGCATATAATAAAATATTCGGGTACTCACAGTGATTATTTTCACTTGAGACATCACCTTGCACTTTTAATACATCTACTTGGGAATCATATGCACGTAATGTATGGAGATTATCCTTATGATCTATGAGCAGTAAGGATTAAGGACGAAATTTGTTGATTAGAAAATATTTAAGTGCTTACGATGATCGTTTCACTATTTTGTGGCGCATTTAATGATGCCTTTTGTGGTGCACGAAATCCACGTAAACGTTCCGTTTGCGACCTTTTTTACGTTATGTATTCGATTTATATCCTGTCACGACTTTTTTCAGCATCAGTTTTCGTATAGTATCCTGCAAGCAACGCTTATATCTCAAATTTTGGGTAACCGATCTCAAAGCTGAAAGCTCGATAAGAACTTTAATTGGATATCATTTATAGCTGTTGCTATTCTAGATGGTGTCACCTAATTTGCAAATCATACCCTCGCTATGGAAGTTTCACTACAAAAATTTTAGTTTTCATTTTCGAATTCAGCGAGAAAAAGTACATTAGAAAAGTAACTTCTTATCAAAGGAACAACAACAAAAAACTTTTGTTAACTAGTGTTATTTAAAATTTACTTCAGATCTAAAAACCCTTAAAGGCTCAACGTCTGGTAGAGATAGAATGTCGTATCGTATGACAAAAAACTTTACCCCTCAAATAAAACAGGGCATATTTACTCACTACAACAATATCTCCAATAACTTTATCCCACAACAATATAAAGCGAGCACCGTAATTCCAATTTTAGAGTCTAACAAAAATAAAATCTTATTGGAACCATACAGACAAATTTCGCTTAGCTCGTGCAGGACAAAGGTGTTAGATAGGTCTTAAAAAAGTTGCGGTGGTGACTAGAGCTCTAGTTTACCTAGACTATCTGATCATTAAGAAATTATCACCCAAGAGTCATATCAATGATCTCTCTGGATTTTACCACAGCATTTGATAATATTGGTATACCTACAATACTAGGCAAACTTACTATCTGGAAGGCAGGACGAAATACTAGGATGTGCTTTGAAGATTTTGTAGATGGACTTAATTTTTTTTTGCCTATATTTTAGCTTGAGGTTAAAAAATAATTGTCCCGAAATTTGAGCTTACTGCTTCTGTCCGATTTGGTTAAAATCTTACGGAAAACTGACTTACTAAAACGTAGAAAAAATTTACCTTATGTGCTAAGATATAGCGTTTTAGATATTTTTTTTTTTGTATGGGAGAAGCCAGCCCCTGTAGTTAAGCAATGCCCACATATTTCGTTTGGCTGGAATTGCACACAAAATATATTCGAAGGGGGGTTTTCTGTTTTTAAATTTGAGGTCCCATAGACCTATAGTATAGAATCGGTTAGAACAAAACGCTCCTAAAATTTCAGCTTCCTAGATCAAACCTGCGATTGACGCAACCAGTTTTTTTCTTTTGGGCATCCAAAATGAAAAAAAGGATCAAAGATAAGCAACTTTGGGGCACTCACGCTCCTTCTATGATCGCTTAAAAAATTTTTTTAACTACAACACAGTGATGTTCAGAATGACGATGTCTACGATTTTAAAACCCAGCCGGTTGAAAAAAATTTCGACCCCACCTAATGCACAGTCTCAGTCTGATCGAATTTTACTGCAGTCATCCGCGGCATTTTTAAATTATATTTCTTAGCATTTTCATTTACATAAAAAATAATGTAACGAACTCTAAGTTTTTTATAATCTTTCCTAATTTCTCCTGGTGTAGTCCACGCACATATTTACTTACATGCATTGGTAACATGCATCTGTGTAGGTTTGTCTGACACTGTTTTAAAGTTTTAATGACTTTCTCAGCTCTTCAACATTTGTCGACTTTTTTTAAAATTATTCGACTATTTCAACATTTTTCTTGAATCTTGATTTTTTTTTTGGTTTTTAAAAAGCCTTGCATTAATTTTAAAACCAATTCCTATATTTTACATAAATTTTGAAAAGTCAAGCGCTAAAATGAATCGACTTATGCCAACATGGTTCATGATGAACCATCAACTATTAAAATACTTCTCACAAAAATAATCAGCAATATCGGAGACCTCCATTCATTTTGCAACGAATGCCCCCTATATGTATCTACAGAATATTAGCACGTTTAAGAGAAAACATGTATAGGTTTTTAATTTACATTTCAAAAATGTATTTACTCATATTTTTGTATTATTTATTTTCAGCAATACATCTTTTCATTACTAAATTTATGGAATAAGAAAAATCATGTTTTTTCGGCATAACTGTGAATAAGGAAAAAGGAGACCCATGTATAGGTATATGCATTGAGCTGAAATAATATTTATATTACATATAATGGTTTTGATTAGTTCTGAAGAACATAATACATGTGAATTCGCTGTAAGCAACAGCGTTAAACACAATAACAGCAACATCAGAAGCATTTTCGAATATTTTACTCAAAAAAACCTTAAAATTGCAGCAGTGAAAGATGCAAAATGTATACCAAAGCAAACGAAGGCAAAAGAACTGCCAAAAGAGCTACTGTCGACGGCTAGATTAACAACACATTTACTGCCAACAAAAGTAGAAATAACAGCAGACTCAGATAGTAACCAAATGAAAAATTCTTCAGAATGTTACAACGTTGCCGCTGCCATCATTAATAACTGCTGTGACAGCAACTGTTCAACTTCATGCGAAATTTCTTTCGGCTGCAATAAACGAAAAATGAAGCAAAAACAGAAACAGCTACAGTTGCAACCGTTACCACAGTTGTTGCAATTGTATAAATCATTTAAAGCGGCAGCAACAACTGCAACAAATGTAGAATCTATCTTCTCACCCAGTTTTAAATTTAGGCATAGACGAAATAAAACTAGTAAAAACCTAACAAAGCCTGTACATTCATCGTCAATACTTAAAGTTATTAACAGTAATTATCCAGAACAACATCAATCCTCAGTTGCTTTAACTGCGACAACAAATTCAATCCCACTTAGGACTGCCGCCGCCATCAACAGCAAAGTAACAAAAAAAAAGTCAGCAACATTAAAGAAAAGAAAATCATTGCCATCATCAGTTGCAATTAGATCGCTAAGATTTCGTCCGTTGTCTGGTTTAAAATTGACGTCACTTTTTTCATTACTAACATTTGTTTGTTTGGAAACCGTTCTGCTGTCAACAGTGTCAAACTGCGCCAAGACATTCTATATGCATTGGAATACATCAAATAGCATGTGGGTATATAAAAAAAAAAATTTATCTAGCTTTAACATAAAGGGTTATTTTTCTTGTAGTTTTTTTCTAAAATTCGAAAATTTGCGAATACGAATATTCGTAGGTCGATGAAGCTTTCAATAGAAAATGTTTGTTAGTGTAATAGTTTTTTCTTAAACTGCAAAATTATGATAGTGAGGACATTTTTAGATAATTTACTGTTCCTCAAAAGTGCCAGTAGCCAAATTGCTCGAACTCATACATTTTCAAAAAATCAAACAGCATTTTAAAGTTATTTATTTATTTTAGTTTTGTGAAAATACAGATTTATGTGGCCGAAGGGTTGCTCTAATCGGAAACACTTGATTGGGGTTGTTATTTCGCTAGAAACGCTATTTCGGTGGCATATTTTATCCGACCTATGAGAATACCAGATTTTGGAATGTGCCTATGAACTCTATCGTAGTACCCTATTTAAAATGAATCGGTTCTAAATCACACCAAGAAAACATTTCCATAACATAAATGATCTACTGCAGGAAGATATGTAGAACAAAAGCGTGCTTTGGAGTGTCTACCGAATAAGTTCAATTGACTTGCATAGAGAAGACGAGACACATAATTAAAGACACACAAATCCTATTGTCATCATTTAAAGTTTAATGTGGGAGCGATTTATCTTAAAAACTGTATAATGCCATGGAAAATATCACGGACTGAACAAAATGTAGCATAGTGCTAAAAATTGGCACTGGTTTACACAGCCTCACAAATTTGCTATTTTCCCAATATTTTATAATTAACAATCATTTGTCTTAAAACTTAATAAGTTTGAGATCAAAGCAAAATTTTAAATATTTCGGCTGTTTGTGACCGTTAGTGACACCAGTATAATGTGACTTGGGCTCTAAAATTTTAGGGATCAAGTTGTCTCTTAAGCTACTTAGATATAAAGCTTAAGACAAATCAATTTTTTTTTTCCGATTCGCGTATAATGTGCCATATATGTATGTATCAGAGATCTGCAGCGAGTCGCTTTTTTGCTACTCAAAGTCACTTGCAGAAGAAAACGCACCAGTGCTTATGAATCATTGATGAGCAACTACTCCTACTAGACTCATAGTTGCAAACTCTTTATCAAGAGAGTACGCGTATTAATAAGATTTTTGTCCTTTGAGCATAAATCATCGTGGATACTAGAATTTTTTCGATTTCGCTCGTTTCTCGCATTGCTCCATTGAGACGCACATCATTCACAACAATACTTGACTACTGTGATTGATTTGAATGACGCGAGTATATTGTTTACAGAAATCATCCCTTATTATGCATTGTTTAATATGCAATGCAAGAGAGCTCGCACTTTGTGTTTGCGAAAGGAAATTTTTGTATTGAAATATTTTTGATGGTAACAAAGTGAAACTATTTATTTTGTGATATAATACTGCTTCTATTAGTAAATCGTTGTACATATTTCAATTCATTGATAGTTTTATGTTCTTATTTAAATTAAAATCATTTTTTATAAAATTAAAATTGACACTACACACTTAAATTAATAAATTGGCATAAGCTGATTAGAATTGCAACACTGATCTGTCTGGCGCGACACTGTTACACTCTCATTGAGTGCGATACCGTTATACTTACGAGTCGTCGTACGCAGAAATAACTTATATTTGCATATTTTCTTGTCCTACTTGTTCGCTAAAATCAGAGTGAAACGCAAACACGCACCAGTCGTTAGCAACGCAAAAGTCCTTCAAGATTTTGAGTTGATGTATGAGTATGAGCATTGCGTAGCTATGAATCAGTGCAAGACTCATAATAATGAATCCTGATTTCAGTATACGCTATTTTTAGATACTTATTAAAGATCTCTGGTATGTATATGGAAATATGTATTTTCTGAAATTTACTTCTGATCTGATCAGCTTTTGCAAACTATATTTATGTCCATTACGTCACAAGTTTTCCTTCAACGCACTCAAAGTTTCAGATTTTTCATGCGAAAATTTGTAAAAAAAAAACAACATTTTTTATTGATTATTGTAAATTTGAAAAGCTTAACACATTGTAGACCGGTCGGTATTCATGAGGCAATCCGGACGGTTGAGCGATTTTTATACTTCCTTCAATTCACGCTGGCAGCCATTCTAGATATTGACAGTGTCTTTAACAACGTTCGTACCGAAGCTATTCAAAAAGCAGTTATTACCTGGATAGTATCCATGCTTGAGTGCAGAATCATTCAAGCTAATATGGATAGCAGGGGAATACCTCAGGATAGTGCTCCAGTCAAAGTTAGAAATAGTGCGAAGGACGTCTTGTATTAGTGTGATGTGATGGAGGCATTGAGGTCATGTCACTTGGCAGCCCTATATTTCTTTACATCTGCTACCTCCCAGTGCTTTTATTAAAGCAGCACCTGCGTGCAGTTCGATTGGGCTTAGAGAAGCTGGCAATTCGATTTCGAAAAAATATGAACATTGCTTTATATTGACACAACTCAAACTTTGAACCAATCGAACTTTGAAATACCATAACGGACTGCATATTTCCTACAGCTTTTCAGCTTTTAGAAAAATTTTCATGTGAAATTTCCGGATCGAGTTCAGTGGGAAGAGGGCACTCTTAGCATAAATTTTGAAACCATCGATGGGTCTAAGAATGGACGAAACTACTTAAAAGACCCGGAAACCTCTCAATCTTTCCATTTACCTAGCGTTTTCCTGGCTGTAGTTTTTGCCTTTCTTGAAGCCTGCAGGTTAGTAGGCAGTACTATATTCAGAGAATATAGCAATTCTCTCCGATAGCCTTTGATAGCATTGAGGTCGCCACATATAAAATCGAAGCTAGTAGAACAGTGCAGGATAGATCTACTCAGGCTAGGGCTTCAATTTGACATTACTCTCATATGGGTTACACGCCACAATAACATTGTGGGAAATCAAAAAGCCGAAAATAGCCAGGCGTGGTTCCCGTCTTAATGTTACCGCTGCGGAACATGTTTACACTCTTGGTTTAGTAAAGAGAGAACTTTCTCGCATTTTCTATCTGAAGCAGGAAACAGCTGGAAGTTTTTAAAAATCTGCCAAAAAGCCAGATCAATCTGGCCTTTTTATAATAAACTGAGAGTCACCTACGTGCTTTCTAGGAACCAGCTTGATATCTCAAGAATCACCGCACTTGCACTGGACAATCGGCTAGCATGCTTAACATTCTGAGCCCTGATAATAATCATTACATTCCTGCCCCATATTTTTTTTTTTTTTTGTTGATGTGTAAGCTATCACGCTAGCGTTATATTTTAGACTTTTTAGCATTTCTAGATTCTTTCGATGTAACTCAATCCCTTTACTTTGAAGGTAGTGGAAGTCCCTTTTCGTTGAAAAAAGTCGAAAAAATTTTATACAGTTCATTTCAAGTAATTTAATTTTTTCTTTTCAACGAAGAGCGACTTACACCACTTTTAAAGTAAAAATCGTTTACATTTTTTTGACGCATGCCAACCTTTTTACAATTATTCGACTCTTTTCAACATTGATCGATTCCTTTTAATATTTTCTATACCAACATAACGAAATATCATTAAGTTTACACATGATGGCGCGAGCATACTTATTTTTTGCAATTAAATAAGAGCTGTTGCCATTTCTATCGGTCTTGTATTTAGTATTGATATAAGCTTACATAAAAAGGGTTTATATCAATTTAAACGTACATGAAATCATTCACAAAAGAAAAATGTTCTTTACGAGACCAGATTGAAGTCGCCATATTGAACTTTTGCAAGGAGCATTTTGGTTACAAATGTTCTTGTGAAGCAATTCCTTTTAGACGTCTTTGTTGGTTGCATCAACAAATTTAGGATGTGACCCGGTTGATATGGAATGCCCCATATATGTATATATACATATATATATATATATATATATATATAAATTGCTGCACCCTTACACATAAAACAATGAGGTGAAAAAAAAAACCAGATTGCTGCACGACATACAACATTGGGGGAAATAAAATAAAAACTACGCAATGTAACGTAACGCAACGCAACGCAACTTGTTTAATGCAGCAGCAGTACCGACAACAACATAAATTGCAAAAAACAACTCATCTTAACAATACTAACTCATAATTCACACACAGTTAAAGCAACGAAAGAAGAAAGGAGTCATACGTGCTTGAGGGAGAAGATGGTGGTTGTAGGATAAGTGGGTGTTAAGGTATTGTGTGAAAAGAATGTGCGTAATCAGTCAGTCGGGCAGATGAGTTGAGGGTGGTTCTGTTTTTCATTTATTTATTTTTATTTAAATTCAACCCTGCGTACGTCGCTGGTGCTGGCGAGTGCATTTTAAAAGCTTGTGATTCTTGTCCTTACGACATTTTTTGCACATTGCCTTAACTTAATGACCAAGAATTTTTGCGTAGAAATTTTTTTTTTTTTTTATTCATCTTGCTATTTCCAAGAAGCAAATGGGGAGCTAGTAATTTAACCACCACACTGTAAAAACTGCTTTCGTTAAAAAATTGAATCGCTTGTATCTGCAAGTGCGTGTGGCCACTTTTTTCAATGCTCACTTTGTCATTTATAAGACTAAAGATATCAACTCTGGCGGTTGACCGATCTATTTTCAGCGTTTGTGTGCAATTCGGTTGCATTACCTAATTTTTAGACCAATTTTGTTTTATATGGGTGGTGCCTTCCGTAACTCGGACCATTTTTCTTTTAATGCTTCCCCGAATCATTCATAGTATTCATATGGTTCATTCTTGGACAAGTGGGGCACTCCTCCCGTCCATTGCAGCTTTTCAGACAACAAGGCTTAAAATTTTCGTTGCAACAATTATTTTATAATGCCAAGTGGCGTTTTTGAAAATTTCAAAATGGCGTTCACAACGGAAACTGTCACAAAACTATTTTGTAAAATATTGAAAACAAATGTAAAATCAAATCAAAAAATATTAAGAATAGTTAGGATGCATAATTTGAATGATTTAAAATTTTTACGGTTTGTAAAATAGTTAACATTTTTTCAAATTCGCTCCGTATTTCCTGAGGTAAACTTGAGAAAGACTTAGCTTTTTTCAAATATCGTGTAGGTAATTACAGAGAGGCAAAATAATAAAAAAAAACAATAACTCTCCTTAAAGCACAAATCGGAGACTAAATATCCCTTAAATGCTGTTTTCTCCGATTCATATTTTTGCTAATAGGAATAAAGGCGTCAGCACGAGTCAAGTAAACTTTTTAACGTTGTCAGTGCCAGAATGTAATCGTGAAATAGAATATGATTTTAACCTTGGCAAGGAAACCGAGCCATCTATCGCATCACAATGTTTGGTAATAACAGAAATGGAAAGAGGAGTATTTAAAGTGGAGGAAGGGTATTGAGGGTTTTGACCAGAAATGATAGCGGTAAAATTGAAAGTAGATGGAGAGTTGTTTAAAGGGGACTCCACAGAAGTTCTTGACGGCCGTGCCGTTCGCCCTTCCCTCATTATCCAGATTCTCATTAAATTTCCGTTTAGGTTTTCTAATCTTGTTCAAAGAAACAGCTTGCTTGGGTTGAGTTTGGTGAAGTCTTGATAATTATTAAGTATATCCAAAAATACCAATTCAGACCCTAACATTCAAAGCTTCTACAAATAGATCAACACACCATTAAAAAAATTCAGCGAAAAAACTTGAAAAATAAAAAAAGGTTGTTAATATTGTTTTTGCATTGAAAGGAATACCCTTATTGTACTTGTTTTTAGGACCCAAAAAAAAAAAAAATTATTACAGATGGGAACTTTTCGAACGATGCATAATATTAACGGAAAAATGGAAGAAAACATTTTTGGAATTTGTAAATTTGGTGTTTCCGTGTAAGTTTAGATTGTCGCCTGCATGCTCTGGATGGAGTGCCTCTGCCGCGCCTCTATCTTTCCTTTTAATGAACATTTAAAACTCACTTGCTCTTCTAATGTTAATGCTGTAGAAGAATTCCAATTTTTAACCATCCGAAAATCGGATAAGGTCCGGATAGCTTTGGTAACGTATGGAGCCACGCTAACTGGAACAGATAAACATAATATGGCACTGATTAGTGTGCTAGATGCGGCACTCAGAAAAAATAATCTCTTAACGTAATACAAATATTTTATTTACATTTGTTTTTTATCGTATCGTCTCCATTGCTGCTTATTAATTGGAACTTATTGTTAATTTATTTGCGTTGCGTACTCCAAACCTCACAGGAGCACTTACATTTTTTACCTGTCACCGATCCTAATTGAACCTAGGTCTCCAAAAATATCGCAATGCCATTGTTCATCATAACCAACTGAGCTACTCTCATTTTCTTTGCGAGAGACCAAAACGATATTACTTTGCTGTCAAAATGAAAAACATTATGTTGTCTAATGTTGTTAAACTGCGCATGTAACATGGTTCAAACCCCATTGTATACGATATTTTTTTTTTCAATAAAATATAATTCCAGGTTAGATAAAACTATAGAAATCCTATAATTTGACTATAATTTTTCCAAAACATCTGATCTGGCCAAGATCATCAGTGCCGTATAGGTTTTAACATGGTCTATATCTTTAAGGCGAAAATAAGTTCAACCACATCTTCTGCTCTTGATTTGGCTAAGCTTATCGGGGCTGTATAGGTTTTTATATAGCTTAAACGAGGCTTACCAGTTCCTCTGCTTACCCGAATTGTACAGGTCCTTTAATAATTTGGCAAAACTGATTAAATTTTTTAAGACTTTGCTGATAGGGTTTTTTTTTGTGCTTTTACACTTACAGTACTGAACACTGAAATTATAATAATAATTTTTTTCATTTCCTTTTGCAGATTTCGAATAGACAACACTGATCATATTATTGATGTAAATAAGGGAAACTTAGCCTTCGAATTTGATCAGGTGCACATTATTTGTCCTGTGTACGAGCCTGGTACGTTCGAAAATGAAACGGAGAAATACATTATTTATAACGTGTCAAAAGTTGAGTATGAAACATGTCGGATAACTAATGCAGATCCGCGTGTTATAGCTATATGTGATAAACCGCAAAAACTAATGTTTTTTACAATAACGTTCCGGCCATTTACACCACAACCAGGTGGTTTGGAGTTCCTTCCTGGAAATGATTACTATTTTATTTGTAAGTAGCATAATAAGAAATTTTATTTAGTTAATTACGTAAGTGCACATTCTTACTCTGTTTTAGAGTCGAGTCTTAAATGAGCAACAGTTTTCGGTTGTGTATAGTATGCGTCGAAAAGCAGTTGCTTACTTTGGCTTGAATGTACTTAAGCTCCAACTCCCCAATTTTTATCAAATAAACTTTTTTAAAGTGCTTTTTGATTCTAAAAATAAACATGCAATCAAAAAGCGTCGGTCGAATCTAGCTTCGGAGATATATTCATGGGAAGTTGCCGATATTTCTATCATAAAAATCGTCATAAGTTGGTAATCCCTGTATTGGGGTGAAAAATATGGTTGCCATATGAAAGCTAATTTAATAAGCTACAATATTGGCAAACATATCATATTTGCGAAGTGTTTGACGTGTTGGAAACGAAAACCCTGAGCCGCTGAGCCTTAACTTCTATGTAGAATTACTGTGGCTAGAGAAGCCTGTGTTTATACAACAGCGATTGAAACATATTTTAAAATTTTTTATTATAACGAATATGGTGATGAATATTGTCGAAAAAATATAAAATAACTTGTCAAAATTCTTCAGAATGATTTTTATTTTATTTGGTAAGAAAAAGTGAATATTAAAAAGTTTTGTGCAAATGTTACATAATTTTAAAAGGACTATAGGTCATAAACACTTTTTTTGGAAAAATGGTTTTATTGGGGGAAAAAATCAAAAATCAGTCAAAACTTAAAAAAAGTGATATTTGGAATGCTTTGCTTTAGATTTCAAAAAAGGAAATGCCAATATTTTAGTTTATTGAATTAGCTTTCATACAGGTAATAAACCAACACCCAACTTATGGCGATTTCTATAAAAGACATACCCGCAACTCCGAAATTTTGGCTTTTAGGACAAACAAACCACCCAATGTTGTCAATAATCATAATTAATCGGTTTATGAAATGATTAAGTTTTATTTTTTTTTATTAACGTTTAGCAACATCATCTAAAGACGATCTTTATCGACGAATAGGTGGCAGATGCTCCACCAATAATATGAAAGTTGTGTTTAAAGTTTGTTGTGCACCCGAAGATAAAAGTAATAAAACTAATATTGGTGGAACCAGTGGTGGACGTAATACCGGTGGCGGTATAAGTGGTATAGCTACAGGAGGTAGTACTGGAGTTATCGATTCTATAAACAATGTTGGTGCGAATGGTAGCGGTGACATGAATGTTGCTAGTGGAACTATGAACCAACAGCATACAAATAGTATAAATAGGGGAATAATGCCTGTGGGTGGTGGTGTAATAAGTATAAATAATGGTGTTAACGGTGGAATGCAGCTCAAACCTTCTTCGATGGGTGGTGCTGGTGGTGGAACAAGTGGTACTTCTATAAACACTAATATTGATCAATTTAATCGCATACCAATGCAAACGAATAATATTAATGGTGGCATTGGTAACGGAATTAGCAGCATTGGAAGTCATGGAAGTAATGGTATATTGCTAACACCTAGTGTGAGCATGATACCAGGTGCTGGTGGAATCGGTATGAACGGTCAATATCCTGGTCACCAACAATCTGGTATACGCATCAATAACGTGCCATCGCAACAACAACCCTCTCATAAAAACAATAATGGTGAGTGGTTAGATTATTTAGATTACATATAATAGCTTTTTTCTTAATTAAAATTAGAAAACCGTTCGACACTTAAATTTTATTAGCTTTAGACATTTTATTGCAAACTTAGATTTTTAATAAATACTTCAAAATTTCAACAGATGATCATTTTAATAAGCATCCTAACGAAGTTGTAAAAAATGAAGAACTGACATACAATAGTGCAGCAGGCTCTTTACACCACAGATGTAGATTGGAAAATTCATTGCATCTCTTTAGAACCACATATGCTGATACAATACTTTTATCAATAACAAATGCATTTACTAGTGTCTACAACATGAAAAATAACGTAAAATATGAAAATAATAATTTCATAGTTTTAGATTCATTATTATTAAAATTTAGGCTATTTTTTTCATTTAACATAAATCCTATTGTAATTATGTCTGTATTATTAGTTTTATTTTCTAAAAATATATTTAGATTTCAAATAAGAACAAAACCAGAAGAATTGTTCTGTAATTCAAAAAAAACCATACGCAAAGTTTCTTTAAGAAAGTCAAAAAAATCGTCCTATTTACCAATATTAAGTAGTAATTGTAATCCTAGTTTAATTGAAAAAATTTTAAAAGAGAAATGCACAAACATAAACACAACCGCAAGTATTTCTTATGCGTTATCTAAAAACGTTAAGTCTCATAAACACTCACGTCTGCAAGATTTGAAAAATACTTACCGACGGTGAACCTTAAATTGAGATATTGTTATAAAAAGAAAAAAAATAAATAAATTGCTTGTCAATTTTACGACAAACCCGTATTTATGACTTTTTACACTTTCACAAATTGATGAATTTCATTTAATTTTTTAATGCTAAAACAAAAGTTATTTAATTAGAAACTATGCATTAAGTAAAACGAAAAGAAAAATAAAGTAACTCGTAGTAAATGTTTAAGCAACTTAAATTTAATTAGTTTTAAGGAACATAGTACTACTTAAAGAATTGTAAGCATAAATTATAAACCGATTGTAAGAATTTTCCATACATCGTATGTAGCATTTAGGGTAAAGACGTTGCAGAGTGCATTCAGAACATAACATATATATTTTAATTATGTATGTTTAACTCCAAATGTATATTTTGATGAAATAGGTAAAACACTAACTAAAAAAGTGTATTTGGTGAAATATGTTGCTTCCTATTTCAATTCAACAATTTAAGAAGAAAACACGAAAATGAATAAAGATTGCATGTTTTGTTGTGTTCTTGTAAACATTGATTGTATATTAAAAAAAAGAAACCACTAAAAACAATAATTGTACTTCGTATACTTACATAAATGCATTAAACGAAACATTTTTGTATTAGATATCATTTACTTTTTTTTCATTCTATATTTACTGATTAACGTAACAAAACGTTTGTATGTAAAAATGTTTACTAAATTTGTAATAAAAAATGATATCACAACCAATTTACAATATTAAGTAAGCAAATTGTGTAGGTGCTGAGTAATTACCATATATCAATGGCATCAATCAATATGTCGGATTTTGACTCACTGCAAGACAACTTTTGCACAGATGATTAATTGACTTCAGTTTGTGAGAATATAGAATTTTAAAGAAATATTTTTATTTGCTGCTGATAAATTTTAGCAAATTTGAAAAGTTCAGAGTCCACGTGTTACTTATTGCGCGTAAGCTTGCTAATGTGCAGCGCCTACACCCTAAACATTTCTTAAAAGCTTAAATATCTGTCTCACTTTGGTCCCTCTTATTACTTAGTCAAATCATTATAAAATTTAACAATGATTGTGTATTCAGCTTAATACCACCTAATTCACAATTCACACCAGCCCATCAGCCTATCCTAAATTGGTGCATATGAGGAATTTATCTGCTAAAAATTTCTTATGCACCTACAAATTGTATGGAACCAACCAAAATATGCAGCGTTTGTGGGCAATGCTGTTAGAATTTCCAAAATATTGGGCGCAGGTTATTGTTAAATGTTTGTCTATTAAGGGTTAGCATACAACCAATTTTTGGGCGCACTAGTACGCACTACGCACCCATTTAGGGTAGCTGTATCTTGAGCTTAACATATATTTTGTAAATAAACCACTTACAATTTTTTTAATTTTCTAGTTTCACATGTTAAATTTCTGTTAAAATCTTTTATGATGTTTAAATTTTGTTAAGCCGCGGCTTTGTATTAGTATTTTGAAAACCGGATCCTTTTAGCCAGAGTACTTTTGTGTGCGATTTTTTATTAAAATTTTGCATTGACCTCTCATATATTAAATGACACCTATTTTGTTCAAATCGTTGCAGGGCTTCATAACTTATAGCAATTTGAGAAGTGATAACTGCAACTTTCGATGGCAATATGTGAAAAGCCAGGTCCAATCGGCTCTATTTTGATAAAATAGTCTATTATAATTAACGAACTCTCATTCTTTTGTTTAAATAAATCTAAAATGTAAAGTAAAACTATACCGAAAACAACAATATGAATGGGTATGAGTTTAACTCTGAAAAAAAAAACTTTATTTTCGATGAAATTTTCGGCCCCAGTGTGATTTAGGTACAAACCAACCTTTTAGACTTCGTTGTTACCGGCAGTTAGAGCTTAATAAGGAATGTGGCTTCACAGCAATGTAAAACCTGTTAAACGTTGTTTTTACTCTTGATTCGTTTTGCATGCATGTTAGATTTCTGTTGTTGAAATCAATATATATTAAGTACGAGAGGCAAAAAATCGTATTGTTCTTACACGCAAGTATTCATTGTAGGAAATCAAAAAATTTCTTTCATTTGGCTCTATAAAAATCTTACAGCAGCAACGAAGCATATTATTTTAATGAATTAGCACTTGCTCATCATTGCTGTTGGATTTGCTGTGCACCTTCAATAAAAAAAATAATTTTTTCGAATACAGATAAAGTGCATACTTTTATACTAGACAGAAAAACGCCACTTAAATCCAAGGCCTTACTCTGCATTGCGATTCGAAACTTTCGAAATCTATGTCTCTAATATGCGAAACTCACATCATACATAAGTACCTTCGAAACATTTGCTTCCTTTACTGTTGTTTTATCATATTCATATCCATCGTTATTTGATCTTTTGCATGGAGAAGATGAACGTATCAATAAATACAAGTAAAGAGATAAGTTCGTACAAGCACATGGCTCACAAAAAACACCATATACATTCAGTTGTGTTCACAGAAATAGTATGTCTTCAAAAGATTCAAAGAACTTCGTATTGTACTTCAAATACTTAAATATTTGGTAAAATTAGTATTTCATGTTTAGTAGTTAATTAAAATGAGTTACAACAAAATGCTTTGTTTTCAAATTTTAAAAAATGAAAATACCATATTTAAGGTTCACTAAAATAGCAGTGCTGAGTATTGTATTAAAATTTTTGATTAAAAAATATCAAAACTTATAAAAACATCAACTTTTTTAATTATCAGTGATTAGTATTTGGCAGTACAGTACAGCCTCGGTCAACGGCACTAGAAAAACCAAGCCTGTTGTAAGAATCGTAGTAGTTGCAATGTTGAAGCCAAAAAATCTTTCCGGGTGTAGATATTTACTAAGGAATAAACATTTTTCCATCTTGAGCTATTCACAAACTCTCAACATTATGAGTTTTCAAGAACCAGCTTCGGTATTGCTAATGAGCTTACTTAGCGAAGTTTTCTTATGACTAAATCGGTATAGTGATAATTTATGTAAATAACACGAGTACTCAGACGACACACATTGCAATAAGTGAGGTAAAATTTGATAGAAAAGTTCGACTTACTGAGTCTGTAGTGGAAGAAATCTGCTTGTTGCAAACATCTAGGAGTTGAAATTATCAAGGAATCGACCAACACTTGGAATCTCTTACTGGTATAGTATACTATGCTTCGCGGACCACTTGCCACAACTAATTTTAATTTTCAAGGTTTGCTTCATATACCGACTGTTTAACGTCGTCCAACAAATTTCCTATGAGTTTAAGGTAGGAGTATTGTGCTGGCCACTTCAAAACGGTACGGCAGAACAACTGCTAAGACCACGATTATGCTTTATTGGGGGTCGTTATCCTTTTGGAACATCCATCTCAGTGGCATTTCGTATACAAATTGATACATATTAATAGGGATAGAATATATGGATCTATCTCCATGCTATGAGGAACAAGCCCAAACCTTACTTTTGGCCCCATCATGCTTGATCGTCTTAATGATATATTATGGTTCCTTAACTATCAGTGGGGGTTTTCTTACGTACTGCCGACGACCTTTGGACCCAAAATGAACGATTTTACTTTAATCGCTACATAAAATGTTTCTCTATTTTTCTTTGGATCATTTGACGTGCTCTTTGGCAAGTGCTAGCATTTTCGTCACATATTGTTTGGTCAATGATGCAACTTCACTCGGACTTCTGACGAATATCTCGGTTTCCAGTAGACGGATAAGGTTATGTTGTTCCTGATTTTTCTATATCTGACAGTAGGTTTATTTTTGTCTGAGTGACTACGGTCACTTCGTCCATTCATCTTTTCCACTTTAATGCTTTAAAAACCATTCTTGCTGAACATCCGATGATATTTTGTGTTCCTCGATAAGCTTAATTTTTTTCATCGAAGGCCTCCTTTATTAAGTTTCGTTGCCCTTTTGTGCAATGTTTCGATTAAACCGATTTGTTAAAAAAAAGATTATAGTACGACTTTAATAAACATGTTTAAAATAGATTTACTTCATAATACCACAAGAAAAGTTATGAAACAGTTCAATTTTTTTTTTATTATTTATTTGAATTCAGTTTTAAGAAGCCACTCCTATTATTATGACCAACGAAAATTCAATATACATAAATATGTTTACAACTAAGAAACTTTTTGCTATAGCATATGTATAGCATATAGAATGCTTTACCATAATGTTTAAGAACACTATAAAATTGTGAAAACTGATCTACAAAATTATGGTGCGCTCATATTTTAGTGAGCACAACTGGCCCAGTATTAGTTGAACGGAACACCTTTGCTCCGACTACTTGAATTTTTCAAAGCAATGCGTTATATTACATGTAATTAAAATATAGATAGGCCAGACTTCTAAATTTTTAAAACTATTACCGTGGTGTGGCACTGGCCTCAATTTTAATTTGTAAAACGTTATATATCGGAAGCCATTTGTGATATTGTGATAAAATTTGGTAAACTGATGCAGATCATATGTATCTTGAAGTGTGCTGAATATATATGCGATTTTCAAAAACAATTTTAAAGATGATACCACTGAAAATTTATTCTGTATTAGTCGAAATCGACACAAACGATTTTCAAAAACAATTTTAAAGATAATACCACTGACAACAGTAGTCATCACTATAAGCTAAGTCAGTTTACTAGCAAAAGTCGTTGAAGGGCGTGGCATAGCCCACAATATTTATGATAGCTATAATAAAAGAAGTATAGTAACAACACACAGTAAAATGCAAAAACAACATTGTTCGTGTATGCAGAAAGCACGACTCCTGCTATGCATAGTACTAATCTACAAAATTAAAAGTGCGCTGCTATTTTTGTGAGCACAACTGTATGCAGCTAAGAATTGAATTTTTATCTATTGAAATCTAACATGAATGCATTCGTATGGTGGCTTAACAGGAAATAATTTTTATCCAGGGGCCGAAAATATCTACTATTGATATTTTTTTTTGTAACAAAGTTTTTTATAATAATTATCGGCAAGAAAATTATATTTATTGCTCATATTTATTTATTTTGCTCATGACTATTATCCATTAATTGTTATCCATTAGTTGTTTTTACATTTTTTTTAATGCTGTTTGGAACTAAACAGCATAAAAATATTTGATGGAAGAAACCCATTCCTTTTTATTTTTGCAACAACCGATGGGAGAGGTCGCAAACTGAATTTGCAAGTCACCTGGGGCGTTTTCGGATAAAAATAATCTTTCGATCGGTAGGGAAAGTTTTACAATGGACTTTTTGCACTTTGAGCTGCGGTCCCGGGACCTCAATGTATTTAATTTCGACTGATTTTTGTGAAAAAGCTAAAAACTGTTTGATGGAAAAAATTTCTCATATTTGTAATTTTTTTTGTACCATTCGATAGAGAAAGTTCGAAAAATTATCTAAAATAAATTTTCGACTATCGATTGTTGCAAAAAAAAAGTTAATATTAGTGGGTCCTAATCATGTACTGGGATATTGGGCAGTGTTTAAAGTGTTGCGCATGAATTAGTAAGAGCACCAAAAATTTTGCTATGGCTGCGCAGTAATACTGAGTAGCTGTCACAGTCGGCTGTCACCTATTGCTGTCGTAGTCAATTTAGTATCATTTTTTATGTAGAACAGTTAATCGGAAACTGGACGTTTTTCAAGGAAAACGCGGGAGTTAAAATGTCAGGAAATGAATATTTTACAATATAAAAAATGCCACTTAATTGACTAAGAGAACAACTGCTACGACTGCTGTAGTAAGAGGCGAATGTCGGCTGCGACGGCTCCTTGTGAACTGTTGATTCGACTATTGTATTTTACGCAGCATCGTAAAACGAAACGAGCACTTTGGTTCCAAATGGGCACTTGCAGAATTTTTTGCACTTTGGTACTTAAATAAATTTATTTTCGAATTTAAGAACAGTTGAATCACATTAGCATTACATATCTTATTCGCAGTAAGCTTGGCTTTAATTCGGATTTTGCGATTAATATATCCGAAAACCAAAGTATGACCAATAAAGCTCATGTATTTTCACTTATCAATAAACTGAGATTGACAAATAATTTGAACAAAGAGTTTCAGAGTGAAAATCACAAACAGCTGCCTGTCGTCAATTCATCCCACCAATTTTTAAAGCAATTGAATTCGTTTTTTTTTGAATTCCGATAGCGCTGCGGCAGTAAATCGCAAGGCAGTCATGCGAAGTGCGGCCTTGGCCATCTAATCAATAATTGTGAACTTATGTTTGATTTCTGCAACACCAACAAGTTCGTAATAGGAAGCTACTCTCTAAGTAACATGGCGTTTACACAGTGGTACCCTGACGCAAGTCGAACACTTGCATTAGCAAAACCCAGCGAGGCAGTTTCCTCGACGTTCGCACAATAATATCTCCAGTTCTGATCACTTTTTTTTGAAGTGTGACTTTAGCGATTTGAAAATTAGATGGGTATAATGAACCGCAAAACATGACACCACTTTTTTTAGTCGGTACCTTGAATAGCTACAGCAATAAATTAAAGTACTCATCGAGGAGTGTCCTAAAACTATCAGTTTTTAAATCAGTCCCCGCTATGGCAAAGCTTTGGTAGTAAATCAGTGCATTGCTTGAAAAAATGGGAAATCTTTCCACGCTTACATCAGCTTTTAGTTAACCGTTCTCGAAGCTGATAATATTCGGGCACTCTACTCGATGAGTACTTTAATCAGTAATCGATGTAGCTATTCGAGATCCCGTCTACCACGTGTGAACTGCACACATGAGTTTTTTTTACGAACGGTCCTAAAATCCCGCACAACCGTTCGTATTTGTGGCACATTCGTCTTACATATGAATCGGTGACTAACATCGAATGGTCTAGATTGCCTTAAATTAATGAGCGAGAGATATGTTCGGGAGTCGCATATCAGCTACAGGTCAACTGAACATCAGCTTTCAATATTAACCCGCGTATTTCGTAAATTTAATTCGCATGAAATTGAGAAGTCGGTATCATCGACTTAAAGTGAATTTGAATACAAAGTTTGCACTTAGTCAAATTTTGGCAAATTTTATGAAGTTCTGCCAAATATCTATATACCTATACCCAATTCGGCAAAATTTTATTTATATTTTAGAGTAAAACTTTTGTCTTCGGATACGGATTTCAAAAATCTACGCGAGTAGGGAGTGTCAATTGAAACATTTTCTTGCGAATTGCAAAACATTCCAAAATGAAGCAAAACTAGTAAAGGTGTTATCTTCGGCTAGGCCGAAACTCACATACCCTACACTACATTAAAAGTACGTTTTAAATAAATGTTAAAAAAATGTTGAGGAGGTTGAATAAGTCGAAAATAATGTAAAAAGGTTCAAAAATGTTGGGAAGTGTTGGAAAAAACTGAAAATGTCAAAAGAATATGGGAAATGTTGAAAAAAATAGAATAGAAATGAAAAACACGAAATATGTCTCGCCCACTCCTACAATTCCGCCCACTTTTGTTTCAATAAATGATATTCGTGATTAACATGATCAAACCAAATTTTAGCACAACAGTTTGTATAGTTTGCGATATGTGCTGTAATTATTCTTAAAATTTAGGGCGGTGACACACCCACTGGTGCAATCCACTCCGACTTTTATCCAGAAATAGCTTTTTATAAAAAAACTTTTTACACCAAATTTCACTATGATTGCTCATATATTTCAATAGCTATGCCACTTAAGGTATTTTAATTGTATGGGAGGTGCCACGCCCACTGTTGCTATTTTAAAAGCTTTTGATTCATATATTCCTATTACCCAGTAAACCACTTACATCAAATTTCAGATCAATTGCACCAATAGTTAAAATAGCACTTACAACTTTATGTTAATGAGGGAGGTGCCACGCCCACTGATGCAATCTTGTCAAGTTTCATTGAATTTTAAAGGTTACTATAAAGTAACCGACACCTTTACACAAAATTTTATGAAGATTACTCTCATAGCACACTATCTATAGCATTAAACGTATTTCGCTTATATGGGAGGTGCCACACCCACCGGCGCAATTGTGCCAAAATTTTAGCAAGTATATCCGCCATATTAAATTTCATAACGATTGCGTTGTTAGTTTTCTTTTTGTAACGTTTATAAATATTGTAGGCTATGCCACGCCCTTAAAATAAATTTTTCAGTATATTGACGTTGCTTGTATTGTTGACTACTTTCAGTGGTATCATTCCTAAAATTTTAATTAAAATCTTATGTGCCAATTTGGAGTTATACGAAATCCAATTTTTTAATTGTTAAGAAATGCCACGCCTACTTTTACAATTCCACCCACTTAATGCGCAATTCAAAATTCACAAGATCTGTATCCGTGCACCAAATTTCATCACAATATCTTGCACAGTTTACGAGCAATGGCGTCATAAAACTTAAAATTTAGGGATGTGCCACGCCTCTTTAAGAGCTTTTGCAAACTTAAGACCTAGCGTAATTTTAATGTTGTTCTCATATTCACCGAATCACCAATTTTCATCAAAATCGCAGCAACTTTTTTTCAAAATGGGCTTGGGTATATTTACATAAAGTATGAGCGGAAGGCGTGGCCGTGAACCGATTTCACCCATTTTTATATGCTAGCAGCTTGCAAGAAGATGTGACCTTTGTGCCAAATTTCATTGAATTAGCTTGCTTAGTTTTCGCGTAAACCTGATTTCAACAGACAGACACACAGACAGACTGACAGACAGACAGACAGACAGATGGACGGACAGACAGACGGACACAGCTATATCGACTCAGGTGGTGACGCTGATCAAGAATATATATACTTTTCCATACCTGCCACGCCCCCTTCTATGCGTTACAAACGGAATGTGAATATACCCTCTTTGTAGGGTATAATTAATCGACCAATATACCATGTACACCATGTACTGGAATAAACTTTATTGTACTGTTCATAAAAACACTCCCTAAGTGCGTTACGTTATTTGGGAACGCTTCCTTACAACTTATGAATCAAAACTATTTATAATCACGATATATTAGCAGAACCAACTGTTTGCTATATAGTTCCGAAACAATTGAAGTTTTCAATGTGCGCAGCTCTTTTCACGATGTATTTTAGTTTGTAGGGTTAGAATGCGTGTGTGATGCATAATAGCAGATAAAGCTCAGTTAATTATTGAGTAATACTAATACTACTCAACTTAAGTTGAGTTGTCATATATAATAGCCTATTAATATTAATAGGGGTATGTATTTAAACGGTTAAAATTTAGAAATACACGAATTGATTGTTTAAGTAAAAATAAATTTCTATTTTAAGTTACCGACAAAAGCATTGAACGTATAGACATAAGTGATAAATATCGTTGCAAATGCCTCCGAAAGTACTAAACAGTACATAGTTTCACATATTTATAATGAAATAGTTTCAGTGGACGAGAGAGCCTTGAACTCTACTCGGTGCGCTAATATCAATAATTTGAAATAGCATTCATTTCAACAGCAATAATTTTTGGAAGAAAGCTTAGTTCTTTTTTAAAAAGGTAGGAGAATTAGTTTTTAGTCGACTATCATAAGATGGCAAGTTTTGGTTAGGGTTCCACAGCAGTCTACGAAGTACATAGATTATAAAATTTTTTTTGTACTGACTCAAGCTAGTCGATATGCATACCGTAAACTCAATATAGAAAGGCCCTTAAATTTTTTTTTTTTTCAAAATTAAGTTTCTTGTAGATGTCGGTAGTTCACCCACTAATATAACATTGTGCTAGAATTGAAAATAAAGCAAATTAAAAAAGTTCTAACTCTCTTTAATACTTTTTTAAAAACAGAGAGCCCTAACCTACATAGTAGGCATTGCACTTAGTGAAATGGTAGATAGGGCCTTTCTATATTAAGTTAACGTTATGTATGGTCATGCATATACCAGTGATGGCAAAAAGGTCATTTCATTTTTTTTAAGCATATTTCACCAACACCAAAAGTACTAAAATTTACAAAAAAAAAAAAAAACTTATTATTGAAATTAGTACAAATGTACCGAAAATGTGCTGAAAATTTGTTCATTGTACTGAACGTACTAAAAAATTTGTCGTATGTACTGACGAATAGTTTTCACAGCGCAATTAAAAAAAGTACAGATGTACCGAAAATGCCATCATTGACATATATTTACATTATACTTGTAATGTGGATCCCAACCAGTGACGCATATACTACTTTGAGAACGACCTTTCCGAAACAAATAGATAAAAAGTGTTTACAAACGCATTTTATTTATTTATTATTAAAAAGCAAAAATTCCTACAGTATTTTTATATATATATATAATTTAAAATTATTCAATTAATTCTAATATTTAAATATAAAGAATGCTATGCAAATTAGATACACTTATGTAGGTCTAGCGTATGCTTGTCCATTATTTATTGATTGTAAGCAAAAAGGGAGCGCTTTTATAAAGGCATTCATTAATTAGCATTATTTTATCAACGGTGCCACCAATCTCGTATGCTTGGAAACGACAAAATTTTTTGACATTTATTAGAAATCATACATTTTCTCATTTTGGTGAGCAAACTTTTTTATTTCATATGCTTTTATTATATGATATTTGTGCGAGTAGTTAAATAATAATAACTTTTATAATATGTGCCCTTATAATAAAATTCATTTAAAATAAACTTCTTAAACAGTTTGTCGCTTGGATTTTTGTTACGCTTGCGTAGAATGTACAGGTAAACCTCCTATAACGCGGTTTCGCTACAACGCGGTTCACAAAATGCGAACATTTTCTTACAACGCTACTCTTACAACGCGATTTTTACGAAAATTTTTTCTAATATTTACTATTTTAATTTGAAAAAGGTTTTCTTGCCCAAATAAAATTCTTTGCATTTTGTCCATACTTACGACAAAATTAAAAAAAGGGGTTTCCCCGCGGTTCTAACATCACACAACGATTTATGCTACTTTCATTTGATGTAATAATTTTTTTGTTAGCTTATTGTCGGCATTGCAAATAAAAGCATCAATCTAAATCGTGTAAAAAATTGCGAAAAAATATTCAGTCTAATTCCAGTTAAATTATAAAAAATTTGTGAAAGAGTTGTTGTTGCTTTCGTAAAAGAGTTTTGTTCATTTAAATGCAAATAAATTTTTAAATTTAGCCACAAAAATGCCGAATGAAAAAAAAAAACGCCGTTAAAACGAAAATTTTTATTCATTGAATTAAAAATACAAATTTTGGATCGACTTCAAAATCAAGAGAGGATAAGTGATATTGCCAGACATTTTAACTTAAATGAGTCAACAATAAGAACTATCAAACAAAACGAAGAAAAAATTAGAAGTTCGGTAGCATCTGGATGCTCTGTAGTCGCGAAAGTAACTGCTCGTCCTAAACCGCAGATAATAGAGAAAATGGAGCAATCGCTTATGATGTGGCTAGAAGACATGACAAAAAAACGATTGCCCTTAGATGGGAATGTAATTAAGCATAAAGCACTAAAAACATTTAATTATTTAAAGGAAACAGGACAATCTTCAATCGATGAAGACAATCATCAATTCGTAGCTTGTAATGGATGGTTTGGGAAATTCAAAAAAAGACATGCACTTCACAATTTAAAAATACAGGGAGAAAGTGCATCCGCAGACGCAGATGCAGCAGAAAAATATCCAGCAGAGTTCGAAAAAATTATTAAAGAAAATGGCTATTAACCTGAACAAGTGTGCAACGCAGATGAGACAGGCTTGTGGTGGAAAAAAATGCCTTCAAGAGCTTATATTTCGAAAAACGAAAAAAGAGCTACTGGCTTTAAAGTTTCGAAAGATCGAATAACATTATTGCTGTGCAGTAATGCGTCTGGTGATTTTATGACCAAGCCAATGTTTATTAACCGATCATTAAGTCCAAGATGTATGAAACAATGCAACAAAAACAACCTTCCAGTGTATTGGAGAGCCAACAAAAAATCATGGATGACTGCCAGTTTATTTAATGATTGGTTTTGTTCCTGACGTAGAAAATTATCTTAAAAAAAATAACTTAGCATTTAAAGTTTTACTACTTTTAGATAATGCGCCATCCCATTCGACTGATTTAAGTCATCCTAATGTTCAAGTCAAATTTTTACCGCCCAACACCAGATCGCTATTACAGCCTTAAGATCAGGGCATAATAGCATCATTCAAATTTTACTATATTCGGAAATCCTTTGAGGTAATATTAGAGAAGATGGAGTCAGCAAATATTACGGTTAAAGACGTCTGGAAACAATTTACAATTTTAAATTCTGTTGAAATTGTTGATGCGTCACTTAAAGAAATTCGTCCTTCAACACTAAAAGCTTGCTGGAAAGCACTAATACCGGAAATAGGCGTTCAGGGCACTGTTTCTACACCAATAGAAGATGAATACAGGAACATAGTGAGATTGGCGCATGCAGTAGAAGGTGATGGATTTGATGAAATAACAATGGCTGATACTCAAGAATTAATTGCGTACGACGAAATAAACGAAGCAGATTGAGTGGCAATGACAAATGAAGAATCAGTTGGAGATAGCTCTGACGATCTTTCCGATGTTAAAAAATAAAAACTTTTCATTAAAAAATATCGAGAAAGTTTCAAATATGGCAAAGCAGTTGGAAGAATACATTTTGGAGAGCGACCCTTTAAGTGACAGAGCAGAAATATTTAAACGGAATCTTCAAAACAATTTAGCTCCCTATCAAGAAATTTATAAAGATTTGCGAAATAAGAGCAACCAAACTTCAATGCACGATTTTTTCAAACCAATAAACGTCGAAAGGATGCCCGAATCTGATAGTGGATCAAGCTCAGATTTTGAACTAGTACATACGAACAAAACGTTCGAAACAAATCATACTAAGTGATGAGGAGGAGTAGAGAGTTATCGTTCTATTTTGGCTTTAATTTATTAAATCTTTCATCTTGAATATTTTACGTAGTATTAAAATTTTATTTTATTTTGTTTTGTTTTGTTTTTGTTTAAATAAATGGAGTGTTATTAAATTACTCAATACGTATGTTCTTCTGACTCAACAAATAAATACACAAAATTATATTAAGCACAGATTTTTACTATACAAATTCCAATATTTTATTGAAAATTTTTTTACTTTGGAACCAAACTCTGATTTTTGTATGGAGTTAGAGTCTCCTACAACGCGATTTCCTACAACGCGGAGTTTTTCAGGAACCTATTCACCGCGTTGCAGGAGGTTTAACTGTAACAGCATCCCTTAATAAATACAAAAGGTGCTTCAATCATTGGTAGATTGGATAAAATTTTACCTGTGGTGTTATATTTATATATCTTATGGGAATAAGTTGGATATTTCTTCTACCAGATACCGATACCGCAGAGACTGACATTGCATTAAAAGAAGGATAACTATCACGCAAAGTTGTAAAATCACAAAGATATATATCAACAGTAATATAAGAATTAAATTTTTTGTTTATTTTTTTATTTTATGTATTTTTTAAGTATAAAAGTTAAATATAAAAGTATTAAGGACGCACAACATCCTCAAGCTATGTGGGAAAATGTGATTTCGGAACTCTGTTTGGATTAGAGCTGCCGTTGAAAACAGTCGCTCGGATGCAACAGAACTCATTTGAAAACTGAAATACATTTGTGGCAATTTTTTTCAAATTTGGGTGCAGAACCTCATTACGCCAAAAACTGAGAGGATCTACAACTGTTGCAATATTGGAATATCGAAAATATCTCTCAATTTCTTCTTTGAAAGTATCAGAGCACAATGAGGGCAATGGTTCTTCTTCTTCAGGTTCCTTAATATTATTTTCACAAACACTCCATATCCACCGTCTTGTAATTCGCTCAGAACTCGTACTAAGTAGGTTGGAAGGTTTCTGAAGAGTTTTCGAATAGTGATAAATTAATAAAATTTGCAAGCCGCTTTTTTGCCGTAGAAATAGTAGACCACAATTGGAATATTCGTAGTTTATATCGAGGATCAACTGCCGTTGCTAAATAATAAGATTCTTCACTTTCCAAATTAAATCTTTTTTCCAGAGCCAAAAATTCCGACGCAGCGCGTCTTTCGTTATGAGTATGTAATTTGGAAAAGTCGGTGCCTTTCTTTTCTGAATTTGACAGCTAAGACAGAATTAAAAATAAAATATAAGAAATGTCACTTAGAATCGCTGCTACCATGATAATAGCTTGGCTTGAAGGCCTTTTTTCCTTAACAGTTCCTTTATCCACTTGATATGATATACCTATTGTGAAAATATTAGTGTTGATGAAGGTTCTTAATTGATTTTGACTCTTTGGGGCATAGGAACATTTCTTTTGTATAGATTGGTGTATTGGTAAATAAATATCGCTGATATCGATGTATCGAAATATACCGATATATCGGTAATCGTATCGGTATCAGTTGCATCCACTTTTAGAATATAGATGGGCACCGTTTTAAGCGCAGTGGATCGCGAGAAGCTTCGCGTATATAAACCCTATACCCTACTGTGGTTTATATTAGAGGTCTGCGCAAAACAACTTTCTGTGACGTCAGACTAGAGGAGTTAAGGCCCAATTAAGCCATGCATGCCTTGACTGAAGTCAGCTAATGCAACTGTGCGAATACTCACAATGAAAACTACGACGTACTTAATAAAAAGTTTCGTTAAATTTCCACAAATTTCATTTCTTTAAGCAAAGAGCGAAACTGTACGCACTATCTGTACGAAATCAGCTGCCTATAGATGTGTCGAAAGTTGCGGATATAGCTTTTGTAAAAAGTAATATAAGTTGGAAACCCCTAAATTTATATTCAAATTACGGGTGTCGTGCAGAGAAAAGTTGCAGTGAGCCACTCAGCATTTTCACCATTTAGAGTGACTCCGTATCCTGAAAAGGACCGTTTTTGAACCATTTTTAGAAATTTTTTTTTTTTTGCTGCAATCGATGGGGAAAGGTCGAAAAAAGATTAAGAACATCACAAAAGCTATATCCGTAACTTTCGAGTTGAGTTTTTAGAACATTTGATTTGCGTTTGCAGCGCTCACATCGCTTGCTTTGTCTTGTTTTGATTTGATTTATGATTTTCGTACACAAAAGCTTGCTTGTGGCAAGTGATTTGATGGCCGCTTCAAGTGCGCTTACGCAGACCTTTTGCTTAAAACAATCGCGCTGAGTAACTTCTTTTTTTATTATTTCTACTATTCTATAAAAAACTAGGTTCACACTTTGTCCAGTACTTGCTTGTGTCACCAAATGTTTTCTGACAAAGATTATTAAAATATTTAGTTTAACTTGGTAAAAATTGAAAGCATTGCATTTAAAAATTGAATGGCGAAAAAATCTTAATTGGTTGGTTTTGGTTTTTAATAACAATTTTTAGGTTTGTTGTACTTAACTTGAAAACTAGTAAAGGTGTTATCTTCGGCCAGGCCAAAACTCACATACCCTACACTGCATTGAAAGTACTTTTTAAATAAATGTTAAAAAAAATGTTGAAGAGGTTGAATAAGTCGAAAATAATAGTAAAAGGTTCAAAAATGTGGAAAAGTGTCGGAAAATACTGAAAATGCTGAAAAAATATGAAAACCATTGAAGAAAGTTGAAAGAAATTTAGTAAGTCGAAATGTATGAAAAATGCTGAAAAATTGATGATAAAGTCGAAAGAATAAAGAAAATGTCGAATGAAATTGAATGGGAAAAGGTAAAAGTTTGAAAATGTCAAAAGAATATGGGAAATGTTGAAAAAATAGAATAGAAATGAAAAACACGAAATATGCCACGCCCACTTCTCTAATTCCGCCCACTTTTGGTTCAATAAACAAACCAAATTTTAGCACCATAGCTTGTATAGTTTGCGATATGTGCCGTAATTATTCTTAAAATTTAGGGCGGTGACACATCCACTGGTACAATTCCGTCAGATTTTGATCCAAAAATAGCCTTCCATAAACAAACCTCTTACACCAAATTTCAGTATGATTGCTCACATATTTCGATAGTTATGCCACTTAAGGTTTTTTAATTGTATAGGAGGTGCCACGCCCACTGTTGCTATTTTGCCAGCTTTTGATTCATATGTGCCTAATACCCAGTAAACCACTTACATCAAATTTCAGATCAATTGCATAATGAGGGAGGTGCCACGCCCACTGATGCAATATTGTAAATTTTCATTTGAATTTCAAAGCTTATAGTAACCGGCACCTCTACACAAAATTTTATGAAAATCACTCTCATAGCACACTATCTATAGCATTAAACGTATTTTGCTTAAAAGAGAGGTGCCACACCCACCGGCACTATTGTGCCAAAATGACACCTTATAGCAAGTATATCTGCCATATTAAATTTCATAGCGATTGCGCTGTTAGTTCTCTTTTTATAACGTTTATAAATATTTTAGGCTGTGCCACGCCCTTCAACAAAATTTTCCAGAATATTGAATAAACTTGTATTGATGACTACTTTCAGTGGTATCATCCCTAAAATTTTTATGAAAATCGTATGTGCCAATTTGGAGCTATACGAAATACAAATTTTCAATTGCTAAAAAGTGCCACGCCCACTTTTACAATTCCGCCCACTTTCTGCGCAATTCAAGATATATAAGATCTGTATTCGTGTACCAAATTTCATCACAATATCTTGCACGGTTTACGAGCTATGGCGTTATAAAAGTTAAAATTTAGGGCTGTGCCACGCCCCTTTAAGAGCCTTTGCAAACTTCAAACCAAGCTTAATCTTAATTTTGTTCTCATCTTCAACAAATCACCAAATTTCATCAAAATCGCAGCATCTTTTTTTCAAAAGCGACTTGGGTATATTTACATAGAGTATGGGCGGAAGGCGTGGCCGTTAACCGATTTTGCCAATTTTTATATGCTAGCAGCTTGCAAGAAGGTTTGACCTGTGTGCCAAATTTCATTGAAGTAGCTTGCTTAGTTTTCTCGTAAACCTGATTTCAACAGACAGACACATAGACAGACAGACAGACAGACAGACAGACAGACAGACAGACAGATAGACAGACAGACAGACGGACACAGCCATATCGACTCAGGTGGTGACGCTGATCAAGAACATATGTACTTTTCCATACCTGCCACGCCCCCTTCTATGCGTTACAAACGGAATGACAAAGTGAATATATCCTATGTGTAGGGTATAAAAAACATTTACATAAAAATATAATTATAAAAACACTTTTCTTGATTTCTTCTCAGCAAATTGTTTGATGATATTGTCTATATAGTATTTGATTTTTCCACAATATCAATATATATATATATAAAAATACACGAGCTGTTTTTTTTTTTTGTATCCGAAAAGACCCAGCTCGTTACTTGGGTTTGCATATTGAATTATTTAAAAACTGCACGAGCTGGGTCGATTCGATTACTTGTGCCTGCTGGGTCGATTCGGTTACTTATAATTGATTCGGTTACTTCGTACCCTTGGACTTTTCTTTCATTCGCAGCCTGAGTCATTCCTTCAATAAATTATTTTTACTAGCGTCATATCTCGCTCGCTCGTTATTTTTATATTGGTGGGGGTCCTTATTGGTGGGGGCCCAGGGGCACGTGCCCGTAGTGCCCTTATGTAAATCCGGCACTGATTCACAGGGATAAATTTGATTACTTTGAATCGTCCGCCAAAGAACGAAACCTGGAATTTGACTACAAAGATCTATCTCAAACAACAAAACGTAGAAGCTCTCGCCAGAGCTTTTTTGTTGGCTCTGCACCGTCAGTGCAACTGAATGGAAGAGAAAAATTCAAAGTAGTAACCATTCTTCCCATAATTGATACCCTGAGCGTTAATTTAAAACAGCGATTAAGTTCGTTTAAGAACATTAGTAAACGTTTTGATTTATTTTTGCGCTGGACAACTCTGTATGCTGAAGAGTTGAGACAAAGTTGCAAAGAATTTGCTGAATTTTATTATGAAGATGTTAATGAGAAAGAGTTGGAAATGGAAGGTCTGCATTTAACAGAACACTTGAAAATTGTGCACAGTGAACTGTATATTGGAAATATATCAACTTTTGAAAGAAAACAAAATTGAAGACACATTTCCAAATGTAGAAATCGCATTGGGATGGTAACTAACTGCAGTTGCAAATGCTACTTCTCCAAATTGAAAAGAGTTTAAAATGAATTGAGAAGTATAATGCTTCAAGAGAGATTAACCAGAGATTAGCCAGTTTGTCGCTGATGTCCATAGAATGTGATGTGCTCAAAAACATAGATTTTAAGGAAGTGACTAATGATTTTGCCCATCTCAAGCCTACAAGGGTTGCTCTTCAATCAACATAGATTTTTAAGCACTAACCTGTGAATGCTAAAAGAGTTACTTTTGTCGATTATATTGCATTATCTATTCATTTAATGTGACTGTCAATAAAAATAAATCAAAAACCGTGTTTATCTACGCCCTCTGTCTATTCTAACAAAATAGTGTTCTGTCAAAGTTTTAGGGGCACCATTATCATAATATGCCCCATTATCATAATATGTCACATTATCATAATATGGCCCGTTATCATAATATGCCACATTATCATAATATGCCCCGTTATCATAATATGCCACATTACCATAATATGGCCCGTTATCATAATATGCCACAATATCATAATATGCCCCGTTATCATAATATGCCACATTATCATAATATGCCCCGTTATCATAATATGCCACATTATCATAATATGCCCCGTTATCATAATATGCCCCATTATCATAATATGCCCCGTTATCATAATATGCCACATTATCATAATATGCCCCGTTATCATAATATGCCCCGTTATCATAATATGTCACATTATCATAATATGCCCCGTTATCATAATATGCCCCGTTATCATAATATGCCACATTATCATATGCCCCGTTATCATAATATGCCACATTATCATAATATGCCCCGTTATCATAATATGCCCCATTATCATAATATGCCCCGTTATCACAATATGCCCAGGGCCTCCAATAGCTTAAAAGCAGCCCTGGTTGTAAGTATATTAATGGTATTCATCTAAGCGCGCAGGTTTGCACAATTGTGCAAATAAGCAACTTTGCGCGATGTGCTTCATGTATGCCCCTTCGTATATTTTGTGCAATTTGTGGCAGTTGTCATTTTTTTGTGAGAGAATCGTATGGGAAAAGAGATTGACAACAATTGCACAATTAGCAGCGTAAGTTTGCGCGACCAAATTGATTTTTGACAGGTCGTTTGCACAGTGTTTAAAAGTGTACAACTTGCACAGCTTGTGACGGTTTTGAGCGTTTAGATGAATACCAGCAATTTTTTTTAAAAAAATCTCAGTTATGGTACTCAAACGATATCAAATATTGCTGGGAATTTTTTGGATTTCTTACATGGTTCTTAGGATGCGCTTACCTTGAAATTAAAGCAAATAAAAAATTATTTAAAAACCACTCTGGTGTTCACTCATCAATAAAGTATGTATTTGACAAACAAGTGATATTACTACAAAAAATAGAAGTTATCACAAAAAAATAAGTCCATCTAAAGTTTTCAATTGGAATAAAATTGATAAAATTAGAGTTTAAAACTATAGTTCTGCCGCAAGCTATCTATAACCATTTACTTTGGTATGATAACCACGCTCTCATAAACCACAAGACGTGTTCACACGTAGTCTTGTTCTCATGTTAAAGTATTGAATTCCACATTAAACACATCCTGTCCTTATTGGCAATGTGCCATATTTGATATGCCATTTAACGCTTTAACACAATAACAAGAGTACCTTTGAAGACCCCTATTATTTATTTGATTATTATGTACATATCTTATCATTTTATTATTACAACAATTTGGACAAATGTTTGAGTTCGCAAATTTAAATACGGGTTAATATGCATTCAAGAAAACTTGACTTTTTAGAATTTTTATTTTACAGGCGCATAAAATCAAAAATTGTACATAAAATATTTTTTGTATATTGTTTTTTTAATAATTAGTGCGTTGTACATATAAACAAGCAGCGGGAAGTTTCGAATTTAAAAAATCTTTGTCTCCTTATCTCGCTTGAGCTGCAGAAGTTGAATCGATGGCAATGATGGAATTAGTGGTGGCATTTGGTGGCGGGTGTTGCTGTATTGCGTGTGTCATCGCTTGGTTGGTAGTGGTGGGCTGTTGCTGGTGATGGTGTAAGCTTGGATTGTGGGCAGGTGCCTGTAACGGTTGCTGTTGTTGCTGCATGCTTGTTATTGCTGCAGCGGCGGCAGCAGCAGCTGCATTTGCACGTAATTGCTGATGCAACTCATGCTGTTGCTGATGATGATGATTGTGCTGAATGTGTGATTGATGATGGTGGTGCTGTGTTTGTTGCTGATTCAACTGTTGTTGCTGATGCAATTGCTGCTGCAACAGCTGCTGTTGATGATTTGTCAGCATAAGCGGCGGCGGCGTTGAAGATGATGGTGATGACGACGCAACTGCCTCAACGCGACTGTTGCTATTGTGACTGGTATTTGTGTTGCTGTTGTTGGCAATGTTGTTGCTACTGCTGCTGTTGTTGGTATTATTAGCATGTAATGGCGTCATTTCTGTTAGCACTGTCTGCTCTACACTTCCCGCCGCCAGTGTGGCCGCTTCAAGAGCGGCAACCGCTGCAGCGGCAGCAACGTTCGCCGCTGCACTTCCTGGTGACGATGGATGTCCAGCAGCTACTGCTGCTATTGGGCTACCCTGAGCTGCGTGTGACAGCAGTTGCGGCGGTAGCCCAAAAAGCGTTGATCACTGAAGCCTTGGCCAATAGTTACCGCCCGCTAAGTCGGATGCGCTTTGTGTTGGTATTTGTACAGGCACTGAGACACCGGCGGATATCACACCTGGTAGTGAGTGATAGTCTAAAATGATAAAAGAAAACGAACAAATTAAGAAGATTGATAACAGTTGCAACAGTGATATCCAACTGACTAAATCATTACAAACCTGTGCTAACTGACGTTCCAGAGCTAGCGCCATAGGCGGAATGTTGCGGCGGTGGTTGTTGATGTGCTGCTGCTGGATTGCAGGAAGCACGCGTGTGAGCTACATATGGTGAGCTTAATGAGAGCGGATCGTGGAACATGTAAGAATAGCTATCACGCTGCTGCAGACACGATGACGCCATAGAACCTAAGGACGATGTCATAGGGCTAGAAGCAAAGAGAAAAACACGTAAGCTTAAATATGCGTATATGCTTCGTAAGTAAAAAATTCATTTCAGTTAGGTGTAGTAGGGTGCCTGATCACGTAAATCGTTTTTGGCACCCGGTCATTACCCCCATGGTCAAAAACCCAAAAAAAACCTCCCCCAAGGATCTGATACTAGTTATTATTCAATACATTAATTCAATAAACCCATCTAATTGTGATGGAATTATAATTCCACCCCCCCCCCCCCCCCCCCCAATATCGTCAAAAATTAAATTTTTTTCAAAGGAGTTGCAAAATTCCATTGAAACCTTTAAAATGAAAACCAAATAATTGAAAATTAACTCAAAAATGGCGGAGCTGAGTTGCTATACGCTCACACCTACCAGATTTTGGCTTTTAAAATGAGATTTTTAGGGTGTTTCATCAATTTGATGCATGCCACTTGTTTCAGGTCGTCCGGAAATACAATATTAATGATGTCTCATTGAAAGTATACTAAATTTTCTTTTTTGTAACACTGCGTATTCTGATTTCCATTCTTTGTTGTTTCGGGTACATAGTGAACTTATCGCATCGGTGAATTTGCTGGTAAAAGGCAGACAGCCTTCTCGAACTAACCTCACCTTAGGAGACGCTACTTATAGATATTAATATACCCATTCAAATATTGAAGTTTTGATGCCGCACACTAAATATAGTCGGCCAAAGTTAAACGTGCATAGTTAACACTAGGGTTACCAGATGACCAGAGACAGATCGCGGGCGTTCCAGTTTAAGAAACTTTGACTTTTTACTCGGATTAACTAAAAAGTTTTCGAGTGCCTATACGCTGTTTTCTTTGTATAAATTTAAAATATCCTCTAATTCTTCGGGGACACCTCATAAAAATCGAGTACGTTTGGTAAGCCTAGTTATAGAAACATAATAGGAACTCACTTGTAACTTTCAGCCATTGTTGCGATGGGTTGGGGTATTGATGAATACATTGAATTGAAACCTGAATTTAATGGCAGACGTGGAGCTACTGCTTGCAGCGGTGGACTGATAGAGTTGATATGTCCACCGGGATTGGCGCCACCAACACTAGTGTGTACGCCGCTACTGCTTGAAGTTGTAGTCGTGGGCACTAAGCTGGCGGACAAACCGGCACCGTTTGAACTTTCTGCAATATTGGAGACGTTGTTGGCGCTAGCGCCATTACCACTACCTCCTCCATTGTTGTTTACATTGACTGGGGTGGCAACAGCACCAGTGCTGTTCGCAACGTGATCAACGGAACGGCGTTGTGTGCGTAATTTTTCTTCTCTTCGCCATTTTGCTCGACGATTAGAAAACCAAACCTAGTGTTGAGCAAATTAGAAATTCTAGTTAAAATTTAGTACATTTATCGAATTTCGAAAGAGTCAAAAAATAAATAAAAGAATTAAGAAGCAAGAAATTAAATTCAATTTAATTTTAACATAAAGAATTGAAAAGAAAAACTAGGAAGGCTGCGCAAAAATCATACACCCTAAAGCTACGTCCTGGCTGGATCCACCAAACGTTGCTATATGGAATTTGACAACATTTACTTACGATAGCAATTTTTAATTTTTGCTTGAAAGGTCCCATTTTGTCAAGGTCGTCCAACTTTGTGTGGTGTGATTGTCTGAACAATTTCTAGTATTTGTGTGAGTTTGGAGTGTACTGAATTAAAAAATCTTTAAGCAAAGCATTTTTAAATTATTTTCTTGTATGAGAGGTGCCACGCCCTCATGGAAATCCAATGTGGCCTGAATCAGATGCAAAGCTTGCTACCTTAAATAACTTATTCAGCATAGCGTTTTTAAGTTTTTGCTCTTATTGAAAGTTCCACGCCCACAATGACATTTTTCTAGTGCTCGTCCAAATTATTTCAGGTATTTGCGTAAAATTATGGCGCATTACCTTAACTGTTTAACTAAAAGATCGTTTTGAAGTATTTATCTTTTATGGGAGGTATCGGCATTGACCCAATCTCGGATCAGCGCTTGTTCGAAAAGTTTCTAGAATTTGTGTGAAACTTGGTTGCACTACCTTATATAACTCTCGCAGCATACCGTCTTTAAGTATTTGCTTAAATGGGCGGCGCTACGCCCTCTTGTATAAATTGGCCAAATTTATATCCAGAGTTTGTCTAAACAATTCATAGTATTCGTGTGAAATTTAGTTGTACTAACATAAATAACTCTCTGTATAGCGACTTAAGTGTTTTATTTGTATGGAAAGTAGGCGTAACTCTAAACGATTTTAGCCATTTTCAATCCTCTGATACATGTTGTAACCCCTAGTCTGTGTACCAAATTTCAGGAAATTATGTCAATTTTCCCGTAATTTCCTTAGCTTGATTCACCCGAAATCGTGACCCCCATGACATGGCTGCATTGGTTCAAGTGGTGACGTTAATCAAGAATATATACTGTTTTTTTTATATCTATTACGCCCACTATTGTGTGTAGCAAACGGAATGTAGGGCATGACCGGGATAAGCTAAGAAAGTAAATTTTAAAGCCTATGCCATCTGATATTTTGAAGGGATTCGCTGAATTCGTTGGCCTTTTTTGAAAAAATAGCTTTCTAACCTCAAAAAACGTGTTTGAAGAGAAAGTGCTACTAAAAAAAGATAAAAATCGCCGAATTTTGAAAAAAAGTTGCTGCGATTTTGATCAAAATTGGTGATTTGGTGAAGCTGAGAACGAAATTAAGATTAAGCTAGGTTCTAAGTTTGCAAAGGCTCTTAAAGGGGCGTGGCACAGCCCTAAATTTTAAGTTTTATAACGCCATAGCTCGTAAACCGTGCAAGATATTGTGATGAAATTTGGTACACGAGTACAGAACTTATTAATCTTGATTTGCGCATAAAGTGGGCGGAATTGTAACAGTGGGCGTGGCACTTCTTAACAATTAAAAATTTGGATTTCGTGTAACTCCGAAATGGCACATACGATTTTCATTAAAATTTTAGGGATGATACCACTGAAAGTAGTCAACAATACCAGCTACGTCAATATACTGAAAAATTTTTTTCTAAGGGCGTGGCAATACAATATTTATAAACCTTATAAAAAGACAACTAACAACGCAATCGTTATGAATTTTAATAAGGCGAATATACTTGCTAAAAGGTGTCTTCTTGCAAAATTTTGGCACAATTGCGCCGGTGGGTGTGGCACCTCTCATATAAGCGAAATATGTTTAATGCTATAGATAGTGTGCTATGAGAGTAATTTTCATAAAATTTTGTGTAGAGGTGTCGCTTACTATATGCTTTGAAATTAAATGAAACTTGACAAGATTGCATCAGTGGGCGTGGCACCTCCCTCATTAACATAAAGTTGTAAGTGCTATTTTAACTATTGGTGCAATTGATCTGAAATTTGAAGTAAGTGGTTTACTGGGTATTAGGTACATATAAATCAAAAGCTTTTGAAATACCATCAGTGGGCGTGGCACCTCCCATACAATTCAAATACCTTAAGTGGCATAACTATCGAAATATATGAGCAATCATACTGAAGTAAGAGGTTTGTTTATGGAAGGCTACTTTTGGATCAAAATCTGACTGGATTGTACCAGTGGGTGTGTCACCGCCCTAAATTTTATGAATAATTACGGCACATATCGCAAACTATAAAAGCTATTGTGCTAAAATTTGGTTTGTGAATGTCAATCACGAATATCATTTATTGAAACAAAAGTGGGCGGAATTGGAGAAGTGGGCGTGACATATTTCATGTTTTTCATTTCTATTCGATTATTTTCAACATTTCCCATATTCTTTTGACATTTTCAACCTTTTACCTTTTCCCATTCAATTTCATTCGACATTTTCTTCGACGCTTTCGTTAATTTTTCAGCATTATTTCATATTTTTCGACTCATTCAATTTCTTTTAACTTTCTTCTATGGTTTTTATATATTTTCAGAATTTTCAGTTTTTTCCAACACTTTTCAAGATTTTTGAACCTTTTTACATTATTTTCGACTTATTCAACCTCTTTAAAATTTTTTAACTTTTATTTAAAAATGCTTTCAATGCAGTGTAGGGTATGTGAGTTTCGGCCTGGCCGAAGATAACACCTTTACTAGTTTTTGATTTCCCTTAGCTGCATGCTTTGGATCATTATCCAGATCCAAATAACTGGCATGGAATTAAATGCAAATGGCTCCATGGTGTTTCGGAGCATGTTTAAATATCCAAATCTGTCTAATTTGCTATCAATTCCTTTTCGTGGAGGTGGCTAGCGAATTTTGTTTTATTTTATTAATTAAATCTGGGTCCGCATATACCGAATTGGTAGCATTAAACACGATTTTCCTTGAGCAATTTAGTATTAGGTGTGCAACTAAGCACTCGCTGTTTGTCAATAGATGGCGCTAGCGTTAAGAGCTGGTCGATTTGGTTCATATTGAAACGTTATAAATCTACCCTAAACATATAGTAAACAAACCGATTTGACACTTTTAAGATTTTGTGTTCTCATAGTCTGTTTGTGGTTGCTCGAAAATGACTGATTTTGTGCCAAATTATCGTCATTTGTGGGAGGTGTTGATTTTCTTCTTTCAATCGAAGAAAACGGCGGCTGACGCGCATCGACAGCTCCAAAAAGTTTACGGAGATGGTGTTCTGAGCGAAACAACGTGCCGAGATTGGTTTCGTCGCTTTAAAGACCATGATTTCGACATCGACGATCGACCACGTGAGGAAGGCCAAAAATCTTCAATGTTACGGAATTGGAGACATTGTTCGATGAGGATTCGGCCCAAAAGCAAGAAGAGCTTGCTTCAGTATTGAGAGTTACCCGACAAGCCATTTCAAAGCGTTTGCATGAGTGAAAAACGGCCCCAATATAAACAGAGGCACGATCAAGTAATCCTATTGCATGACAAGGCTAGGCCTCACGTTGCTAAACCAGTGAAAACATACTTGGAAACTCTCAAATGAGAAGTCCCACCCCACCCGCCATATTCCCAAAGATATTGCCCTGTCAGACTACTACTTGTTCTGTTCAATTGCACATGGTCTGGCGGATCAGAGCATGATGACCTCAAAAAATGGCTTGATACGTGGATAGCCTCAAGAGACGAACACTTCTACCGTGATGTCATTCGAGCTCTACCAGAAAGATGGAGAAAAATGGTATCTAGCAATGGGCAATACTTTGATTGATTCATCTGTAACTATTTTTTGATAATAAAGTTGCATTTTCTAACAAAAAACAGCGAGAACTTAGTTGTGCACGTTATATTATTACCAAAATTTTTACATACAAACTTAAGCCATAAGTGGTGCGCAAATTGGGCAACAGGCAGAGGTGTACCATGCATATTTGGCGGCCGGGGCGAAAAGTTGCAATGCCAAAATTCGAGCCAAAAAAATATTTGTTTTCATTATTAAACAATTTTGTCGAGCAAAAAAAAAAACGATTCTCACTTTTGACATTCAAAAAGTCTATAAAAATAAGATATCTGTCACTTTAAATTCACCAAATTCTACAATTACTACATCTCGAACTGTTTTCATTAACAAAAATCAAAAAAGGGTCCTCACTTTTGATTTTCAAAACCCCTAGGAAAATGTGATATATTTCACAACCATTTTGCCGCCCCCAAGCCTTGCGTCTGGTTACTATAGAAGTCTTACACGCTGAAACAAATCGTTGGATGTTCAGCGCGGTTTTCATTTATCTCATTTTGCAGCGCGTTTTTGAAAAACAACATTCAAACTGGCAATTTTAAGTTTTATATTCCGCTTGCTATTTGTTTAACATAGAAAAGGAGTATGAAAATTGGTACAGGTGATAACTTTGGCCACGCCAAAAATTAAATACTCTACACCGCAAAAAAGTGCAAATGCGCTGATTTGGTGCTGGCTGATTTGACCACCCGTCTTCACATTAAATTTTGCGAAATTCACTTGAATAGCGATTGTCAAAATCTCCCCACTATTTGTCTTCTGCTTGGTCAAACCCGTCTATGTGCATATGTGAATTGCTGTTGCATTACATTAAATAATTTCATCACTATAGCAGCGCCACGCCTTCTTGTCGAAATTCATATAATTTTTGTGCAGAGGTTGTTGAAACTACTGCCAGTATTAGTGTGAAATTTGATTGCACTGCCTTTTGTACTGTTTGCTCGTATGGGAGGTGCCACACCCTCTTGTCAAACTATGCTCGCTTTTGTGTGAAGCTTGGTCGAACCATTTGAAAAATATTGAAACAATCGAAAAATATTGTAAGAAAAAACTTTGAAGAAGTCGAAACGTGTTGACAAAGTTGATGCGACTCTTATTAACAGACAGACGAAAAAGGTTGATATAGACGGGGAGTTTTATTAGAGTCAGAAAATATCGGAAAACGCAAAAAAAAACGTTGTCTAAGTGCAAAAATGTACATGAGGCGAACAAAATTGAAAGAGACAAAAATGTTAAAAAATTCGAAAACATTGAATACAGATTTGTACTGGCAAAACTAGTTTTTCCTAGGCCAAAATAGTTGGCTTATATCACGGTAATCAAAGAAATTTTAATGTGAATGCGCTGTGGGATGCCTGTGTTATACACACTATAGGATGTTAACCCTAAGCTGCAGCCATAGGTCGTGGCAAGCGTAGCCAAATCCGGGCATACTGAAGAATGTAGGGGAAGGCGGGGCAAGATGGTATACCTCACAATTAATTTTTTTTCGCACAATTAAACATGTAGGTCATTAGTTCGATCTATATTGAATCTATTAGGGTTATTAATTCTTTATTTTTTTCTCAAGAGAAGATATTTACCATTGCGATGCAAAATAAAGTACGTTTCTAACGCTTTGCTCCGCGGGTGTGCTAAAGCTGTATACGAAGCGCAATACATAAAATAAGAATAAAAATTATGTTTTCTTGTGTGTGATGAATGGCCGTCCAAAAGTAGCAGGACTTTTCTGTTTTCCAAAACTTCTAAAAACTGGATAAAATGACGAAACCAAGTGATGAAAAATATCGCTTTGCAACTACAACTTCGCCCCCATGACCTATGTAAACATATAGAGGCGTGAAACAAAAACTTATCAACATAAACAATTCATTGTCAACAGAAATGAATACTATGAATGAAATACTACGACGTGATACTTTGTATTTTTTTTAATGATTCGTATGAAATGTTCCAAAATCCTCAAATTTTACATCGACCGCAATCATTTTGATGAACCTCGTTGTTCTCGACAACAGTAGGTTCAAATGACACAATAACTTGGCATGAGTAACATGAGCACTACTCAAATATAAATTCCATATATTAACATTAGATGACGTTGTAATGCAAGGATAAGTATGCACTTTGTACTGCTTTGCCCCATATACCGCTTTGCACCGTCTTCACCTAAGTCCTCACCGAAGACCGTCACTTTCTAAGCATACAATGAAATTGATAATTCCTTATTGAGTTACCCACATAATTTCTTCATAGAAGTTCGTGTGTGCTTTGGCTGCGGCTCCGAGTTTCCATCATATATTATGTCCAACATCATTTTCGCTTCCAGAAAGCTTTGGCATTGAGATCTTATTATAAATTTTGGTTCAGTCTTGGTTATTCGTTAAGAGATATATTGGAAAAGGTGAAAAACGTTGTTAGACTTTATTGAAGCCATGAATTTACGCTAAAGGTTGGAATACCTTTAGGTCCAAGAAGTTTCTCAATTGTGATATATCCCATATGACAACAAATTTTAGAGCGTATCAAATTTCTTTTGTATTTTAACAAAACGCGACTTTGTTCCTTTGAATTTTTCAAATGCCTAGAATGCAGCGAATAAATTTTAGTTCCAAGACTCATCTGTTCAATGAGTTACAAATTGATATTCACAATAAAGTGATTTTTCGCCCCATCCCAATATCACATGCGTGCGTGTAAGTACTTTTAATAAAATTTTCGATATAATAACTTTAGCCAAATGAACTCAACACTCGATATTGGGTTTGAACTTGTAATAATGTACTTAATAATGAAGTAAATTTTATTTTGGAAGCAGTTGACATAGGTACATAAATAAATATGTAATGTCGTCTACGCAAACAATGCGCGGTATTCAACCTTAGGATCGATGGTGGTTGATGACGCTCAAAACTGTTGTTGATTTCGCATGACGGCGAAATTAAAATGTCACGCTCAACACAAAACGAAACTTTAATACTGCGAAACTGCCTGCGATGATGTCCTTACCTCATTTTTCCCCCTTTTTCAACATTTTTAGATTGGCAACTTGAACAAAGTTGTTTCATAAACATCATTTGTTTAGTTTAGTTTCCATTTGCTTGGCTTTGTGTTCTTAGTAAATTTCATTTATTTTTTTATTACTTCAAAAAATGCATGACATTTGATTTTATTTATGATTTTTACACTCTTAACTTTGAAATTGTGACAAGTGCTTTGTACACTTGAGCTATCGTTTCGAATGCAAGGGCTATTTTGTTTGTGAGGGCATTAAATTAACTTTGCATTCAGGCGAGAAAGGCTTTGTTCTCTTCAGTGTTTGTACGTTCCCCTCTATTGTGTTGTTGTCGTGTTTTGTATTAGCATTTTTCTTATTTTTTCCCTCAATATATGTAGGTAGGTACTTGACAAAGTCTATTTGCAAAAATTTTGATTTATGTTGAGTACGAAATCCTTATAAGAGCTCTTAATTTTATCTTTAATATAAACGCGTTAATAGGCTTAGGCTAAGCTCAAATTGAAATTTTAGTAAAAAAAAAACGATATAATATAATTGAATCTTTATGCAAAAATAGTTTAGAGTTTGTTCCCCATGTCTGCTTTTCAAACATGAAAAAATAACAATGTGAAGTTTTGTTGGCTTTTCAAAACTTTTATTAAAAACGCAACGGAATATTTGATTTTAAACTAAGAAGGGGCACACTGTGAATATTAGCAGAAATCCGCTAAAAAAGAAGACTTGACTATGCTCTTGATGTGTAATTGTTTCGTTATGTTAATAGAGAAAAAAATTGAATAAAACATCAAATAAACAGTTGTGGACAAAGAAATAGCACACTTTGAAAATAATTTGTTTAACATAACTTTTTCGCATTATTTAAAAAGCACCCAAATATTTTCGCTTAAAACAATTTAACATTACGATTTTTAATTGTTGTTGTTGGCCATTTAACTTACCATATTACATGAACAGAGAAATAGCACACTTCAGTTTGAGTGATCAGTGAATGAAAGTGATATAGTTTAACATTAGCTTGGCACAGTACACTTTAAAAAAAAAAAAAACAAATGGAACGTGGTTTCCATTGCACTCCGGAAAAAAGAAAGATTATATTCGTACTATTCGAAATAGGCAAAAATCCCACTCAAATTGACAAAATATTAAGTGCACAACTAAGTTCTCGCTGTTTTTTGTTAGAAAATGCAACTTTATTATCAAAAAATAGTTACAGATGAATCAATCAAAGTATTGCCCATTGCTAGATACCATTTTTCTCCATCTTTCTGGTAGAGCTCGAATGACATCACGGTAGAAGTGTTCGTCTCTTGAGGCTATCCACGTATCAAGCCATTTTTTGAGGTCATCATGCTCTGATCCGCCAGACCATGTGCAATTGAACAGAACAAGTAGTAGTCTGACAGGGCAATATCTTTGGGAATATGGCGGGTGGGGTGGGACTTCTCATTTGAGAGTTTCCAAGTATGTTTTCACTGGTTTAGCAACGTGAGGCCTAGCCTTGTCATGCAATAGGATTACTTGATCGTGCCTCTGTTTATATTGGGGCCGTTTTTCACTCATGCAAACGCTTTGAAATGGCTTGTCGGGTAACTCTCAATACTGAAGCAAGCTCTTCTTGCTTTTGGGCCGAATCCTCATCGAACAATGTCTCCAATTCCGTAACATTGAAGATTTTTGGCCTTCCTCACGTGGTCGATCGTCGATGTCGAAATCATGGTCTTTAAAGCGACGAAACCAATCTCGGCACGTTGTTTCGCTCAGAACACCATCTCCGTAAACTTTTTGGAGCTGTCGATGCGCGTCAGCCGCCGTTTTCTTCGATTGAAAGAAGAAAATCAACACCTCCCACAAATGACGATAATTTGGCACAAAATCAGTCATTTTCGAGCAACCACAAACAGACTATGAGAACACAAAATCTTAAAAGTGTCAAATCGGTTTGTTTACTATATGTTTAGGCTAGATTCATAACGTTTCAATATGAACCAAATCGACCAGCTCTTAACGCTAGCGCCATCTATTGACAAACAGCGAGTGCTTAGTTGCACACCTAATATTTTGTAATTCCAACAGAGAGCTATATATCGCCGATTTCGCGTCAATTGGAAATTCGGCTCAGAACGATGTATTTAATTTGGTGGTATTCTGTGAGTTGGTTCCCTTGTTTATAAAATTAATACATTTTTTTTTAAAGGTCGAAAAGAGAGCGTGCAGTAGGGCTTGATTCTCACAATTTCAAAAATTCATAGCTCTGACACTTGTCTAAATATAAAAATTGAAACCAATTTTATGATTATTTAACAAAATGTCGGGCAAATTTTAACTTTTTTTCGATGGCTAGCGATAGAGTTTTAGTTAACATTTTTCACATTTTATTAATAATTCAAATATTCCGTTTTAAAACCTCCTTTCTAACGATATATAATACGCTGTGCGCACGCAAACCGTGCTTGAGTTATTTTGACCACTGTAAATGTACTTTTTGATGTGATACGAAATTGGACTCGATTTGGAACGATTGTACGCAATAAATACACAACGTCAAAACGGTTACAGAAAATCACTTACAGCATCCAGCCGATATATTTTTTGCTAGCGTGATCCATGACCAGTACGTAGTAATCATGAACCTTCAAAGTGAGTTTTTACCACTAAATTGAAAAAACCTCTAGAGAACAAAATACAATCAGCTGGTCCAATGACCTAACAAATTGACCACTTAAAATTTTGCGATTGCTTGGTTTTTATCTCATAAGGGCTTATGCATACAAAATTTTTGTCGTCAACTTACTTAGACTTACGCCCACTCGTAGACCGCTCATCAATAGACCGCTACAATTTGATGTGCAGGCCATAATAGTAAGGGTGCCAGCAACATATTTGGTCACGGCATTTGGCACATGTTAATGAGATATTGAAACAAAGAATATCGAGCGTTGCTGGCAAACTTGTGGTACAGTTCCGAGCTATGACGGTGATTGAATAGGTGATGTCGCTCAGTTATTAGAAAATACTGTGAATCCAAAACTATAGAGTTGATAAAAATACAACGATTTGTTACCTGAATGACCTCCGTACGATAAAATTTGACACATTTTTTAACATTTTAAAATCTCAAATAAAACCAAACAGCTATTTTTGCTCCAAAAAATGCGTTTTAATTGGTAATTTTGAAAGAATGAAGTTCTTATCGTATAGAAGTCTTTCGAATAGGAAATTCTCCACTACAACTTTGACCCTATATATTTGGAGCTTACTTTTTCAATAAAAGTGCAAAAACCTCTTTTTGGACCTCGATCATATACCACAAGTCTGTTGACAGCGCTCGACCATCACTGTTTATGACATCCCATTAGTCGAATAAACATGTTGGCATGATATGCCGCACTCAAAAATGTCACTGGCTCCAGTAATATTAGTGAAGGATACTTGGTTTAAAATTTCCCGTTCTCCTTCTTAGGAATATTGAAATAACAATTAAATCGTGTTTTCTTAGCTTTCTCTTAAAATCAAAGAAGGGAAAAGAAAAATAATAAAAACAAAAACAAAACAAAGGAAAGACAAACCTGAATACGTGCCTCTGGTAAACCAATTTTTTCAGCCAACCTTTCCCTAGCAAACACATCTGGATAGTGAGTCCGTTCAAATTCTGCAAATATTAAAGCGTAATAAAAAATTATTAGTATATTTAATTATTCATTTATTCAATTCAATTAATCAATTATTCAATGCCCACGCAATAGCCTTATATTGATAGCTAACAACGCTTAATGAATTACTAAATTTGGCAACCTTAACCCGAAACCATACCTTGTGTCAATTTGACACAATATTTAAATTCATTTTGCAACAGCGCTCACAGTTTTGAAGCGAATCGAATACAAAAATAGGTCTTTTTCGGCGAAATTTCATATATACAATGTACAACATAGTGCTTCCAACATACAAAAAGTTACTAAAGAAGCCCGGATATGTCGAATTGACACATACTGGAAGAGTCGTCGAAATGACTAACATTTATAGTGTATGATATTACGCAAAAAAACCATCAGTCAAACCAAGGAAAAGCTTGAGAAATACTATGGGGACTCTGTACCATCGAATGGAATGATCCACAAGTTGTTTACTGAATTCAGATGTGGTCGCACAAGCACAAGTGACGCCCAACGTTCTGGACGCCCAAATGAGGTCACCACACCAGAAATGGTCACTAAAATTCACAATATCGTGTTGGCCAATCGCAGAGTTAAAGTGCTCGAGATTGTTGAGGTATCTCAGACGAATGGTTTTTTAGTATTTTTGAAATCATTTGGATATGAAAAAATTATTCGTAAAATTGTTGCCGCGTTTGCTCACTCTCGACCATAAACGCGTTCGTGTGACTGATCCAAAGGCGTGTTTGGCGATGTTGCACAAAGATAAGAAGCATTTTTTCTGTCGATTAGTAACCGTGGATGAAACATGAATCCATCACTACACACCAAAGACAAAGGAACAGTCGAAACAGTGAACTTTACCGAACGAGCGTGCTCCGTGGAAGGCGAAGACGGTGCTATGGGCCGGAAAAGTTATGGCGACAGTATTTTGGAATGAACGCAGTATAATCTACATCGATTACCCTCCACCGAAAAGAACGATCAATGGCGAATACTATGCAGCCAAATTGGTCCGTTTCAACGACGCTTTGAAAGAGAAACATATCCATTTGGCGAGGAAAAAAGTGCTCTTCCATTAAGACAATGCGCGCGTTCACTCATGCCCAGCTCTAATGGCAAAATTCAATGAATTGAAGTACGAATTGCCCCATCCTCAACTAGCATGTTCTCCAGTTTTGGCCACAAGCGACTACGTTCTGTTTCCAAACCTGAAGAAACTGCGCGGACATAGTTTTATGTCCGATTTCGTTGAAATTTTAGGAAAAAAACCGACTTAGCAAAACGTTCAAAAAAATCAACATTAGATGCTAAGATATAGCGTTTTAAGTATTTTATCGATGAAGTGATTTTTGTGAATATTCTAATTTAAAAATATTTTTTGAATGAAGGCAACCCTAACTTAAAGTTTTGCCTAAGCTATGCCTTTTAATATATAAGCTAAGTGGTGTAAGCTCGGTGTGAATCGAAAAGCCGGTCTTCGTGAAAATGATATTTTAAACATATTTCTTGTATGAGGGCCACCCTAACTGTTTACTTTAAATAAAAGTTTTATAGCCTTAGCTATGCCTCTGAATATAAAACACACATAGTGTAAGTGAATCGATTAAGTGGTTTTTGTAAAAATGCTATTTTAAAAAGTTTTTGTATGCGGGCCACCCTAAACATAAATTTAACCTAAGCAATGCCTTTTAATATAAAAGTCACGTGGTGTAGCCGGTCTTCGTGAAAATGATATTTTGAAAATATTTTTATATGTATGCCACATTAAATATGTGCCCTAAATAAAAGTTTCATAGCCTAAGCTATACCTCTGAACATAAAAAACACATGGTGTAAATTTCATCCGAATCGATAAAGTTGTTTTTGAGAAAATTCCATTTTAAAAGTAATTTTTATATGAGGGCCACCCTAAATAAAAGTTTTGCCTTAGATATGCCCTTTAATATAAAAGCTAGCAAATTCGGTATGAATCAATTAACTGGTCTTCGTGAAAATGATATTTAAAAATATTTTTATATGAGGGCCACCCTAAATATGCGCCATAAATAAAAGTTTTTGGCTTATGACAACCGCCTGATCAATACTAACATACTGTAAAAATTTCATCAAAATCGGCCTGATAGTTTTCGCGTCCATAAGAGACAGACAGACAGACAGGCAGACAGACAGATAGACAAAAACTGAATTTTATATAATAAATAGTTATATTTATTATTGTAATTAAAAACAAAACAAATAATTAAAAATTTTGCGTACTTAAAGAATACGAACATGAAAAAGGAATAAGGCATGCGTGTTTTTATTTGGTTTCATTTGCCAAAATCGGTGCAATAAAAGCGATGCCATTGCATTTCCACCCCACTATAAGTTGCAATGCAATTGCAGTTGAGTGTGCGCCCAAAAGATGCAATCTTTTTTACAAAATTAAACAAAATTTGTAGCATACAAATGTGCATATGTTGATTTCCGGTCAGCTGCTAATGCATTATGTATGTTCGCCTGGTAATTCATTAACTAAAATAAATTTTTGGTGCAGCCAGCCAGCCAGTCGGCAGCAACCGACAAAAACTGAAATTTCGCCAAATGGACTATTTTTCGAAAATTCATTCAAATTCATACAAAAATTCCAGAACAACCATAACGTCATTAAAAGGAAAAAAAGTTCAAACTGACATAGATCCAAGCCAAATTATTAAAAAGACTTGCAAGGATATCAAGCATACCCCATGATTTTTATTGCAATGTTCGTCCTTTTTGATGCTCTTTATTATTGATAGGTTAATTATTGATAGATTAACTATCTTGTGCTAAAATTTTCATCTAAGTATTGAAAGCCTATAAGTGGTTGATCATAAGCTTGACACGGTTGTTATATTCGACAACAAGTTAATTTTTTTCGAAGCACTATGATGCTTTGTTTTCAAAGCGATGGGATTTCCTATGCGAAACACAAAGGTGTCTGCTACGATAACTATTTTATATAGCATTTCTTGGGCCCGATTATGGTAAATGCGACTTAGTGTACAATATCATTTAACCCCAGGTGTACCTATATTAATTTCGCCCAAAATAATATCTACTATTTGATATGAAGTTGACTTTTTCTGTATGCCATCATTATCATAGATGTTGTAACTGCAACACAAAATTGCTTATATTTGAATATATTAGTAAGCTAGCTGTCCCGGCAGACGTTGTTCTGCCCTTTCTGATAGGTGGCGCGATGTTGTATGAACTCATGCGATGGAAAGTAAAAGCGAAACAGCCCATTTTTTGTCCCTACTCTTTTGCATACATATAGCAGACCTGACAGACATTGTTACGAGCGTGCCCTTACTGGTAGGTGGGGCGATTAGTTTAATTTCTTGTAATGTTTGTCTTTTATACGTACCAAGTCGCATTCATCAGCATCAAATAGTTGCTGATATATAAAAAATGTTTTTTGTTCGCATATGGGTGGCGTGGTGCTGCCCATTTTTCCATTTGAAGCTTACTTTTGCCCTTACCTTTTATATCAAGTCTCATACATCTGCATGCAGTAGTTGATGAGATAAGATGAATTTGATTTTGGAGGGCGTGTCATCGCTCATTTTTCTAAACCAAACTTTGCAAAAACCTTCATTACACCATAAGAAGCATTTAAAAACCGTTTATGAAATCATCGTGAAAATTCTATTTAAAAATCTATTTTGTATGAGGACCACCCCATATATGCACCCTAAATGCAAATTTTACGGCTTAAGCTATGCCTCCTAATATAAAAGCCATGTGATGTAAACTCCATAAGAATCGATTAAGCGGTCTTCGAGGAATTAATTTTTAAAAAATATTTTTGTTTGCAGTCCACCCTAAATATGCTCTCTAAACAAAAGTTTTGTAGAAAAAGTCCCCACTTTCACCGAAAACCCTAGCAAAATAAGATGTTTTATTTTTAATGAAAACGCGAACCACGCGGAGCAGAAAACAAAAAACGCGGACTTGCTCTGCGCAACGCGGTTCATATCGTCACGTTATTTAAGACCCATCGTTCCTCATCTATTTTCTACGCGAACAATTTGACCCAGCCCAATAAACATATATTTAAATATTTATATATTTTACTTACCTTTCTCTAAACTATCAATTTGTTCGTTAGTAAATGAGGTGCGATTTCGTTGCAATTTTCTTTTCAAGCGCAGCCGCATTTGTGAGTCCTCATCCCCAGATGAATTACGATCAGAATTTCCATCCGAAGTGCTTTCATGTGAGTTGGGGTGGGAGGCATCAGCTGAAAAAACATCTGCTAAAAGAAAATATCCATTGTTTAATAATAAATTTCAAGGAATATTTTATTCTAAATGTATTTTATCCGCCAGTCTCAAGAGACACATTGAGGCAACCACAAAATATAAAATCGGCAAATGGGTTATCTTTGGCTAGTGCAAAATTTAAACAGAAGAGTATTATATCCGAGGGAAAGTCTCAGAAGAGGTACTCAGCCATGCTATAAGTAAATGCATCCGCTAATTATTATTACTGAAGATTGAGGCACAAGTGTCCAAGGAATAATACTTAATGAATTTGATCAAAATTGATACAGTAGCTTTTGCTTGATGCTCGAACATCGAAAGCAGCTACGAGGTCGAATCAATATGCTCGTGACTTTTCGCCCGTAGTTAAAATGGAAAATATTGAATTTCGAATGCTAATAAAATTCATTATTTTTTTTCGAAAAAAATCCGTCGCTCAAACCAAGAAGAAGCTTGATGGGTACTCTGCACCATCAACTTCAATGTTAAAAAAGTGGTTTCTTACTCAGCAGGAGGTTGCGTAAAAAATAATATAAAAATTATGATCTGTTCCGAAAACGCAAACAAAGGGCTTAATGAGTTTCGCTGTGGTCGCGCTAGTGACGCTGAACGCTCTGGACGACCAATTGAGTGAGATCAATACACCCGAAAATGTCGAAAAAACGTACGTTGCCCGATCAGAGAGTGAAAGTGCATAAAATTATTGAGATTGTCATATGGCACTGTAGTTTCGATTTTAAATGATCAGTTGGGTTTTAGAATCAATGCACAAAATGGGTGCCGCGTTTGCTCGCAATTGATCAATCGAAATCCTGAGACGTGTGTAGTCTCAATGACTAAATTCCATGATAGACGTGGTATCGCCCATTTTTTTCAAGTCAAACTACGCTAAGAATCTTCCACAGACAATAAAAACCATTATAGTTCGCGAGCTTATAAGCGGCTAACAAACGGTTTTCGAATTTTTCTCATATCGTAGGCGTGGAACCGCCCATTTCTTCACTAAAACTTACTTTTGCTCGTTATATAAAGGGTGTTTTTTTTAGAGGTATAGAGCTTCGAATTGAAATAAAACACAAGAAAATCATTTTAATGTCCATCAATTTGGCTTTATTGGAAGGATAATTTTATGCCATTAATGCTTAAATATGATTTCGGGCATGTGGCCGCCGCGGCTGGCTCGAATAAAGCCAATTCTACAGGTCCAATTTTGAACCACTTTTTCGAGCATATGGGGCCGTATGTCGGCAATAACGCCACGAATGTTGGCTTCCAAGTCCCCTAACGTTTCTGGTTTGTTGGCGTAGACGAGTGACTTCACATATCCCCAAAGAAAATAATCCAATGGTGTCAAATCACACGATCTTGGTGGCCAATTGACAGGTCCATTCCGCGAAATTATGCGCTCATCGAATGTTTCCTTCAATGAATCGATTGTAACGTGCGCTGTGTGGCATGTAGTGCCATCTTGTTGGAACCACAACTCATCCACATTCATGCCATCCAATTCGGGAACAAAATAGTCGGTTATCATGGCTCTATACCGGTCTCCATTAACGGTAACTGACTCTCCAGCATTATTTCGGAAGAAGTATGGCCCAATGACTCCACCAGCCCATAGAGCACACCAAACAGTCAGTTTTTGTGGATGTAATGGCGTCTCAAGGGTCTCATGTGGATTCTCTTCACTCCAAATGCGGCAATTTTGCTTGTTGACGTAGCCATTCAACCAAAAATGAGCCTCATCACTGAACAAAATTTTGCGATGAAAATCAGCATCGAGATCAATCTCATTTTCGGCCCATACACCGAAATCACGACGCATTGCATGGTCTCGCGGCTTTAATTCTTGCACAAGCTGGATCTTGTAAGGTCGCAAGCCAAGATCTTTGCGCAAAATCTTCCATAAAGTTGATGGACAAAGCTCCAATTGCTGTGCACGGTGGCGAATCGATTCATTCGGGTCCTCTTCAACATTTTGCTCTACAGCGGCAATTGTTTCTTCGGTGCGCACTGTTCGACGTCTCTGCGGATGCGTATTATCACATAGAGTAAACGTAGTGCGAAAACGATCCATGGTTAACCGAATTAATTGCTCTGATGGACGATTATGTCGACCATAAAAATGACGGAGCTTGCGGTAAACTTCGCGAACTGAACCATTATTTTCGAAATAAATTTGCACAATTTGCAAGCGTTGTTCTTTTGTCAACCTGTTCATGATAAAATGACAAACCAAATTGAACATAAATGACATTAGAGTTGCCAGATTTGACCATAAAATGCCAGTTTTATCTCTATTCGAAAAACAAACCTCTAAAAAAAACACCCTTTATATGTACAAAGTCTCATTCAACTACATCAAATAGTTGATGATACATGATGAATATGATTTTTCTCTTAGATAAGAGGCGTGGCATGGCCAAATTAAAAAAAACGCGCCAACTGTTATATATGTAACAGTGTTGGATCACAAGGATTTTTAGGATTGCAACGGTCACACAAAGTACGTTAATTTTTATTTGAAATGCTCATAGCTCCGCGAATAATTGACCAAATTGCATGGTATGCCAGTGGCGTCACTTTACCAAAACTTTGGGGGGAGTGAGCGAAAATTATAATTCCACCACTTTTAGTTGGTTTTATTTAATTGATGTATTGAATAGTATAACTAGTATTAGATCCTTAGGGGATCACTGCCCTCCCTATCCCTACTGAATTGAGGAGCCCACTGCGGTAGACTGAACTTTCATTGCGTTCTTGTGAAGAAGAACGATTGCGTTTTGGGCGATTTGGTTTAATTTTTGGTATGCTAGTGAATGGTTGTTGTGTGCTCGTCGATAATTCGATAGGCTATTGATATGATAAGCTCGTTAGCCATCACTTACAGCTATTCAACTAACATTATCGCATAGGCAATAGCAAAAGCAGACGAAAAAAAAGAGTTGTGGGAAAAAACCTTAACGCCGCCTTTAGCCAAATTTTTGATAAAACAGCAGCTAACAATCGAAATATTCAAAGCCAAACAGTTTCTTAAAATTATTTGGAATTGTTTGGCAGCACGCGAGTCTTGAAGCTACATATTTATGCACAATAAATTCACACAGTTGACTTAAAGTTGGGACGGAAACGTATTAAATTTGGTTGCAATAAAGAAAATCCCATTGTGTCTGCAAGCCAATGTTCATTGCCAAAGGGTGTTGCTAAGCAGTAATGCCTGTCAGATAGTAAGAAAAAGTGTGCAATCTCAATACAATCAAACGATAGCAACATGAGCATCCACCGGCAACAATTAATCCAAAATGAATGACTGGCTGATTGTTCGTGTCATGGACGACACTTTGGGTGTTGGTTACCTTAGGAACTCGTCTAATCCCGAGGCGAAATTAACCCTGCAAAATGATTTATTTATAATTATCAGTTAAGTACTCTCAAAGAGTGCACTTTAAAAATGATTGCAGAATAATTGTCTTTAGTGACGGTTATAAAAGTGAAAGTACTGGCTGAAACGTAACAAAAACGCTGACCGACTTTTATTTAACGTTATATTAAACTTTAAACCTTTTTTTTTTTTAAATATTTTTTAAACTTTTTCTGTTTTGATATTTTTCAATTTATTCTTCGTATTTCTGCGACATTTTTCGATTCATATATTTTTTAAATTTTTTTTGAGTTTTTAAAATTTTTCAACTTTTTCTCAGTTTTTTATACCCTACACAGGGGGTATATTCACTTTGTCATTCCGTTTGTAACGCATAGAAAGGGGCGTGGCAGGTATGGAAAAGTATATATATTCTTGATCAGCGTCACCACCTGAGTCAATATAGCTATGTCCGTCTGCCTGTCTGTGTGTCTGTCTGTCTGTCTGTGTGTCTGTCTGTTGAAATCAAGCTTACGCGAAATCTAAGAAAGCTAATTGAATGAAAATTGGCATACAGGTCAAACCTTCTTGCAAGCTGCTAGCATAAAAAAATGGGCGAAATCAGTTAACGGCCACGCCTTCCGCCCATACTCTATGTAAATATACCCAAGTCTATTTTGAAAAAAGTTGCTGCGATTTTGATGAAACTTGATGATTTAGTGAAGATGAGAACAAAATTAAGATCCGGCTAGGTTTTAAGTTTGCAAGGGCTCTTAAAGGGGCGTGGAACAGCCCTAAATTTTAACTTTTATAACGCCATAGCTCGTAAACCGTGCAAGATATTGTGATGAAATTTGATACACGAATACAGATCTTATATATCTTGAACTGCGCATAAAGTGGGCTGAATCGTAAAACTGAGCGTGGCACTTTTTAGCAATTGAAAATTTGAATTTCGTATATCTCCAAATTGGCAAATACGATTTTCATAAAAATTTTAGGGATGATACCACTGAAAGTAGTCATCAATACAAGTTTCGTCAATATTCTGGAAAATTTCGTTGTAGGGCGTGGCATAGCCTACAATATTTATAAACGTTATAAAAAGAGAACTAACAACGCAATCGTTATGAAATTTAATATGGCAGATATACTTGCTAAAACGTGTCTTCTTTCAAAATTTTGGCACAATTGTGCCGGTGGGTGTGGCACCTCCCATATAAGCAAAACATGTTTAATGCTATAGATAGTGTGCTATGAGAGTAATCCTCATAAAATTTTGTGTAGAGCTGTCGGTTACTATAAGCTTTGAAATTCATTGAAACTTGACATGATTGAATCAGCGGGCGTGGTGTAAGACGTTTGTTTATGGAAGGCTATTTTTGGATCAAAATCTGACTGGATTGTACCAGTGGGTGTGTCACCGCCCTAAATTTTAAGAATAATTACGGCACATATCGCAAACTATAAAAGCTATTGTGATAAAATTTGGTTTGTGAATGTCAATCACGAATATCATTTATTTAAACAAAAGTGGGCGGAATTGGAGAAGTGGGCGTGACATATTTCATGTTTTTCATTTCTATTCGATTATTTTCAACATTTCCCATATTCTTTTGACATTTTCAACCTTTTCCCATTCAATTTCATTCGACATTTTCTTCGACGCTTTCATTAATTTTTCAGCATTATTTCATATTTTTCGAATCATTCAATTTTTTTTAACTTTCTTCTATGGTTTTTATATATTTTCAGCATTTTCAGTTTTTTCCAATACTTTTCAAGATTTTTGAACCTTTTTACATTATTTTCGACTTATTCAACCTCTTCAAAATTTTTTTAACATCTATTTAAAAAGAACTTTCAATGCAGTGTAGGGTATGTGAGTTTCGGCCTGGCCGAAGATAACACCTTTACTAGTTTTTTTTTGATTTTTTAACTTTTTTCGACTTTTCTCAACGTTGTACGATTTTTCTTAGCAACACGCAGTTTGTAAACCTTTTTCGACTATTTTAACATTTCTTGAGTTATTCGACCTTTTCGAAACATTAATTTTCAACTTCTTTTTACATATTTTGACTTTTTCAGCATTTTTCGGTTAATTCAACATTTTCGAAATTTTCAACTTTTTTCGCTTTATTCAACATTTCTTGAGAATTTTGTTGTGACTATTTGTCTTTTTAAATATTTTTCGATATTTTCGGTATTTATTGATTATTCAATATTTTTGCATTTTTTTAACATTTTCGGCTTCACGAATTTGAGCGCTTACTTACTGTGGTACCGAATTTGCTCTTGCTCTCAAACGATCTTTTGAGAGGTTTTCTTTTGTTGGCTCTCCTCTGTTCTGGCAAATCCCTTTTTAAACACCAGCATTAGTCAGACAAATAAATTCCAACTTACTGATACTGATATCCCATTAACCTTGATAGCGTCGCTCAATTTCTATGAGAGCAAGCGTGGCAATACACATTCATCTCAATTTTGCATGAAAGTTGATGTTTCAACGTCTTTATGGGGGTAGTTAAGGGAATGTTAGGTTGTAATGGAAAGCTCAAATTCGGTTTTCGTTGTCATTTTCGGTTCCAGCGTCCGAAGAAACGTAGAAATGCACATACATCTCAATTTTGCATAAAAATTGAAGTTTCAACCCCTATCTGGGGGTAGTAAGGGGGTACTTGGTGGTAATGAAAAGTTCAAATTTATTTTTCGTTGCCATTTTCATGTCCAGCGCCTCCAATCCAATTTTGCATGAAATTTGAAGTTTTAACCCCTCTCTGGGGGTAGTAAGGAGGTAGTTTTTCAATAAATATTTTTATTTTAATTGTTTTTCAATAAATATTAAAATCAATAGGCATTGGGATTCTACTGCAAATATCTTCTAAATGGTTAGAGTAATTGATTAACCACTAGAGACTTTTTTTGTACTATAGAGCGTTCAATTTCCTATAGAAATAATTGAAGCTCATTTGACAATAATTACACAGGCCGACAAAAATTATACCCAGAAACCAGATTATATATTTCCGTAGGTTTTCGATGCGCTGATTCCGAATCTGGTCGCAGAATTGCTCCATCATATCAGGTTTTTGAGATATCCTAACCTAAAAGTGCCAAAAATGACAATTTTTCTCAATTTTGAGGTTAAATAGCTCTAAGGATTTGATTTTTGTAGGAAAACTATGAACGGCATCTTAAAATACTAGTCTTCCTCTTTCAAATGCCGTTGAGTTTGTTTGAATATCTTTTTTTTTCTCTGAGATATGGCATTTTTTATCAGCGTCAGTGTCTGTCTGTGTATGTCTGTCACTGTTTCTGTGTCTGTGTCTTTGTCAATCTTTGTCAAAATGCCATATCTCAGAGAAAAAAAAAGATATTCAAACAAGCTCTACGGCATTTGAAAGAGGAAGACTAGTACTTTAAGATGCCGTTCATAGTTTTCCAAGAAAAATAAAATCCTTAGAGCTATTTAACCTCAAAATTGAGAAAAATCGTCATTTTTGGCACTTTTAGGTTAGGATATCTCAAAAACCTGACGTGATGGAGCAATTCTGCGACCAGATTCGGAATCAGCGCATCGAAAACCTACGGAAATATATAGTCCGGTTTCTGGTTATGTATTTTGATCAAATTTTGTCGGCCTGTGTTATTTTTTAGTAAGTTACAAAATTTAAAACAAAAAAATAATTTTCCTTAAAATAGTTCAATCTTTGACCTTGAATATTTTTCAAATGGTAAGATTAATGAAAAAAGTGTTTGAGATCGCTTTTGTAGAGCGTTTAATTTCCTATAAATATTGACAATGCAACTGGTTTAACAATCTATTGGTGATAAGATATAACCATTTTTATATGAGACTAAATTACAAATGGAAAACTATGATGAGCATAATCTTCCCGTTAATAGTAAGAGCTCAGATTTGGTAAGTACTTTCTAGAGGTACCTAGGAACTAGTTTTCGTGTGTCGGATCCAAAATAAAAAATAATTGGGGTTTTTGACCCACCCTAATATATATACATATATATATATATATATATATATGTATATACATAGCTTTAAACTCTAAAACTCTTTTATATATAGTATATATTTTTTTCTAATATATTGATTTCTGCATTGCCAAGAGCTTTAAAATATCTTGATATTCGGTATGGGCTCCTATCTCCGTACATTCCTTGCAATTAAAACTTTATGCGTTCTTGTTTGCTGTGTTAAATTTTACAACATTGAAACATCGCTGATACGTTTCACACGGGGACACTTTTTTTATCTCTTAGGTTTTGATCTTTTTAAAATATTGTCGTTTTTGAGTTTGCTGCTGAAGGGATGGTAAGCTATTTGCTTCTTTTTTTTTTGTTATTTGAATGTTGATTTTAAAGACCATTCGCCTTGGCATATGCTTTATGTTGTTTTTGCAACGCAATTAGCTATAATGACAAACAACAAATGATCAACAAATTAACTATTTATACTTGAATTGTTATTTTTGTAGTTGTTGTCGTAATTGTTTGATCATCTGTGACAATTTTCGCAATAAGAAGGTCCACAGTCATCTACAAGGTCGACAGGGGGTTGTCCTTTGTCAACATAGTAATAATATGAAATACGTTTACTCATGTGAATGCAAGCTACTTGTAGTAAATACAAAATAACGTCAAGGGAAAATAATCAAACAAATAAAACCAATTCGTATAGATAAAGGGAGCATAGTTGGTACATTTTATGTTTGACGTTAAACCCTTGTTACAGTTTTCTATGAAATTTGAGTAAAACTCTCGGCATTTGCTTAATGTACACTTAAAACACAATGCAAGCCCGCTTTAAAAGATAACATCTCCGCTGGTCCTATCTCATTTTAGTTCTTATCATTCATAAGGCCTGGCATCTATCCACTCAATGACATGCTCTTACATAAATTAATGTACTATGAGCCATTTGGTATATTCTGTACCGAATGATTTTATATACAAATGCGTATTGCTAAACACAATCAAAAACAGATACGATTTGGATAACGCACTTATCCTTACTGCTGGTACTGATTCTTAATACTAATCTGGGTGCATCCAACTCCAACAGAGTCCACTCAGCAGCTATTCAGGACACTGAGATAAGTTTCTCTGAAGTCAGTGTGGTCAGCAAGGCTCAAGAACTACGCACGAAGATGACTTTCCGAAAAGTCTAGAAATGCTCGGTAATGAAGACACAAGGCGACAGCTACAACATAGCAACAAGCAAAGAAAAATTAAAAGTGAAAAGCTGAAGCGCACGAGGGAAGCTATAAGACTTGCCGGCTTCACTCAAAGTCCACTTTGCCTTCAGACCATTTCTCGTTGAAACACTACAAATCACTGAAATCGAACCGCACCGAGTTGTACTGAAGAACACAAGTGGCACAGTATCTTGGTAAGAGTTAGCATTTAGAACATGCCTAAAACAGTGTTTAGTCTAGCCAAAGAGCCCAAAGAGTTCGTAATAATTGAGCCCCAATAAAAAGTTAAAGAAAAGTCTGAGCAGACAACAGCCAGGATTCATTCCTAACAATAATATATTAATAAATTAATATACCCTACACAGAGGGTATATTCACTTTATCATTCCGTTTGTAACGCATAGAACGGGGCGTGGCAGGTATGGAAAAGTATATATATTCTTGATCAGCGTCACCACCTGAGTCGATATAGCTATGTCCATCTGTCTGTCTGTCCGTCTGTCTGTCTGTATGTTGAAATCAGGTTTACGAGAAAACTAAGCAAGCTAACTCAATAAAATTTGGCACACAGGTCAAACCTTCTTGCAAGCTGCTAGCATATAAAAATTGGCGAAATCGGTTAACGGCCACGCCTTCCGCCCAAGTCCATTTTGAAAAAAGATACTGCGATTTTGATAAAATTTGGTGATTTGTTGAAGATGAGAACAAAATTTAGATTAGGCTAGGTTTGAAGTTTGCAAAGACTCTTAGAGGGGCGTGGAACAGCCCTAAATTTTAACTTTCAAAACGCCATAGCTCGTAAACCGTGCAAGATATTGTTATGAAATTTGGTACACGAATACAGATCCTATAAATCTTGAATTGCGCATAAAGTGGGCGTAATTGTAAAAGTGGGCGTGGAACTTTTTAGAAATTGAAATTTTAGATTTCGTATAACTCCAAATTGGCACATACGATTTTCATTAAAATTTTAGAGATGATAACACTTAAAGTAGTCATCCATACAAGTTTATTCAATATTCTGGAAAATTTTGCTGAAGGGCGTGGCACAGCCTACAATATTTATAAACGTTATAAAAAGAGAACTTACAACGCAATCGCTATGAAATTTAATATGGCAGATATACTCGTTAAAAGGTGTCTTCTTGCAAAATTTCGGCACAATAGTGCTGGTGGGTGTGGCACCTCCCATATAAGTAAAATACGTTTAATGCTATAGATAGCGTGCTTTGTGAGTAATCTTCATAAAATTTTGTGTAGAGCTGTCGGTTACTATAAGCTTTGAAATTCAATGAAACTTGACAAGATCGCATCAGTGGGCGTGGCACCTCCCTCATTAACATAAAGTTGTTAGTGCTATTTTAAGTGAACTATTGTAGCAATTGATCTGAAATTTGATATAAGTTGTTTACTGGGTATTAGGTACATATGAATCAAAAGCTGGCGAAATAGAAACAGTGGGCGTGGCACCTCCCATACAATTAAAATACCTTAAGTGGCATAACTATCGAAAAAAATGAGCAATCATAGTGAAATTTGGTGTAAGAGGTTTGTTTATGGAAAGCTATTTTTGGATCGAAATCGGACTGTATTGTGCCAGTGGGTGTGTCACCGCCCTAAATTTTATGAATAATTACGGCAAATATCGCAAACTATACAAGCTATTGTGCTAAAATTTGGTTTGATCATGTTAATCACGAATGTCATTTATTGAAACAAAAGTGGGCGGAATGGGAGAAGTGGGCGTGACATATTTCGTGTTTTTCATTTTTATTCTATTTTTTTCAACATTTCCCATATTCTTTTGACATAGTCGGTTTTTTCCAACACTTTTCAACATTTTTGAACCTTTTTACATTATTTTCGACTTATTCAACCTCTTCAAAATTTTTTTAACATTTATTTAAAAAGTATTTTTAATGTAGTGTAGGGTATGTGAGTTTCGGCCTGGCCGAAGATAATACCTTTACTAGTTTTTAACTCAATTCTTCATTTACATCACTTTCCAACTCCAAGTGTGGAGAGATAATATTGATCAATAAACCCAATAAACCCGAAAATAAACTAACGTCATACCGTCCAATAAGTTTACAGGTCGTGTTCTACAAAATATTTGAAGAAAATATTTTTTGAGAAGAATGTTACTAGTTATGAGATCACTTAACATCGTACCAGAATATCAATTCGGGCTTAGGCACAAACACGGAACGCCAGAGCAATGTCTTCGAATTACAAAAAGAGCTCGTGATGGTCTTGAAAACAAAAAATTCTGCTCAGCTATATTTTAGATGTTCAACAAGGCTTTGATCGTGTATTTATACAAAATTAAAAAAACCACTTCCTTATCCCTACTATTGAACACTAAATTCCTATTTGATGAACCGTACTTATTATGTAAAAATTGGAGAGGAGACTGCGAACCTCCAAATAATAAATGATGGAGCTCCACAAGAAAGTGCACTAGGTACTAGGTACTTTTCACTATTTATGCGTCTGACGTGCCCACATCTAATGATACCATAGTAGCAACATATGAAGATGATACAGCTGTTATTGGTACTCATGAAACACCTTCTATTGTCTCTTCTTTAGTGCAAAGCCACATCTATGATATTGAAAGCTGGCTGGCTGGCTGGGGTATAAAAGTTAATTCAGAAAAATCGTCACAATTTACCTTCTCAATGAGGAGGAAGATGGTCCCGCTATTAAAACTTATGCTTTAACGATCCCAAAAAAAGGTACAGCAAAATATCTTGGCTTACCTCTGGATAAGCGATTAACATGGAAAGATTATATAAAAGCTAAAAGGGAGTTGCTTAATATCAAAAACAAAAAACTTTACTGGCTAATTGGACCGAAATCTGTGCTTACCACACAAAGTAAACTTAGAATTTATAAATCAATCTTTAAACCTGTGTGAACTTACGGGGTTCAACTTTGGGGAACAGAAGTAGCTCTAACATTGAAATACTTCAAAGATATCAATCCAAAACACTTAGGTCAATAGTCAAAGCATCATGGCTTATCACAAACGAGGCACTCCACAAGGACTTAAACATTCCGATGGTAAAAGACGAAATCAGGAACTTTAGCTCGAGATACTTGTACAAGTTAAGCAACCATGTAAATCCTCTAGCCATTTGCCTACTTGATGACAGTGCTGAAGTCAAGCGGCTTAAAAGACACCACATTTTAGGGGGTATACCTAGCATCTATTTCGGAGGCAAATTTATCTTTATCCTGATTTCTTCTTTGACCCTGAACCAAAACTCCGGAACCAAATAAAACAGAGTAATGGGCTTGAAAATATACAGCTGACAGCAAAAGCAACCCCATGAACTACGTAGCTGGCAGCGCATTCAAAGTTAAACAAAAATTAATCAAAGCGCTATTTGAAGTGCAAGTCACAGTTATCTAGCTACTTGTGAACTGAAGCTGTCATTTCGCGCTTTTTACATTGCCACGCGTACCTTTCCCTTTTATAAGTTGTCAAAGAAAAATGCCGAAAACCAAAAAGTATTGAAGGCAAATTTGATGCGTGCTCGAAAATGCAGCAGCAGAAGTTTCCATGAAGAGCACCATAAAGTGTGGTGTTTTGAGGAAGAATAGTAGCTGGGAAACGTCACATGAACCTACCAAGCATTAAGTCTGCGCTCACTTCTACGACTGTGAAAAACTATTTTGCTTTCAATAGCTCCACAGAGGACTTACGCACATCAGCTTGTGAATGTATTTGGGCCTACCACACTGTAATGAAAGATCAGAGCGACGAGGATAACAAAAGATTCTTTCACAGTAAAGAAATTCTGCTGCATGGGCTTGGAGATGTCTTTCAGACTACCTAATTACAGCAGCGTTTTTCAAGCTGAAATCTATGCTATATACCAAGCAGTACAGGCGATACGGAACAGGGGGCTTACGCTCTCTTTCATAACCATATGTGTGAGCAGTCAGGTAGCTATCACCAGTCTAGGTATGTGGAACGCTTCAGAAAGTCACTACGTTCAATCCGACAGCATAATATAGAACTCTGCTGGGTACCCGGTCTGAAAGGTATTTTCGGAACTGAGATAGCTGACGAATGTGCCAAAATAGCATCAGAACAACCAGAGAATCAACAAGTGGCAGACCTTAAAATACCGCTGGCGGAACTATATTTTCGGCTAGAGGGCATAGCCAATAAACAAACAAACAGAAGGTGGAACCTTACCGGCGGATGCAGAAAATCTCGAAACATGTGGCCTAAACTGAATCTACTTAAGAAAGAGAGAAACTCTCTTAAGATTCAGCAGAAGCGAGCTAAGAATTGTTGTAGCAGTGCTGATGAGGCACTGTGTTATTGGACCTATGTCCGTCAAATATGGTGCTCCTTTCAGAGATTTCTGCTGGAGTTGTGGAGACGAAAAAGAGGATAAGACGATTTAATACCTAGTCTGTGAATGCCCGGGGCCAATGAGGAATCGAAACAAATATTTTGGATATGCATTTCTTCTTGGAGTCTATTAGTTTGGAAGTTATGAAATATTTTCGAGCGCGACGAGTCGAAACAAAGTAGCGAGCGTCTGAGGTCTATAGCGCAAGCACGCTTATCCCAAGTCGAGTTTTTTGGTTGAAAAATTTCTAGAAAACGCAAATCTTGTCAAAAGCTAAACATTTTGGTTTTTGCCTAAAGCTTACGAATGTGTCAATAAATCGTCAGAGCCCGGGTTTTGAAAAAAAAAAAAAAATTTAAAGCTAAAAGCAGAATTTTTTCTATATATTTAGCACGAAAATATGGATAATCGAAAAATGGTTAAAATGTTCGAAGAGTGTTACAAGTCCAAAAAAATGTTGTGAAAGCGGACTATAATATTGAAAATACTGAGGAATGTTGAAAATACTTTAAAATGTTGAAGATGTCGCAAAATTTGTAAAATGTTGAAAAGTTGATTTTAACAAAAAAAAAGGTTAACTAAGTAGCAAGAGTCCTTGGCCTCGCCAAAAATTCTATGCACTAACAGTAAAATTTTTTCAACACACAACGTGCTGGCTGTTTTGATTGCGCGTAGCCACATTGAATTTAGCAACATTTACTTAAATAGCTCTCGTGTAGCGTTTTGTAGCTTATGCAGGTGCCACGCCTTCTTTCTAAAATTTGCCAATTTTGCGTCTGATGCTTGGCCGCACCGTGGCTTGTTTTTGTGTGAAATTGAGTTTCATGACTTAAAAAAATTTTCCCAGTGTAGCATTTTAAAGTTTTTGTTTCCGCGTATTTTTACAAATTCGTCAAGTTCTTTTACAGAGCGTTTTCAAATTGATTTTACTCTTTTTGTACGATATTTGGTTGCTTTAACTTAAATAATTTTCTCAGTGTAGCTTAACGAAGTTTTTGCTTGCATGGGAGGTGCCACGCCCTCTTGATGTAATTTGTTAACTTTTTGCCCAGAGGTTGTAAAAGTTTTTAATTATAATTTGTGAGGAATTTCGTTACACTTACGGTGACCATCCATACCGTATTTCCCACGGCAGTTCTGTATTTCAGCATGTTGTCCCGGCATTTTTTGAAGAAGAAGATATATGTGACTTATAGCTGTCCCGTTGCATTATTTTGTTGTCAGATTGCAGCAAAAGAAATTTAGTTTTTCACAAATTCAAGTATATTATTTTTTGGTCCGGGCTTAGATGCTAAAAATATGCGCACTCAATAAAGCGTTTTAAATGTTAAATGTGCGATAGGCCTGTGCGTGAACCACTTTGGATTGAATAACCGAAAAATGTTGGAAAAACGGAGATATGTTGAAGGCTTCGAAATATTTTATGCATATTGACGAAAATGTCGCATAGTTAAAAAAAGGGGCTTGCGCTAGCGCGAGTCGCTGCACTTTAGCCAATTTACTGCAGTTTATTTTCTTACATACGCGTCAGTAAATTTTTTCAAATCAAAATGTGACGTCATTAAATATCGTTTGGGAAATATCGTTCAATGAGCTTAAAATTATCTACCATATAATACCCGTCAATCAAAATTTTCTTTTTTTTTTCGGAACAAAAAAAAAAAAACAAAAACATTTTCACTAGCCATTTGATAAATTAGGTACATTTATGGGCTGATTAGACAAATCACTTAGTGATTACATTCTTACGCATGTTATGAGACTCCGCCTTTTCGCCAGTGTAGCAAACATCCCTTTAACCATACCCAGCTCCTATCATATACTTAGTTGACAACGTGACCAAATGTATGTATGTACCAGAGGATAGCAATGAGTCTACTACCAAATATATGAAACGTGAGTGTGCACAGAGCAGGGCTGTCGTTCTTTAATTTTAAATACATAGTACATAGTAAAATTTAAATTTTTGGTTAGTATTCTTATCATTTTAGTAGTAATTTCATCAATTTCGCACTGATATTGATAAAACACGATATTGAATTAATTTTATTTTACACATTTAATTTTATTTATATTTTATGTAATCATTTTAGTAACTAATTTTATTTGGAAACCATTACAACATGAAAATTGAATTATATTTTCAATTATAATATAACAAATAAGAAAAATAAATCATTGAAAGCTTAAAGAAATATTCTTTAATATATATAAAATAAAATTCAATTTTTTTAGTAAATATTTAATACCTGCACTGAGAAAAATCTCTTCCCATGTTTTTCGACTCTTTCAGCTTTTTTCACCTGTTTCAAAAATTTTCAACTTCTATGAATTTTTTTCGATCTTTTCCATTTTTCCGACTTGCAAGCTTTTTCGGCTTTTTCAACCCATTCCAACATTTGCCATTCTTTTTTAACCTCTTACGACAATTTTCAAATTTTCCATATTTTATCAACCTTTTTCAACTTTGTATATATTTTCCATGTTTCTTCGACACGTTTCAACCTCAAAACGAGACGCTCTGTACGCGCTTCCGCTTCCCGTTGGGTAGAAATATTTTGAAACACAATCGCATCCACAAACTTCATTATGAGACGTTTGGTGTCTCGTTTCACAAAATTTACTGTGAGTGTGAATCTGTGTGAATAAGCTGGAAATTTCATAACTTATGAATCAGCTCATGAATGGCTCACATTTATAGTTGCTCACTGCTATTCTCTGGCATGTATATATTTTATTTCAGACCCCTCTTTTCTTTAATTAGTTACCATCAAAAAAGGGTCTGGTTTACATACTTAAATAGAGTTTAACAGCATCAACAATTTATCTAAAATACGAATTCAGAGTAACTAGTATGAAGTAAAACTAGTTAAGGTGTTATCTTCGGCCAGGCCGAAACTCACATACCCTACACTGAATTGAAAGTACTTTTTAAATAAATGTTAAAAAAAATGTTGAAGAGGTTGAATAAGTCGAAAATAATGTAAAATGTTCAAAAATGTTGGAAAGTGTTGGGAAAAACTGAAAATGTCAAAAGAATATGGAAAATGTTGAAAAAAATAGAATAGAAATGAAAATCACGAAATATGTCACACCCACTTCTCCAATTCCGCCCAATTTTGTTTCAATAAATGACATTCGTGATTGACATGCACAACCCAAATTTTAGCACCATAGCTTGTATAGTTTGCGATATGTGCCGTAATTATTCTTAAAATTTAGACGGTGACACACCCAATGGTACAATCCAGTCCGATTTTGATCCAAAAATAGCCTTCCATAAACAAACCTCTTACACCTACTTTCAGTATGACTGCTCATTTATTTCGATAGGTATGCCACTTAAGGTATTTTAATTGTATGGGAGGTGCCACGCCCAGTGTTCTATTTGGCCAGCCTTTGTTTCATATATGCCTAATAGCCAGTAAACCACTTCCATCAAATTTCAGATCAATTACTCCAATTGTTCACTTAAAGTAGCACTTACAACTTTATGTTAATGAGGGAGGTGCCACGCCCACTGATGCAATCTTGTCAAGTTTCATTGAATTTCAAAACTTATAGTAACCGGCAGCTCTACACAAAATTTTATGAAGATTACTCTCATAGCACACTATCTATAGCAGTAAACGTATTTTGCTTATATGGGAGGTGCCACACCCACCGGCACCATTGTACCAAAATTTTGCATGAAGACACCTTTTAGCGAGTATATCTGCCATATTAAATTTCATAGCGATTGCGTTGTTAGTTCTCTTTTTATAACGTTTATAAATATTGTAGGCTGTGCCACGCCCTTCAACAAAATTTTCCAGAATATTGAATAAACTTGTATTGATGACTAATTTCAGTGGTATCATCCCTAAAATGAAAATCGTATGTGCCAATTTGGAGTTATACGAAATCCAAATTTTCAATTGCTAAAAAGTACCACGCCCACTTTTACAATTACGCCCACTTTTTGCGCAATTCAAGATTTTTAAGATCTGTATTCATGTACCAAATTTCATCACAATATCTTTCACGGTTTACGAGCTATGGCGTTATAAAAGTTACAATTTAGGGCTGTACCACGCCCCTTTAAGAGCCTTTGCAAACTTCAAACCTAGCCTAATCTTAATTTTGTTTTCATCCTCAACAAATCACCAAATTTCATCAAAATCGCAGCATCTTTTTTTCAAAAGCGACTTGGGTATATTTACATAGAGTATGGGCGGAAGGCGTGGCCGTTAACCGATTTCGCCAATTTTTATATGCTAGCAGCTTGCAAGAAGGTTTGACCTGTGTGCCAAATTTCATTGAGTTAGCTTGCTTAGTTTTCTCGTAAATCTGATTTTAACAGACAGACACACAGACAGACAGACAGACAGACAGACAGACAGACAGACGGACACAGCCATATCGACTCAGGTGGTGATGCTGATCAAGAATATATATACTTTTCCATACCTGCCACTCCCCGTTCTATGCGTTACAAACGGAATGACAAAGTGAATATACCCTTTGTGCAGGGTATAAAAATAGGAGAATAAACTGTTCAATGTTCAATCAAAAGAAAAATAAAACTATATCCTGGCCAATTTTATCTCATATATTCAGTGGTGGAGCTAGGGTTATTGGCGCGTAGGTATTTGCCGCCCTCTTCCGTACCAAAAATTTTTTAAATTTTCATAAAAAAAAAGGTTATCGGATTTTCAAGATCCGTTCAATACAAATTTCTAATTTAATATTATTTTTAAGTCTTAATGAATCCGAGGACCAAAAAAAAACTTAAATGATGGCACGCCTGTATGCAAGTAAAAATTTAAAAACTATCAGAAGTCGAGAAAACTCGCAAAGTTTCGAATTGTAGCGGAAAACATTAAAAGGGTAACCTATTTTAGTGACATTGGCGATGCAATAATTATTTACCTATAGCGCCCTCTAATCTTCCTTGTACTACAATTTTTTAAAATCGGCTCAGTGGCTTAGGTACTAAACTTAGCAAATTATAAGTGATTGTTTAGCTTAAAGTGACTACTTTGTGAACTTCCAAGAGACTATTGTATTCGCCCCCATTTAACAGATTAGGCAGTCCTCCAGCCGAGCGTGATTTTTACTCCCAATTTATAATATTTTACCGATCATTTGTTTTGTTTAAACTTACCGCGCTTTTGCAATTCATCACGTGCTATCTGCCCTGTTAAATTCGTTGCTGTGGGAGTTGGTGGGAGGGTCAAGTGTGCCGGCGTGGTGTTGCCCGGATACCAAGCCCAGCCACCAGATTGTCCATTAAACATACGGAGTTTCTCGTAAACCGATTCGTTCTGGTGTTGTGCTTGTTGTTCCTTTTGTGATGCTAGATTTCTCAAAACTCGATTTATAGATGAAACCTAAAGTCGGAAAACAGACAAAACAAAAACAACAAATCAGATAAAACCTGCACATATACATACCACACATATATATAGATATAACAGAAACAATCATATTACGAACTGTCGGGAATTTCACTTACATATGCGACGGCATTAAATTGAGTTGGATTTGGAATATGCTCAAAAGTCGGAACCAATTGTCGAACTTTTATTGGACGTTTTGGTTATAAATATTTTATTTTTAAAGAATTTCGTTCCAAATAAAACTGTCAAGGAAAAAACTTTGAACATTTTTATTTTCTAAAGGGTTCTAAGAAAAAAGTGAAAATAATCAAAAAAAAACAACAAAGTGCTCAAAACTTTTATTCTTAGTCAAATCAATATGTTAAAAACGATTTAAAAATAAAATTGAAAATACGATGCAACATAAATACCTATGCATGTTTTGATTTCAAGATGCAACTGAAATGCATTTTATTTGAATTGAGATAGTTGAATGAAACTTTTTCAAATAAAATGGCATCTTTATTATGTTGATATTAATCTGAATTTTTATTTGAAAAGAAAATATGATCAGTTGACTCAATACATAAATTTCTTACTTATTTCAAGTGATAATAGAAATTGTATTGTAAAATTTGGTCGAACACATACAAGCTAGTACATCATCATCATATATCATAGCTCATTTCATACATCATAGAACACCACGCAAAAATCTCTCACTTCTGAAAAAAAACTGCAACGAAGGCTCCGCAAATCATTACATTGCCACCAGCAAACTTAACATTTATTCGTAGTCTTGATATAGCAGAAAGTGGGCGTGTATGTAGACTTTTGTCGCTCACTGTATGTACATTATAAAAGTGCGCGCATGAATCAATTCTTTGTGATGTTATCAAAAATTGACTTCCCAGACTATGCACTCGCCTAGTTAGCTGCTTTTGAGATAGCCCTAAGGATCAGAGCCGGCCTTAGGTAGTGCGAGGCCATGTGCAGCCAATAGGTGCGAGGTCACTTCCAACCAGTAAGTCACATAATAAATAAAAGCACTGCTTTCATTTTTCGTTTTTAATACAACGGTGATTTTTTTTTTTTTTTTCACGGTAAACTTAAGAAAGATCTCTGGTCTTAGCATCTAGGTTCCTTTACAGCGCCAGGCCACGCGCAATCGCATGAGTTTTGGGTGCTGGCGCTGGCCAAAACTATGTCGTCGTCCGTAACAATTCGTTATACAAATAATTTGTTGTATATTACACTCAAGGAAAATTATTCTATAAAGTAACAACAATGGGTCCTATTGATTTCATTGTTAAGAAAATAATACTAAAATCCAATTGCTACAATATTTTTCATGCAAACTCAACAGGACTTGTACTTTTGTTATGCTACGTCTACAATAAAGTAAATCAGCTAAGCTATTGATTTCCTTATGATATTTGTGCTAGAGATTTGGGCCGTGTCTAGGATCCGTGGGACTCTAGGCCGAACATGTGGTAGAGGGCCCGGAAGAGGTTTTTGGCTTAAAGATGCAAGGACGTTTTTATACCCTACACAGAGGTTATATTCACTTTGTCATTCCGTTTGTAACGCATAGAAGGGGGCGTGGCAGGTATGGAAAACTATATATATTTTTTATCAGTGTCACCATCTGAGTCGATGTAGCTATGTCCGCCTATCTGTCTGTCTGTCTGTCTGTCTATCTGTCTATCTGTCTATCTGTCTGTCTGTCTGTCTGTCTGTCTGCCTGCCTGTCTGTCAGTCTGTCTGTGTATCTCTGTGTGTCTGTCTGTCTGTGTGTCTCTGTGTGTCTGTCTGTCTGTCTGTCTGTCTGACTGTTGAAATCACATTTACGGAAAAATGAAGCAAGCTAATTGAATGAAGTTTGGCACACAGGTCAAACCTTCTTGCAAACTGCTGATAGCATATAAAAATGGGCGAAATCGGTTAACGGTCACGCCTTCTGCCCATACTCTATGTCAATATACCCAAGTCCATTATGAAAAAAAGTTGCTGCGATTTTGATGAAACTTTGTGATTTGGTGAAGACGAGAACAAAATTTAGATTATGCTAGGTTTTTAAGTCAGCAAAAGCTCTGAAAGGGGCGTGGAACAGCCCTAAATTTTAGCTTTTATGACGCCATAGTTCGTAAGACGTGCAAGATATTGTGATGACATTTGGTACACGAATACAAGTCTTATAAATTTTAAATTGCGCATAAAGTGGGCGGAATTGTAAAAGTGGGCGTGACACTTTTTAACAATTGAAAATTTGAATTTCGTTTAGTTCCAAATTGGCACATACGATTTTCATTAAAATTTTAGGGATGATACCACTGAAAGTAGTCATCAATACAAGCTTCGTCAATATACTTTGCACACTGTTGGGTGTGGCACCTCCGATATAAGCAAAATACGTTTAATGCTATTGATAGTGTGCTATGAGAGAAATCTTCATAAAATTTTGTGTAGAGGTGTCAGTTACTATAAGCTTTGAAATTAAATGAAACTTGAGTAGATTGCATGAGTGGGCGTGGAACCTCCCTCAGTAATATAAAGTTGTAAGTGCTATTTTAAGTGAACTATTGGTGCAATTGATCTGAAATTTTATGTAAGTGACTAACTGGCTATTAGGCATACATAAATCAAAGGCTGGCGAAATAGCAACAGTAGGCATGGCACCTCCCATGCAATTAAAATATCTTAAGTGGCATAACTATTGAAATATGTGAGCAATCATACTGAAATTTGGTGCAATAGGTTTGTTTATGAAAAGCTATTTCTGGATCGAAATCGAACTGAATTGGACCATTTGCTGTGTCACCGCCCTAAGTTTCAAAAATAATTACGGCACACATCGCAAACTATACAAACTTTTGTGCTTATATTTGGTTTGTTTATTGGATCAAAAGTGAGCGGAATTGGAGAAGTGGGCGTGACATATTTCGTGGTTTTCATTTCTATTCAATTTTTTCAACATTTCTCATATTCTTTCGTAAAATTGTGTAGATTATCTTCTTTCATTTGACATGAGTGTCAGTCAGCATAGCGTGATCTCAAGTATTTCCGTACTTTTTATGTCGAAAATTACTGAAAATTTTTAGGTCCTTTAAAAAAAATAGATCCTCACATTTAAACTGAGAATGCAGTTTCTCATATAAAACCTCCTCCACATGAAAAAATCCATATTTTCAAAGGCATAATTTTAGTCCTAAAAAACCTAAAATTTTGAGGAATGTCTCCTTCAGCCCATTGCAAATCGAAGCATATAATGGTTCTGCTCTCCCTGCGTGGTCTATGACCAAATTATTTGCTGCAATTGTATGTAATTGCATTTGAATTTAAACACAATTTATTGTATTTTTTTTTTTGTTGTTCGGCGAAAGGCTTTCAAAGGACTGCGAACAAACAAACGCTTTGATCTTTAGTCACAGCGAATTGGTGCAGCGTCACTGCGAGTGTCAAAAGAACTGCGACACGTGACACTTTGTGGTTGCGCAAGATTTGCGACCCTTCAACAATTTCTCTTTCATTGCCAACGCTATTTGCAGGCGAGTAGACGGTTTTTTTTTTTTTTTGGCAACAATCAAATTCAGCTCAACAATTAATGTTCATTGAAATGGAAATTTTATTTCGTACTTTTTTTGCGTCAGAATGCCATTTTTAGTAGATTTTCTTCTTCACTTCAGCGCAAGTGGATTTTTTTTTTGAATTGAAATTAAAGGAACTGATTAAATTGGATATATTTGGGTATAGTAGTACCAGAAGATTTTTATCAGTTTACATATTTATGGCCATTGGCATGAAGCGCGCAAATATTACCAAAGGCAAGACGAAGCAAAAGCTTGCTGCAAAAGTGAGTAAGATGCTCAGAGTCACCTAATTGCTTTTGGAAATAATTCACAATGTGGCTGACCCCAAGCTTAAACGATGTTCCTGCAAAAACAGGAAGGAAATTTGGAGCAAACATTTTTCGGCGGACATCAACGCAACAATAACTCATTCTTCAGGGTAGATAACAACAATTGGTCTCATGTATGTAGCAGAGATATCAATGGCTATAGCCTAAGTACTTTAAAATTAACAGCAGCAGCGGACTTTTAAAATTTTAAATAAATTGATAAATAATAATTAAATGATAATTGAACTTACAGTCATTTAACAGCGATCAACATTTAAGTTGTTATACAATTTACTACAATGCTTGATCTACTAAACAAACTTTGATAAAAAAGGAAAAAAAAAACAACAACTCAGGAATATAGACATATGTTTCGATCCTTAAAATCTCATCAGTATTATTATTTGTCGACAATTCGTCACGATCCTCACTTTACCGAGGAGCAAATTCAAACCTTAAACCACCGATCTACGGAATGTTCTTTGCATTGATTTAGGAATACACCCAAACCTCTTTTAACATGGTCCTTTTCTACATGGGTTTGATTTAACACGGTCTATTATTTGTCGACAATTCATCACGTGAGCTCCTATTTGTCTTAAATGCCAAGAGATCCTCACTTAACTGTGGAGCAAATTTAAACTTTAAGCTCCCGATCTACAGAATGTTTTTTTGCATTGATTTGGGAAAACACCCAATTCTGTTTTTACATGGTCTTTTTCTATATAGTTTTGATATAACACGGTCTATTATTTAACGACAATTCGTCACGTGAGCTCCAAGCAAAGCCCCCGATCTTGGCTTGATAATTCAAAAATTATCGTATCGTGCTCGTAGTGGTGCCAAGCTTATCGTCTCGTACTCGCTCTCGCACGAGAAATATTTGATGTGTATCGTTCTTGTCTCGCCTATATTTTTTGGTTATTTTCGTTTACATCTTTATGTATATAATTCTAGCTGAACCTGCGGCTTTCACGTACACTGTCCGGTGGACAACCCCTTTTACGCGTCCTTACTGCAGACAATCGGGTCCATGTACGAAATTTCACAGCTTGGCATAAGTTCCAAGAATAGCTACGTAAAGGTTTTTGTTGAATGGGAGCAGCTATGACCCATTAGCCAACCCTGTTAACATTTAGCGAGTTGCTTAGCACAAAAAATGTACATTTACATATCAGATTTCACAACTGTAGCTGCGTTGGATGCCAATATATGGTGTTTTAGCTGCTTTCTTCTATAAAGGTGCCACGCCCGTTTGTCTAATCTCGTTCAGATTTCGTGAGGTACTTAACATAGAGAATATGCATCCTAGCACTGAATTTCAAAACGTCTGCTACCATAGGTGCCGAGGTATTGCGCCTTAAGAGTTTTTGTATTCGTTGTTCTCGGCGATAATTTAGGGTCTATCGTACGATAAACATTGCATTATCGCCGTGAACGAAATATCGGCCAGACTCTTCTCGGTCACACGAGAAATAATTTTTTTGATATCGTCTCGTTATCGTGCTCGGTCCTGATAACGAGAACGATAACGATATATATATCAGTACTCGGTGAAGCACTTTTGACAATGCTAGGCTTAAGAGCTTTTTTTCATTTGAAAACTCAGCTCAGTGTTTTTGAAGAGATTCAGGTATTTTTTAGAAGACTAGTCGTAAGTCGATGGAAACGCTATAATGTCTTCTCGAATAATATGAATGCGCAAATTTCGCAAAAATTGACGTACACTGAGAAAACGATTTGTTTGAATATAACAAAAGTGTATTTCATATAAAGCAATCAAATATTTTTTTGAGTCAAACATATTGCATTTGGATCAAATAGCTAAATGTTGTTTGAAGTTTTTTTTATTTGACTCAATCAAATATTAAATTGCTCTATATGAAATATGCGTTTGTTATATTCAAACAAATCGTTTTCTCAGTGTATATATATACCTGAGACCTAATGATATTTGCTTAGTGGCTGATATATCCATGGTTTCATGCCCGAGCAAGGTTAAGCATGTTACATTATAAACTTTTCGAATAGTTTTATATGGACTATATTATCCATGTTATTCAGAACATGTCCCCTAATGTTCACATCCCCAGAATCAATTTGGGAACGCAAAAGTGCTCGACATTTTCCATCGTCCAATTGTGGTCTTATCAATGACAAAGGTCCGCTATCGTGGTTGCCTCTTAAAGGCAATTTTTGCTCAGCATAGAAAATCATAGTTTCCATAAATGGTCTAATAGCTACATCGGTTTCTTCCTTCTCTTGAGCTTGCCGCTCATCCAATATAGATATAAATACTATATGATCTATTTCCAAAGGAAACAATTTTCTATGAATTATTAATCAGTTAAAGTTTCAGAAAATAAAAAATACAAATGAATTGAAATTGAGAGTGTTTGTTTCATTATCTTCTTCTTCTTATTCTGCACTTAAATCGTGCTACCGCTCAATGAGCGATTGTGATGCTATGCAGCAGAAAACTTACGCCATTAATATGTGGCTTGCCATGTCTCGAGTATATAAATTTTGCACCTGAATGGGTGATATGTTTCACTGTCCCATCCGACGGCACATATTCAGCACAAAGATTTCTATAAGCTATATGCGCTGAAATTCGAGAACGGTCTGTTGAAGCTGACTGCATATTTGAAAAAGAATTTGAGCGTTCCATTAACACATGGACTTTTGCTACATAGCAAAAGTCGTAACCTAAGTAAAGTGGCTAAGTTCACTTAGTAGCTATATATACATATATATATATATATATAGGTCAACCACCTTTTGGTATGTAATATAAATTTAAACAAATTACATTATTTTTATTTTAATTCCAATTGAATTCAATTCAAATCAGTTTTTCGCTTTTCATTACCAAATCATAAACAAATATTTCAATCCCTGCCCAGCTGACATGGACGTTGTGGTGTGCTGCTTAACCATGCGTCAAATGGGCGATGCATATCAGTTGTCAGTTGTCAGATTTGGCAGATAACAAAAATGCGTGAAAAGAAGAAAAGAAAAAAAAAAACTGAACAATTTCGACAATAACTTGCGTTCAGTACAGCGGTGCACCCCAATGTGCTCGGTAATTATTAATGTTGGAATTACAATCAAAGTTGAACTCGTTCCGTCCATACAGAGTATGTACTGCCAATAAAGATAAGCTGACTGCCAGATATGGTAACAGTAACGAAATTTTTCATGCCATATGTTATGTAACTTTATTTTGCAAGGAAATGACGATGGATGTATATTAAATGAGGCGAGATTTGGAAAGGGGAGATTTAACAGAATGGCAGCTCAGCAACTTTGATGATTTTGGTGAACAAAACAATCAGCAACGAAATGCAATGCAACCGCTAAATCAATTACGTTAATGCCATAATGAAAACAAGAGACAAGGGTGCACAGAGAGGGATGCAGGGTTTGATTTTCCTGATCTGCGTCCAAAGGAGGCAACTTCTTAACTTAAATAATAAATTGTATTTATTACGTTTCTGTGTGCATGTTTAGTAAAATTGCAAAGAGCCTTAGGCGGACGGACGGCTCGAGCATGATGGCTTGATAGCATCAATTGGTAGCTAATATCTGCGGTAAGCTGTTTTTGCCTTTCAGCGCTAATGATAAGAAACTTAATTTCAGCGAAGGAGATTTCTTTCTCTTTGTATCTACAAAGTCCTTCACATCGTCCAGACTAAACAGACACAGGTTCATGTCTACTTTTTAAAACTGCAAAACATACCTCAAGTTTGAATACCTTGTATGTGAGGAAGCGCAAAATCGACAGTTTTCGACGGCGTTCTCAACAGTTTGAACTACAGCAACATGGCGTAGTTTGGAGTTGAACTTGGGCTTACAGTCCTACCAAAATTATTATGAGTTAAGGCAATTGACACATTAAAATTGCCGCAAATTTGCTGATTTTAAGCTGGAACAACTTGAAAATTATGCTGATTTTGCCAAGAAAATCAGCTTCTCTGTTGAGGCACATTTCCATTGCTCGTGATCGGTAAATAAGCAAAATTGCAAATGTTGGACGCACGCGAATTCACTGATCAGGAACCTACACATTCCGTTGAAGTAACTATTTGTTGCAGTTTGTGGCACGGTGGCATCATCGCTACTAGGGGTGGCAATCCCGGGATTGAATTGTGTCTTGCCATGGCATTGACAAACAATAAAATTTTAAAGTGATGTCTGGCATATTTTTACAATTAGAAAAAACTTGCTAAAATAAGAAATAAAATATTTCGACCATATTTCAGAAGGCTGTTGTTAGTGTCGAACGTAAATTTCGATAAATTACAATGTTGTCAATGTTTTGCCAAAATTTGGAATTACTTTTTCGCATAATGATGGTTCAATTGATGATATTTGCTCGTTGATGTTGTCTTTGGTGTTGAACAGTTTGAGGACTATCCGCATAAGCTTCACTCTTCAAGAAATGCCATAAGAAGAAATCCATTGATAACACAGGCCGACAAAAATTATACCCAGAAACCAGATTATATATTTCCGTAGGTTTTCGATGCGCTGATTCTGAATCTGGTCGCAGAATTGCTCCATCACGTCAGGTTTTTGAGATATCCTAACCTAAAAGTGCCAAAAATGACGATTTTTCTCAATTTTGAGGTTAAATAGCTCTAAGGATTTGATTTTTGTAGGAAAACTATGAACGGCATCTTAAGATACTAGTCTTCCTCTTTCAAATGCCGTTGAGTTTGTTTGAATATCTTTTTTTTTCTCTGAGATATGGCATTTTTTATCTGCGTCAGTGTCTGTCTGTGTATGTCTGTCACTGTTTCTGTGTCTGTGTCTTTGTCAATCTTTGTCAAAATGCCATATCTCAGAGAAAAAAAAAGATATTCAAACAAACTCAACGGCATTTGAAAGAGGAAGACTAGTACTTTAACATGCCGTTCATAGTTTTAAAAGAAAAATAAAATCCTTAGAGCTATTTAACCTCAAAATTGAGAAAAATCGTCATTTTTGGCACTTTTAAGTTAGGATATCTCAAAAACCTGACGTGATGGAGCAATTCTGCGACCAGATTCGGAATCAGCGCATCGAAAACCTACGGAAATATATAGTCCGGTTTCTGGGTATGTATTTTGATCAAATTTTGTCGGCCTGTGTAATAAATCGCATGATCTAATTATGGATGAACATAGTTCAAAATAGTTATCGGTGATATTTTTTATTTTGATGTATCGAAATTCGATTTTATTTTTCGACTATCGAATTTCTATTTCTTGTTTAAATCGAAAATGCACTCGTGTGGTCCTAGCCCAACAAGGTAATTAATTATCTTGCTTTTTTTTCGGAAGCATTAAGGCTCAGCATGTAAACGTTAATGGACTACCATTTTCGTCTTACTTCTCGCCTATTACTTAATAATAAAGAGCGCGACATTCAACAACAGCAGAGAGCCAATTTCCGACTTGAGGCTCTAGTAAGTACTTCAAAAATGTCTTTCCCCTGGTGGATGTAAAAAGTACAAGGTTACATCGATATCCTCAAGTACAAATTGCTATGATCAAAATATGCCTTAGGCTACGTTTGGTGAGTAGGGGCGTTGTAGGCTGTGTGAGACTGAAATTCAATTTTCCAAATGCCTTAAATGTGCATACAGAATTTTAAGGCTGAACGCGCATAGTAGAGGTTGGGGCGCCATTTTTTGCATTTTAATTTTTTCAGCAAATATATCGAAAATCAATTATCGATATGTCCGATATTTTTTTCACGATACATATTGTTTGGAAAAATCGATCATCGATTTTTCGATAGTATGTTTTATTTGCCCAACCTTAGCTCGTACTATCAAAACTTAAATACAGTGCATGCCATTAGTTCTCGTGCCATTACTTTTGAAAACTTGCACTTATTTACACAGCACTTTCAAATTTAAATAAAGAGTGATTATTTTTCACCCATGTCAGTCTCTCTCAATGGCATCAATTCAGCAGCGCTGGGGTGGGCATTGGCCACCCCCCAAGGTTCTGATACTAGCTATTATTCAATACATTAATTCAATAAACCCATCTTATAGTGGTGGAACTATAATTCACACTCGAGTCCTCTCCCCCCCCCCCAGGATTTGGTGAGGTGACGCCACTGGTCTCTCTACTGTCACTATTTTGTGGAATAAGTTATTTTCTAAATTTTTTGAAAAGAATCTCTGCAGCAGTAAGCCACTAGCGTGGCTAGGAAGCATCGAGGAGGGCTGTTGCCCCTCGGTATTCATTGAGACTTGCAAACCATATGAGATATTTGTATTGATCAGAAATTTTAGTCAAAATTATGCGAATTACCTATTTTTTTTTTTCGTAAATTTTAATGTGATGACAAACTTCCAGTGCATTTATTATTTTATTAAAAAAAACGTGCACCGCAAAGCTTAAGCCCGATGCCAGTTATTAGATTTTATGAAAAAGTTGTAGTTACTTAGCCTAACAGATTTTTTACTGGATTCAATGAATTAGGAAAATTCTTTGCAGTAGGTTTTGGTAAGATTTTGGTAATTTTGCATTAGCTGACAGTAGGGGAAAGTGGGGAATCGTGGGCCATGGGGAATTGTGAGACACCGCTACCTTTCGGCAGTATTTCGAGATAAATAGTGAAATGTAACTGTTATCGTTTTCTCTTAACCTAAAATCATTTTTACATTGGTTGTTGACAAACGTACGCGTTTTATTTGCTTTGCACAATACTCGCCCAAAAAAAAGTATCTGCAAAACTTTTTTTGCGTGTTTGATTTCCATCATTCTTGGACGAATTGCTACGAGAAAACACAGGTAAATATGTTTTTTATTATCGTTAGACCTTTGCCTTTCAACATAAAAATGTAATTTTGCATGACACTTCAACGAGTCAATTACACGCCGTTGTTTTGCAAAAAGTAGCTTGTGGGGAATCGTGAGCCACTCATGCCACGATATTATGGAAAATATGATAAAAAAATTGACTTCCCAGCTGTTGTGGAGGCTATCAAACAGATGGAAAATAATGAAAAGCCCATACGTGTTATCGCCAAAACTTATAATGTACCACGTGCTACATTGAGCCGTTATATGGGAAAGTTGAAAGACGCAAATATTGATGTTTCCACTGCTTCCGATGATACGATGATCACATTCCTGAAAGGAATCACTATGACAGGTGCAGGTCAACGAAAAGGCCCTTGCTCATGACATCACAATGCTATCTTTTCTTCCACATTGTACGCATAGGTTGCAGCCTTTGGATGTCTCCGTTTTTGGTCCTTTAAAAATGGTATACGCACAGAAGCACGATGATTGGAAGTGAGCCAACGTCGGTGTACTTTATGATCTTCACCACGTTCCACTGATTGTTGACCAATGTCGTGACATTGCCGTCACACCAAAAAACATAAAGAGTGGTTTTAAATCATGCGGAATTTTCCCATTCAATGCAAACAGATTCACTGAAGTTGATTTCATTTCTTCAGAACTAAGTGGTAAGGATCAATGCGATGGCAGTGGTGAAAAGAATAGGGATATTATTGTCACAAATCGTGATGTACATGAAAAAGTCACAACTTCTGAGTGTTCGGCAGTGGCTAGCACGGCAGGTACCAGCTCTTCTGCTTCACTTTCACAAAAATTGCGACAATTTGGCCCACTGAAACAAGGAACACCAGCTGAAAAGTCCAATCGTGGTGCCATTTTAACAACGCCTGAATTTGTCACTGAATTGCTTGAGAAGGCTGAAATCAAACGCAATAAAGAAAAGAAAGCAAAGGAGACACCTGCACCCAAGAAGCGCAGAACTAGATCACAACCAGCGCAACGTGATTCTTCCGACGATGAAGATGTTGACTTCTGCATACTTTGTTTGGAGTCAATGACAAAGAAACTGACCAAAAACAATTCAGTTGCATGCATGGAATGTGGTCGAGATGTTCATGCAAAATGTGCTACCTCCGAAAACACATTCACGTGCCCACATTGCGTATCTGATTGATCGTGCATAATTCTTCTTCATTTTTTCGATTAAAATAACTGTACTTGTCATTTCTACTAATTGAATAAAGTTTTGCATCATAATTGTTTGATTTTTACTTAATTATGGCGGTGGAACACGATTCCCCACCATTTTTTGAAAATCGCAAAAACACTAATTTTTTTTCAAACCACGAAAAGTTGGAAAAAACAAAAGAATTGTAAGAAAGTGTAAAAGTCAAAAGTTACCTAATTTCATTACAATTTGCAAAAATTTATTTTTTTTTTTAAGATATTTAACAAAATAAAAACGTGGCCCACGATTCCCCACCTTCCCCTACAAAAATCAAAATAGTCGTTTCTGACCGCAGCTTAATGTATGTACATAAGTATATATTTATGTACAGTTGCGTATACATACATATGTAGTACATATGTACAAATGAAAATAAGTCCCGCGAGTTGCCTACAAAAACTCAGCATAGCCATTTATCCTTGTTCTCAAAACGAGAATGTCGGCATGAATTTATTTAAAACTGTTTCCTTTGTTACTGTGTTTTTATTCTATGTAAGTCCTTTGTTTAGCTTCCGCTGTTGTTTCTTTTTTTTTTTTTGTTTGTCCACATTTATTTATTTCTTCTTGTTTTGTTTTTTTGTTTGTATCTTTTCAATTATTATTTGTACACTGGGGTTTTGTTAAGGTTAAATGAAACCACCCTTGTGGGTAGGAATGAAGTTGAGGGTTTGTACAAATTACTTAGTCGTAGGTAGAGGAAAAGGATTACCTTGCAAAAATTACCCTGCGCTTTGTTTACATCAACCACATTCCAAATTCTTATAGCCTCTACCTATCATAATTTTATTCTTCCTTTGACAACGCATAGAATGGGATGGACAATTGTGGAGAAACGTCATCGTCAGCTATGAGAGCGAATGAAACTGGCACTATGCGATAAAGAGCTGTTGCGAACGAATGTGATAAACTGCCATTAAGTGCATTAGGCAAAAATACAGGGTGTTTTTTTTAGAGGTTTGTTTTTCGAATAGAGATAAAACTGGCATTTTATGGTCAAATCGGGCAACTCTAATGTCATTTATGTTCAGTTTGGTTTGCCATTTCATCATGAAAAGGTTGACAAAAGAACAACGCTTGCAAATCGTGCAAATTTATTTCGAAAATAATGGTTCAGTTCGCGAAGTTTACCGCAAGCTCCGTCCATTTTATGGTCGATATAATCGTCCATCAGAGCAATTAATTCGGTTAACCATGGATCGTTTTCGCACTACGTTTACTCTATGTGATAATACGCATCCGCAGAGACGTCGAACAGTGCGCACCGAAGAAACAATTGCCGCTGTAGAGCAAAATGTTGAAGAGGACCCGAATGAATCGATTCGCCACCGTGCACAGCAATTGGAGCTTTGTCCATCAACTTTATGGAAGATTTTGCGCAAAGATCTTGGCTTGCGACCTTACAAGATCCAGCTTGTGCAAGAATTAAAGCCGCGAGACCATGAAATGCGTCGTGATTTTGGTGTATGGGCCGAAAATGAGATTGATCTCGATGCTGATTTTCATCGCAAAATTTTGTTCAGTGATGAGGCTCATTTTTGGTTGAATGGCTACGTCAAGAAGCAAAATTGCCGCATTTGGAGTGAAGAGAATCCACATGAGACCCTTGAGACGCCATTACATCCACAAAAACTGACTGTTTGGTGTGCTCTATGGGCTGGTGGAGTCATTGGGCCATACTTCTTCCGAAATAATGCTGGAGAGTCAGTTACCGTTAATGGAGACCGGTATAGAGCCATGATAACCGAGTATTTTGTTCCCGAATTGGATGGCATGAATGTGGATGAGTTGTGGTTCCAACAAGACGGCGCTACATGCCACACAGCGCACGTCACAATCGATTTATTGAAGGAAACATTCGATGAGCGCATAATTTCGCGGAATGGACCTGTCAATTGGCCACCAAGATCGTGTGATTTGACACCATTGGATTATTTTCTTTGGGGATATGTGAAGTCGCTCGTCTACGCCAACAAACCAGAAACGTTAGGGGAATTGGAAGTCAACATTCGTGGCGTTATTGCCGACATACGGCCCCATATGCTCGAAAAAGTGGTTCAAAATTGGACCTGTAGAATTGGCTTTATTCCAGCCAGCCGCGGCGGCCACATGCCCGAAATCATATTTAAACATTAATGGCATAAAATTATCCTTCCAATAAAGCCAAATTGATGGACATTAAAATGATTTTCTTGTGTTTTATTTCAATTCGAAGCTCTATACCTCTAAAAAAACACCCTTTAGCTAAAGCAACAAATCGAAAAGGTTCAGGAGATATTTAATATGCTGAAATGCCGAACAGGCTTAAAATTCACACACCGCTTAATTGTTTACGGTTTTAAAGCACGAAATTGTGCTCTATATCAAAGAAATTAATTTTTTTGCTAATTAAAAGTTTGAACTTATTTACTGCATTCAAATTTGATGATGTATAAAATGAATAGAAATGTTAAATAGCACTATTTTTTACAAATTTCGATGCTTAACTCGACAATTGAAAGATTCAGCATTCAATTAAGACAAAGCGACCAGCCGTGCGGCACTTTTTTAGGGGCGGAAATTTAGCTAATTTTGTTTTCTACTCTTTATAATATTTTTAATAATTTTCTTTTTAATTTTTTTTACAAAACTTACAAATTTACAGTATCTACTCATTGAATTATGACCGTTAAAATAAATATTAAAAATTTTCCATGCTCCTCAAATAAAATAAATATCCTGTGAGTTTTTTTTTTTTTTTTTTTTTTAATTGAAACATGTATTATATATATTTTTGAAGAGTTATGTTCAGAAGAATTTAAAATTTTGTGTTTACTCCTCTAGATTTTAGGACTTCATTAATTCTACTCAGCTTACTTGCAATGCAAACCAAGTGGGTTATGGTCTTTACTCCAAGAAACTGAAGTTAAGCATTGCTGCGAGGTTACCAGATCATTGTAGCGTTTTTCAGGCGGAGGTTATAGCATTAGAGGGAGTTGCATCCAAAAAGGATATAAACATTTTCTCAGATAGTCAGGCAGCTATCAAATCTCTAGAATCAGTCTTCCTAAGCTCACTAGTGGCCCAACAATGTTGCTCGTCTCTAAACGTGATGGCTCAACATTTTAACATTCACCTCATCTGGGTGCCTGGGCATAGGAACACTGACGGCAATTGCAAAGCGGATGAAATTGCTAGGCAGGGGATTACTGCACAAATTCCTCAGGACAAGGAAGGTGTTGGTATGCTACCTGCAAATTACTGCTTAAAGAAAACATGGTAAAAAATGCTAATAAAAGATGGACTCTAGGGTCAACATGTAATATAACTAGGCAAATCTGGCCGAAATGGAATGCTTAGCGTTCTCGCACTAGGCATAGTGTCTCGTCAGTTGTCGCAGTCATAACTGGCCACTGCCTCATCGGCAGACATGCGGAGAGATTAGGTGTTAGGTCTTTTGACTTCTGTAGAAGCTTTGGAGATGTGGAGGAAGAGGAAAATACTAAACAACTTCTCTGTTCCTGTCCCGTACTTGCTAGAAAACGCAAGGTCGTTATTATTTGATGATCTGGTTGAACTTAGACATGTCAGTATAGGTCAGCTATTTAGTTTCATTATGAAATCTGGTTGGTTCGACGAGAGAGTATAGTCAAACACCCTGTGGTATCACAATGGATCACAATTGGTCTAAGTGAGTCGTTTTTTCATAGCTGACTGCCACTCCTACCTAACCTAACCTAACCTACTTGCAATGCACTGGACTATCATTTATTTCAAAAATGAATCAATAATTCCACACGTCACGAATGTTTTCTCTCAATTGAGTTATGGTGTTATTTCTCAGCCTGTAGAATGGAGATATCAAATATGAACAGCAATTCCCAATTGCATTAAAATCATTCGAATTACACGACTAAGGCAAAACTTCTAAATTTAAAGAGTTCAGCACGTTCATACTGGCGCTGGACGTATAGCAAGATGCTTCTTCTTATATATTTGTATATTTAGCCTTGGAATGACCTAATGTCTCAATGTAGGGCAGCAAAACATTTTTTCAAAATGTTGATGTACTGTTCGAAGCTTATTGTTTTGTCAAAAAAAAAAAAATGTATCAATCCTTTGGAGGTTATGCGGCTCCAAAACATAACAGACACTGTGTTTTTCGCAGTTGGAGCTGTGCAACTGGCTGCGTATCTCTCTTGAGGCCTTTTGCCAGCAAATCTAACACTTTGGGATACTGCTTCCAGCCGGCACTCATTGCTAAAAATGACGTTTAAATAACTAAAAACATAAGAAATTAATCAACGGAATAAATACGTTGAGTTCACTGAATTAAAGTAGGTCACTACAATCCCGTAGTCGTTGTGAAGAATCTGCGCCCAATATAGCCTCCGTTTGCACATAGCATTTGTAAGTTTTAGCTTTTTTGCAGAACGTCAGCATATCAAGCCATTTTCCTTACATCGGCGTCGCAATATATTGAGCGATATGTCCACCCCAGCTTCGTTGAGGTCGTTCAGTACTGATTGCGTTAATGCACTTCGTTCCATTATGGTTTTCTGCAAACTTTTGTCGTCAGTTTTTTGAAGTTTTTTTTTTTTTTCTTTTTCTTGGACAATTTTGACGATTATTTGCGTGAAAATTAAAAATAACAGTCAACGATATTTATCATAGAGGACTTCGATATTTCAATAATTTTAGATATTACGGTGTGGCTTAACTTATTTCAACAGCCATCCGTGAATTTTCAGCATCAGAAATATCTTTTATTTTGTCCATGAATCCACTGGGGTATCTCATCTGTAAAAGCTGATGCAATTCAAGCGCCAAAAACTGATATTTCATATACGGTTGCAAGCCAACCTCAAAAGCACCCTTAAATTTTTTAAGTCGCACAGAACCAGTGACGTCAACTAAGCAGGGCCAGAGAGGGTTTTGGCCCCCACTCCAAGGATCTGATACTAGTTATTATTCAAAACATTAATTCAACAAACCCATCTTATATTGGTGGATTTATAATTCTCAACCCCCCTCTCCAAGAATTGGTGAAGTGACACCACTGTATAGAACTGATGAAAATTTCATCAATGTTTTCCATGTGGCGAAAGTCGTAGCAGAGGAATTTGATGCAGAAACTAAATTTTCTTCGCAAGGTTCAATTCAACCACGCGATAAAAAAACTAAGTTTTTTCTTATGAAGCTAAAGATGAGCATTTCTTAAAACTTGAATTTAAGTTAAGAGTGGAATGCAGCTTTTGCAATTTCAGATGCGGCGTTGAATTCAGTTGTAGGCCGTTGTAAGGAGTTAAGTGAAGACAATAACTTGTTTGAATTCCTATGCGTTATTGGAAGTCTAAAAGCAAAGAAGGATGAAATCTTTCATAATTGACAAATTTTAGCATCAGCTCTGACAGCGAACCATATTTGTGATGTTAATTCGCTAGAAATGCACGAGGACTTGCTGCCGTTCACAGAAGCTCAGTTGAGCTATGGATACAAACTGCAAAAATTTATGTTATTCAAAATTTGTAATTTATATTATGAATTAAGTATATTATAAAATTTTTCATCAACATAATTGAATTTTGAAAGCTTTGCCCTGGGCGCTCAACTACCTTCGTGCAGCCATGTGTGCACAGTCAAATATATTGCACTTATCCCCCGACTTGCACAGAATATAGATTCCTTAAATTATTAATTTATAGAAGTGTCGTAAATGACCTCTCCGAACAATTTGATACCATACGAGCAGGGCCGTATCTAGGGGGGGATGGTAGGGGATAGAACCCCCTCCGAAATATTTTGAAGGACACTGTATATAAACGATTTTGCAAAGAATATACACTACGTAGAAAAAATCTCATATCCAAACCACCCCCCTCCCCCCCGAAATAAAATCCTGGATACGTCACTGCATACGAGGTTTCAGACAAGGCCATCCACTATCCTGCAACCTCTTCAACTTGCTAATGGTAGGGATGTTGCGAAAGGCCAGTGTACATCGTAATGGCACTATTTTCTACAAAAGTGTCTAGCTTCTTGCATATGCCGATGATATTGATATCATTGGACGTTGTAAGCGAGATGTTACTGCTGCTTTTTCTGCTATCGGAAAAGAAACAGCGAAGCTGGGTTTGACTGTGCCGACGAGTGCAAAACAAAGTATATGCTGTCGACAAACAGGAAGACGCGACGAATAGGATCCTACGTTACTGCGGACAGCTATACTTTCGAAGTTGTCAAGAAATACACCTATCTTGGCACCGTCGTGAACGCTATCAGCCTGGAGATAAAGCGAAGACTCACTAACTGCTAAGAGGTGTTACTATGGTCTCAGCAAGCCATTCAGAAGCAGAGACCTCTCTCGCCCGACATAACTGACACTCTACAAGACGCTCATCTTAACTGTGCTACTCTACGGCGCAGAAGCAAGGGTTGTAGCGCAGACTGGTACAACCGCGCTTGGGAGAAAAATTCGTCGCAAAGTCTTCGGTCCTATTCGCGTCGGCTATGACTACCTTATTCGGATGAACTACGAATTCTGCGCTGACATTGACATAGTCAAGCGCATCACTATCCAACGTCTGCGCTGGCTGGGACATGTTGTGAGCCATATCAGGATTAGTTATCCAAATTTTCTCAAAAGCGCGGGAACGTGCGGTTAAAATATTTTTTTTTTTTAAATAATACCGTCGATTATAAATGCGTCGGATGTATCACGATTCAAAAGAAAGTACTGCCAAATGCCAAAATTCAAGTGCTAAATGATTATTTTTCATATTCAGCAAAGAAAAAGACAAAACTTTTTTCAAGAAGTTTCAAAAGCGTTTTTAAGGTTAGCATCTAATACTAAGCTGTCGTTCAAGAAATAAATTTTGTGTTCACAATAAGATTTTTACAGAGCGTATACAAATCAATATTCGTGCGCTCCAGGCTCCGCACTTTCACAGTATGGCCCTGATTGGTATACACCTAAGTCTGTTTTTACACGGTAGATTGGTTCCAGAAGAAGCCGTGTAAAAAAAAACCGTGTAAAAAAAGACATTGATTGAGACAAAATGGGAGACAAAATGGGTGATTTGTTCCTAATCTCTAAAACCTATTAAAATTAGTGAAAAACAAGAATTTTTAAGAACAAGAATTCATGTTTATTTTATTAAATCAAATATATAATGCTTATTTTCACAAGCATAGTAATTAATGATAAAAAAGATATGCACTCTAATCTTAAAAGTAATATAAATTAAATGTATGGCAAGTTCAGGAACTAAACAACTATGTTGTGAACGAAAAGAATAGGTTATTCAATTTTTAAGATAAAAAATAAAATAAAATAAAATAAGTGATAATCATAAATACAGCAACATAAATTTAATTGCTGTCGTCATCAGTTATTCGCATTCGCTTGCTTCGAACGCGTATACATTCATCGTGCTAAATGGAATAAAATCGTGTAAAAAAATTAAAAATATTCAATTTTCAAACCGTGTTATATCAAAACCGTGTAAAAAAAGACCGTGTAAAAACAGACTTAGGTGTATATCAAAAGTTAAGATGAACTCATTTGTTTGAAAAATTTGTGCAAGAGTTTCTATAGTCATTTTATCTCAAAAACTGATATCTCTTAATCTCCTTAAATACCCATACTGTTGAAATCGATGCAGCAATTTACTACTATGTACATACATCTCACAAATTAAATTCGAGCAAAATTTATTTGTATTGAGTATTTGTCCCTAGAATTAAAGATATATCATAGGATTTAATTAAAAAATTATTGCTCCTAAAATAGTAAGTATGTATTTGCGCCCTCGTTGGCAGCCACTCACGCTACGCTGCTGCTAGTAGGCAATGCCCCCACTCACACGCATTACGCACTGAGTTTTCGGAAGTCTCACTAACGGCACTAAGACCAATCAGTTGCTGTTTGTTATGCATTCGCAAGTTTAACAACGGCAACGTGCAAGCGAGAAAAACAGTGTGTGTGTGTGCAGCAACACTTTTTTCCTCATTACGTAATGCTATGCAATATTGTTCATTCGCTCGTTCCAGTTCTTTCGCCTGCTCGTACGCTCGTTCGTTCGTTTAGTCATCGTTCGTTCAGTCGTTCGTTATACTTCTTTAAATAATTCTTGTACTTTACTGATGTTATAACTTGCACGTGATTGGCCCATGTTCACTGAACCAATCAAAATAACTGTCGCACGCTCTACCATATTTGCTTGGCAAAGTTGTTGTTTTTTTCACCAGCCTTAGCATATCCATCAATTTCAGCACGGAATTACATTTTAACACCACACCACACCACACCATATTCATCACATTAAATTTGGGGTATTTCGATTCGATTTTAAAGAGCTTTGGGGGCTTTTTATGCCTTACACACAGGCAGGGTCGTAGCCAGGGATACGCAAAATTTTGAGCTTGCCTTAGCCACAAGCCTGGGTTAGCTAAAGATTTCAAAATTTATAAGCTAGAAGCAGTCGCTTGGATCTAAAGATTTTCGATTTTGTATAGTGTTTATGAAAAAAGTATTAGAAACTATGCAGCCTGTTGATATATTATTTCAGGCAAACGAAGCGAATTTGAAAGACTATGTGGTTGTCATAACTTTGGTTTACGATTTTCTTACCTTCTACAGAAGCGACAACGTTAACAAAGGTTCTGATCACAAAGTATACATCGATTTTAATGTGGCTGAAGATGTCCTTTCCGGAAGAAAAAAAAATGTTTAAGGAATGTTTAGTATTTGATTAAACTGGTGACAAATCAGAAGATGTGAAGCAAAACGGACAATATTTCAGAGCAATATTTTACATTTTAGCAAATTTTGTGCATGAAAACTTCCCTCCCCAGAAAAGATATCAGTGGTTGACGGATTTATACAAACCTAGGAGAGAACCCTAATTTAGCTAACATTCGCTGAAACGTTAAATTTTTTTGGAGACTGCCAGCGCTTCTGTCGACTTGCAAATCGACTTTCTACCGTTCACAGTGATTTGATCCTACTTGCATACGAACAAAATCGTACAAAAACAACTTGTTCTTTTCTTTTCTAATTTTAATTTAGAAGTTGTTCGGACTATCACTATACAAATCGAAAGAATGTCTCGACTTTAAGCACACTGTTACTATAATAATAATAATAATAGAGTTTAGCTACTACAGCTATTAGCCTTCTTAGCTATTTAGCTTGAAGCTTTAAACCAAGTAAAAAGCTTTTTAATAAATAATGGAGATGGAAAAAATTATACATGCAATTAATTTTTTATTTCTTTATAATTTTTTCTTAGCTTTATCGCACTTTCTCAACATACCCACTCAATGCAGTGTACGGTATGTAATTTTTGGCTGGGCCCAGAGATAGCACCCATTGTTGTTGTTGTTATACATGTGTATATGTTTTCAAATTGACAGTGTGGTCATTCACAATGAACAGCTGTCTTTGCCAGGTACTTTTGACCACAATTCATTGCTTAAAATATTGATTTCAGGAAAATGGAATTTGAGTCAATTTTTTTTTTAGCGATTTTAAAAAAGTTAAAAATGCGACTTTACTGAATGACGCTTTTCAAGTTTCGTCGAATGACTGTTGGATAAGTTCCAGTATGGACGAGAAAATTGACAGCTCAACTGCATATATTAATTATCTTTTTGATGAACATGTGCCACAAAGGACCATCAAAGTTGAAAAGTTATGTAAGCCTTGAGCCTCTGTAAACAAACAAAAAATGTTGTGACCAAATTAAACATAAAAACATATGCAGCAAACGCAATTGTAGAGCAATCTCCACACATTCGGAGTCGCAAACAAGACATCGGAAAGTGGTATTGAGCTCAACCTGAATACTTTCTGTGACTGAGACGGCGACTATGGGGGACAAGGCACTGCACCCAGTGACGTATCCAGGATTTTATTTCGGGGGGGTGGGGGGGTTTTGGATATGAGATTTTTTCTACGTAGTGTATATTCTTTGCAAAATCGTTTCTATATAGTGTCCGTCAAAATATTTCGGGGGGTTCTATCCCCTAGCATCCCCCCTAGATACGGGCCTGACTGCACCCAAATATTTGAAGGGGCATTGCCCCCAATTTTTTAGAGAGCAAAGATCCATATATAAAAACCCAGTATGTACAAAGCAATTGCACGAGAAGAAAAAATAGCTTGAGTTAACCTGAAATCAAGCTCCGTTCAGCCTGACAGAATAATACTGCGTTTTCAACATTGGGTTAGCCTGTCTGTTACGCTGGCTTGGTGGTAGCGCTGTTACGTTAGCCTAGTGTTGCAAGGTAAGCAACTACACTTCGAACCAGCCTGGGAATCAAGGTAGAAACTGGAATTACCTTATGGTATTATATAGGCTGACAAGCCATCCCACGTATACGTGCGCGTCTACGTGAAGTGGCACGCCAGCTTGGTATACCAAGTTAATTTCTACCTTGAGTCCCAGGCTGGTTCAAATTGAAGTTGTCAGACTTGTAACTTCAGGTTGGATCAAGTAAGTTTTTCTCCCCGTGAGCCCCGTGTGGGTCATAGAAACGTGCGAAATTAACGTAAGACATTTGCATTGCAAAATTTTGTAATGCTTTGAACAGTAAATCATGACTACAATTTTGAATTGTATGCTGCTCATGTGTTATCATCAAATACTTTTGCATTTCATACTTTTTTCCCCGCCCCCTCCCAATGAAATACCACTCGAAAATCTTTTGAAAGTTGCGGCCCCCCCCCCCAAATATTTTTTAGAAGTCTCCACCTCTTTTCTGTGATCAAACTCTGGAGTTGATAGCTCACTGTATGCGATAAAATTAAACGGAGATGACGGCTTGAGTCTCAAATTTATAAAAAATTCTCCTGCATTGAATAGGGACCCCAAATTCGGAACAAAATCGATGCGAGTGAGTGTACGATGAAAAAATGCGCGAAAAATTCCTGTGTTCCATGGAGAAGTTTCACGCGTGTGGAGTTCGAAACACAAGCAACAGATCGTCCGGCGCCCCTGCATCGGCATTAATGTGGATGGTATGAAAATCTTCCAATTGTTTACTGGGTAACGTACACGAATCTGTTTGCTTGCGAAGACGCATTTTTCATAGACAACATTTTGTGCATTAACGCGCGTAATTTTTTAATAATTTGAACGTAATATTTTTTATGGAAAAAAAAACTAAATTTAAGACATTTAGTTTAGTGAATAATTTGTTAGAAAATAGTTCTTAATCTTAGAAGTTAAAAAAAATAAATGAATTTTGCTCAACCAACAGAAACTGTTGAGAAGCCCTTGCTAGATAGTTTGCAGTCTCAAGCGATAAAACGACTGTTTTTTCACTAAGACAATCTTTCAAAATATTTATGTACAGCTGTGTAGCGATAAGTATTCTGAATCTATTTACATACATATGTTACTGTTGTTGTTGTTCTTATTTTTGTTGCTGTTGCTGTTGTTACTGTCGACAAATTCCAGAAGATCATGAAATTTTGTAGGACTCGTTTATTTGTTTCCGTTGAAAAAAAAGAAGTGCTTACTCAATGTATTAATAAAAATCAATGTTAATAGTAAATTTTTTCCAATAAGTGCACTTTTTAAAAAAAAAATTCATCAGATATTTAGTAAAACGGCATTTCGAAAACTATAGCACATATTAAATTACATTTCATATGACATTTATATTTAGAGAATCGATGTAGTAGTTCTAAGCTTATAATGATTATAATATAGCCCCGATTTCCGATGTATATATATCAGAAACTAGATGTGTCCCCTTATTTCTGGTTCCTTGGAGTAACTCCTAAAAAAATGCAAAAACCTCAAGTTGTGTTTGGGCATATAACTATGAGAGGATTATTTGGATTTTGGGTTGTATCCAATTCCTTCCTGAGATTGATGTTTTCAATTCTTTTTGTGTTGTATAGAATTAATAATATTAAAAAATGGTAGTTTAGAGGCCAGCAAGATAAAGAGGAGAGACCCAATTTAGGGAAAAGTTAGGATTGTTAGTAGACATACCTAAGCTAGTTAAGAGGTTCATTCATGTTGGACGTGCACCACAATGCACGAGCATGAATGAACAATGCAAAGAACCAAAATTTACTAATAAGACTGCAGCAGTGAGTTCGTGGCAACGCTATGGACTACTGTGGTCTATGTCAGGCTATGGCCGGCACCAAAACCTAACCTAATATTTTTCAGCATCACTGGAATATCCACGAAAATCTGAGGATTGGAACGATGTTCAACAAGTTTGCAGAAGCTGACTTCATGCTATCAGATTTAAACAGATAAATTTCAACAACTTGGCTTAGAAACAGTCAAAAAAATTGTAGAAATTTATCCATGGTTTATCTTTCAGCCTCGGTACATAAAATGTTATTGCATGCTGCCTTAGCTATAACGCAGCTCGCATTGATATCTATTAGAGAACTATACACGGAAGCAGCAGAAGCCAGGAATAAAGACTTTAACTGTTGAAAGTTTTTTTTTAAGTTCGGATCCACTAATTCCATCACTCCGATACGAAGAATGTTAGGTCTGGTAATTTAGAAAAATGCAGATATATTGGTTTGGAATTGAGATAATAATATGCGGAAGACGGCATTTCTTTTAGCAAATGAAAATACATTACAAATTATGTGCCACGAGATCAGCGGTAAAATAATATGGGGCGATTATGCATCTTTGAACTAGAAAATCGTAATTTTTTAGTTTTTTTCGATCATTTCCAAATTTTTTTTTAGGAAAAAAAAAAAAGAAGAACAACTAATTACGGATTCGAATTCCTCGTTCGAAAATAGCCCGGCAACCACCCCTACTTTGTTGAAAAATTTGATAGCCTCTTAGGCTTGCACCATTTTTAAAATCAATATTTTTTTAATTTAAAACTGGGGGCAGTTTTCAATGTTAATGAAAATCCTTTTGAGGGGCCTTGTCTAGACATATAGTACAAGGCTATTGTAATCCGCTGACACATCAAAAAATTTTGCTTTTGAACCGCTCTAATGTATCACATCATGGCACACCATCAGTCACACAAGTAGTGACGGTTTTGTATTTTGAAGCACCTTTGTAAGGGCGCGAGTCCGTGCAATGGTTAAACATCAACATGCAGAGGAGCTCCTTAAGCAAACTAATACCTCTAGAACTAAATTTAAATATGGACTATAATTGCATTCAAATTATATAAATTTTCACGTGTTTTGAATGTATTCCAAAGAAAGTGGTAAAGTTCACCATAGTGTGTTTTCAAGGCATCAAAGGAGAGAATTTGTTTGATTTTTATACAGACAATCCTAATAAAAATACATCGTTACAAGCCTCCAACTGGTTCAAGCAAAGCCCACGGTCGCACTATTTCACCTAGAACACATTGTCGTCGTTGAATTGCGCCCAATGACACATTGCATACCATGGAACGTCTACCGAAACCAGCAACTCATTCGTTGAGAAGAATAGTCAAAGAAGCACACCAAACACTTCACTTCTCTTAATAACGAGAATGGATTATGAGGAACTCCTAGCGCACACTTGAAAAAACATACGCAAATCGCTCGCATTGAAGTTAATTTAAAAGTTGCAGTTCTAAACTTCTTTCTTTAGTTTTCGTAATTAGGACACATCCAGTATGTCCGCAATCGACTTTGCAACTCATTTGACCGAAAGGCATTTGCTGAACAGCCATCTAAAGTTGAGCTTCTAAGAAAGATCTTTGTTTTTTTTAATACAAAATATCCACCAATAAACACCAGTCTACAGTGAATTTTCCAAATGAACAACCAAAAAAAAAAAAAATTTCTTACACCGTGAGAAATTTTTTTAATCGAAAACTAATGCTTTTCGATGTGTGACATCACTTAAACTGACCTGTAGACGGAGGAGTACCGTGCATATTTGGCGCCCGAAGCAAATAGTTGCAATGCAGCCTCCTATCTACCAAACAGCTCTTTTTTTTTACAATCGAATAATTTTACATTTACTTAAATAAAAAAAAAGGACCTGACTTTGAACTTTCAAAAACCCTAGCAAAATAAGATGCACTTCACGACCCCAAGCCTTGCGCCCAGAGCGAACGCCCCCTCACCATAGGCATGCTACTGCGAGTAGGCAATAAAATTATCTTTTAAACAATATATCGCTTGTAAGAATTTAGTGAACTGTGGTTGAGTTATATTGGACCAAATTTCAAAACCAAAGAGTTTTCGTAAATTAAAAGCACAATTTAGGAACAAAAGCTGTTAATATTTGTCAAATTGATACGGTTGTTAGCAAATTCCAATAAGAGGGCGTGGCACCTCTAATACAAACATAAGCTTCAATGGAACTAAATTTCACACACAAAGTAGGAATGATACGGAAAAGCTCTGGACAATAACTTTTTCTTGAGAAAGTTTTTTAAAGTAATAAAACCAAATTTCACACAAAGACATCAAATGTTTCGGTTTAGCATTTAACAAAAAGTTACCGAATTATGAAAAAAGGGCGTGGTTACTTCTATTTAAGCAAATGTTGACAAATTCAATGTGAATACATTTAATCAAACCAGCCCGCACGTAGAGTGGTGAAAGAAATACCCTTGTATTTCAATTTTATCGAATAGTCTTTGTTATCACACAAAATATCCATTCTTAACATATATTTTTTTTAAGATAATTTCTTTCAAATGTTGGCTATAACTGCGGCTAACATGGTCCATTCTGATTTTCCAATTTTCGATGACGTGTTCGTGCATTTTCGACTGGTCTTTGGCGAATACGCAAGTAGTTTTGGTTTCCAATTGCTCAATCGTAGCCAGCTTATTCAAGTGTATTTGAACTAAGACGTAGTCCCAAAGGAAAAACTCTTTAGGTGTGATATTACATCAAAAAAAAATCCTATGAATTTTGAGAGATTTTAAGAAATTAGCGCTCTTCTGATGTTAAATATTCTAAGATCATTTGGCAGACTCTACTGAACAATAATAAGATGACAGTTTGACACGACTTACGCGTGATCTGTCTTAAAATGACTACTGCAAAAATTAGCTCTAAATGAATCACCCTGTATGTAAATGAACGTTGGTAAACGGAATTTTATTCTGCCAGAGTAAAATTTGCAGGGGAGCTAGAGATGTCATTCAGTGTTATGTGTGATTTTGAAACTTTACGGAATGAAGTCGCTGAGGCATTACGCCTTTTGCTGCTCCTACGGCAACCACATTATTGCCACCCCATACTACGTAAAAAGTTATAATTTATTTTTCACTAGATAACAATAAAAAATCAAATATATTTTTTTTGTCTTTTTGCTGTACTACAAATTTGCATTGTATTGCGGAACCTAATCAAAAATAGAAAATTACATTTTCCCTAATGAAACCCTATGGCACGCCATAGTGATGCGACGGCCCTGGTCGGCGGTCGAGTTGCCTAATCTTAATTAAAATAAAAGGGCATAAAATTTTGAAATTTTGCAACACAGGTATGCAAAATGTGGAAAGATTAAAACACGGATTAGTTTTTATTTTAAAAATGTATCAATCGCGTTTAAAGAATCATTAGAGTTGGTGCTGCTATTGTTATGGTCGAGTAGGGATTATCCTGATTACTTTGTTTTTGAAAAGTAGCGCGATATGCGGCAGCATTCTAAGCAAAAGAATCGGGCTGAATGATCGAACAGACGAATGATGATCGTGCGCTTAAAAGGGGCGCATTAACTACAATATGCGACTATATATATTGAGACGGCTGCGAGGGCACGCACAACAGTCGCACAATTTTTTTTGTGTAACAAAAGTGCCATACAATGACAACAAATACAACAACAATAGCAGCAACAACAATAAAACGATAAGGAAAAGTTTTAATCCAGTTTACGAGTGGGTTTTACTTTTAAGATGTTCAAAGATTTTTGTTTTGTATTGACAATGAATGAAAGATATAGAACTTTACCTCAACAAAAAAAAAAAAAATTAAATAAAAGGGATGGCAAAAATTTTTAAACTGCCAAAGAATTAATTATAGCAATATACAATAAGGGAAATGTTTGATAATCGCTGATAATATCAGGGTTGCAAGGGCTAACCACCATTTCAAAGCAGTTTAAGCTCTCGCATGCTATTGAAAAGAATATGGGCCGAAATAAGAGGCCTGAGCTCATGAGATCTGTATGTCGGGGCCCCAACGAAAGAAGAAGAAAATAATTTCCAAACATTTTAAAATTTTTGCGAAAAGTGCTTTATGATATATAGTACAGTGAACTGGTTATTCAACATTTTTCGACCTTTTCAACATTTTTTCAACTTTTTAACATTTTCACATATCACCTGGCAGTGATCGCCTGCTTTTTTATATCCTACACACATGGCATGTTCATCTTCTGTAACGCATAGAATTGGGCTTGACCTTGTCTATGATCCGCGGGCCCTTAGGCTGAACAAGTGGTGTGGGCCATACCTTACAGTCAAATAGCCTTAGTGGCCTACACTGAGAAAAAGTTTTGTTTGAATGTATCAAATTATATTTGAAAGCAATTGAATTTAACATAAAATAATTCAATCAACATATGCCATTATTTGGCTCAAATACATTATTATTTGACTCAAATAAATTTTGATAGCTCTATATCAAATATGTATTTGTTCAGTGCACAAGGTTTGAGGTTCGAAGCTTGTACTTGTTCAATTTCCATTTCGAAAATGTTCTGTTCTTTAGTGCTGTTTGTGCCCATTAGTGACACAAGTACAATCTTAGAATGACCTCGATATTAGGAAAACAATCTTTGACTTTTGCTTGAAGGAGATTTTGTTCATCAACCTCTTATAAGTTTTTCATTTTCTTTATCATCTTTTTAAAAATCGTGGTAAAAAGCCTTCAGCTGAATTACTTGATTCCCCAATAGATCGTTTAAGTCAGGGCCGTATCTAGGGGGGATGCCAGGGAATATAACCCCCCCGAAATATTGTGACGGACACTACATAGAAACGATGTTGCAAAGAATATACACTACGTAGAAAAAATTTCAAATCCACCGCCCCCCCCCCCCCCGAAATAAAATCCTGGATACGGCCTTGGTTTAAGTTCTTGTCATGTGTGTTTGTACTAAATTTTCAGTTCTTGCAATTATCTGTTCATTAGTTCGTGTATTCGCCGTATTGAGAAACCCAAAACGGGTATGCCTCAAGCCGAAGAAGATTCAAATTGCTCCATGACAGGAAGAAAACTCTGGATTCGAAATGTAAAAAAAATGCGCATACAAAGATGAAATGACCGATATACAATTAAGGTTCATATGCAGTGGGCTTGTTCTAGAATTCTTCGAAAACACTTGAAGTTCGAAAATATTTTATCCCTATTTCTTAAGCCTTATCATTCTTCTTCTTATCACTATATTTTAAGTAAAAAATACATGATCTCTGCGAAAGTAGAGCGTTTTCATAAAACATAACTCTGTAGGTACAATAGATATACAATATTGCAGCAATGAATAAGAGTATATGTATGCTAGATTTTGGCATAGGAAAATCTATAATATGACTTGAATTAAGATTATATAATTTATTAAGAGCCCACGTCATTGGAGCATTTAAGGAATAGTTTACATGGTAACATTTTGCAATATTTACAAGCAGTTGATTTTGTAGTCATCAAAAGAACAAAGTATTTGAGTCAAAGAAAGCTAGCAACGAAAGATTTCAATTCCATCAATTAAAAGATTTTTTTGCTTTAATTTTACACTCACAGTAAAGATCAATGATTTTTACAAACGTTTTTTATTTGGCTTCAAAAAGAATCCAAATTGATTTACAGAAGCGATGGGCACGTAGTGGCGCTTTCCCTCCTCATGGCTCGAACCGTTATTCGACGCACAAACAAGCAAATCAATTCGCAGAATTTCAACGCTGAAAACAAAAACAACACACAAAGGCATTAGTAGCGGTGCTATCTTGTGTCTCAACAAATGTTGAAATTGGTTTGATTTCTAGTACAATTTGGTTTTTATGTGTTGTTGGCGAATTTGGCAATGAAAGCAAAAAAAACTTTAAAGTTTCGTTTTTTATTGCTGATTTTGTTGTTGCGCCTTTTTGCTACATTTTCATGCCCACCGCTGATTTAAAGTGAATTCATAAAGGCTTTAAAAAACGAAGTGTTTAGTGTAAAAATAAAAATGAGTAAATTGGAACTTCAAAATGCAAAAAAAAGGGTTTTATATTTGAAATACCAATTTTTTGTGTGAGGGTTTAAAAAAATGTAATCTTAGGAAAGAGGATATTTAACTTTAAAAAACTAAAAAAAAATAAGTATGCAACAGCATTTTATAGTACAAATATGTGTGTTGTTTAAAAAAAGAAATTATTAAAATCGGCATAGTATATTTTGCAACAAAGCGTTACAAACCATTACCATATAGTCAATGCTATATAAATAATATAGACGTTCATAAGTTCGTAAAAACTAGTGCACGAATTTCATATAGCAAATAGACGCTCTCTTTTCCCATACAATTCTCTCAGCAAAAATTTATTGTTCACAAATTTAGTTTTAGTCACTCTCTCTTTTCCCATACGATTCGCTCACAAAAACTGTTTTCTATCTGTCAATGCCTGGATGCATTTAAATTCGCCAACTTCACATGTGCTTTTCAATGAAATGTACAAATTATTTGATGTTTCCCCACTCCCCCTTTTAACCCTGTGAGAACCGATATAAACTATATTTGACGATTTCGCCTTGACATATTTCTAAAACAGCAAAGGCTGCGGCTCCGCTTTTGCTGTCACTGAATATAAACTTTAGGCTCGTTAAGGATACCCGTGCGATGCTAACACTCCACTTGTGAATTTGGGTTAGAAACGACAAACCACTAAGCAAAAAATTTTAATCAACAATAAATGCAAAATTGTTGCGATACAAATCTTATAGCTGTTGCAACAGAACGACCTGTTAATAAACAGAAACACATAAAATGTCGCCGCCTCGCTCCCCTACAGCTCCAGCAATATATGAGGGATCTTTTTTGCTGCTAATTTCAAAATTATGTTATGTTGCTGCTAGAGCAGAGGGTGGGGGTAAGGCAGGCGTAGATGTGTTTGTAATTCGACAAGCGAACAAGCGATGAGCTACAATGTAACTCAATTAAAATATTTAAATTAAACGTGTCCCTCTCGTTAAAGCGATTGGCTGACATGGAATTTATATCGTTATCCGTACTGATATATCGACGACAAACGCACGCATGCATTACTTAATTGCAATATGTAGGTGTTCAAGTTTAAAAGCAGCAGTATCTGCACCTTGTCATTTAGCGGCTCTACGAGTAATTTGAGCCTTTCATTTACATATTCAGCAATTAACCAAAGTCCTTTTACTGTCTGTCTCTAAAATTATACACACACACACATATGCATGTACATTACGGCGTATCACCCCCTATACAAATAAAAAAAAAAATTCAACGTTCACCAGGTAGTTTGAAAGCTTACTTCAGAGCATTTTTAACGCAATTTTTTTTTTTTTTGCTTTTTAACCCTTAAGTAGGCGCATCAACGTAGACCCCAAATATTATTTTTAATTATTTGATGATAATTATTTTTTATTAAATTATCTTTTGTTAATTTAAACAAAACACAAACTTAATTTTCTTTTTAAAAGTAACAAAAGTTTCATTCTTTCTATATCTACTATAAAAAAAAAACACTTGATATCTACTTTTTCAAAAATCTTCTCACGCCCACTTAAGGGTTAAAATAGAAGTTCTCTTTTTGAGCTTTGCCATTTATAGTTCGAACGTCAAGTACGGTATATAAGGAATGTCTCAGAAAAAAACCTATAAGATTATCACGTCGAGTATAATAAAAAAAATGAAAACGCAGTTTTTTCTGGGACAGTTCTTAGTTGCAAAGTTCTCGACTAGCGCGAGATATTTTCATATGAAAAGTACGTTTAAAAGGAACATAAAAAAGTCAATTTCGCTGATCATTCGCGGAGCATTTAAAATAAAAAATAACGTCCGCTTTTAAAAATTTATACCACTTAAATAGTTTGAGAAGAAATATATTGCAGAATACTTTCGACCAATACTAAAAGAAAACACGTTTCCAAAAAAAAAAAAAAACAGAGATGTAAAAGCATCGAATTGACGTGGAATGTCCCATAAAGATCGCAATCTTTCATGACTTTCTTACCTTATCAATATTTCTCGATCTTTCAACATTTTTAGCTTTTTTGAGCATATCTTCGTCTTTTTCAATGTATTTCAAGCTCAACAAAATATTTCAATATTTCAACAAATTTTGACTTTTCCAACATCTCTCGATATTTTTAATATTTTTGAGCTTTTTCAACATTTGTCAACTTAACTAAATGTTTGTGAGTCTTATAAAATATTTCAAGCTGTTCAATATTTTTCAACGTTTGCAAAATTTATCGAATTTTTAAGGTTTTTCAAAGATTTCAAAACTTTACGATTTTTTTTAATTTCTATAAAATTTTCGACCACTTCAACGTTTTTAGGTGTTTGTAATATTTTTGACTATATATGACGAGTTTTTCAACATTTTTTGATATCTTAAAATTTTTAATACTTCGAAATCGTATTTTTTAAGGCTCTCGACATTTTCAACATGTAACGAAGTATTTCGACTGGAAAATATTTCTACAATATTTTTCGATCATATTTTGACATGTTTCGGCTTTTTCAACATTTTCAAAATGTTGTCGACCTTCCATTATCTGTCGTCCGTTGGACGTTTTCAATATTTTCCAAATTTTCAGTTATATAACATGTTCCAATTTCTTTAACATTTACGGCATAATAAAAATTTCAAAATATTTTTGAGTTTTTCAACGTTTTTAATATTTTTTAACCTCTTCCATATTTTTCCACATGATCAACATTTTTCGGCACAATTTTAATCAATTGATTAGATTGAAGCGCAAATTATGTATCAGCTTACGTGCAAAAAATATCTGCTCTGGTGGTCTCACGGTTTCAAAAGACTATTATTTTATTTAACCCATATTTCATATACAAAAATGTAAATCAGTCTCCCACACAGGGAAAAAATCAATAATGTTATGCTTGAATCGCCAAAAGCCAAATCCGAAAATATTTAACTTGAAGAGAAACATTTCTGATTTTGTTTCAAAAAGAATCCACATTGACTTTAGGTGATTTCGTATAGGTACATATGTACATGTTACAGGCCAAACTAGTTTTTAGGATAAACTAGTTTTTCCAAGGCCAGAATAGCTTATTCGTAGCGTGTAAGGAGTAAACAGTTTATCCATCAGTTTATTATCGGCCGCGACTCAAGGCTTACATCCTCCTATGTGTCCAGTATAGGTTTAGCGGAGGTCTTCAGCCAAGGTTCACTATAGTATATCTAACGCCAGTGTGTTAGCAAACCCCATGTTGGGCATAGCATAGCGTACCGTGGCCCAATATCGCCGCTAAGCCGGCATTGGACATATTGCAGGATGTAAGGCCTGAGCAACGGCCACCCACTTACCCTAACATTCTAAAATTTCAAAAAAAGTCGAGAGTGAGGCCGATACAATAAATAATAAGCATAGTTTAGCCTAGGCTGAACTGATTCAGCCTAACACGCTTCGGGCCACAGTCAAAAATATAAAGTTAAAATTTAATAATATTTTTATTACACATTTATATATAAAGGAATATGTACGCTTATATGTAAATACTTACACTTGGTATATTGTCGCTATTGCAAACTTGCTCCGACAGTAGTCGATCTCGTATTTCCCAAGCAAAAATGCTCGGACATTCGCGTTTGTAATCAGCGATTTTCTGTACGACAGGGGTGGTTGCAACACGTGGCTTTGAACCACCAATTGCACGTGGCTTAATTGATCCAGTCTCGTAGTATCTACAAATATAATTAATAAAAATGTTTAAATATATTGTTATATTTCTCGCCATCAATATTTCTAAAAAAAAAAATTCCAAAAGAAAACTAAAAATTGAACTTAAAAAGGAAGCTATACTTTTTAATTTCAAAAGTTGAAAACAGCTCCACAGATGATAGTTTGCGTTAAGATGATGCCCTCATTATTTCCGTATTCACATTTTCAATTTTAAAGCACTCAAAACCTATCAAACAAATTAAACCCCTTGAGTAGGGATACGTGTGTATACACGTTCTTAGATTTGAAGAAGTGCCCGCGTTTGTCTTCACGTCCAACCAACCACATGAGATTGGCTCGGTGGTATTGAATTCGGCATAAGTTGTGGAAATCACCAACTGAAATTTGCCGACACGCATTGTAGTAGAACCCTCAGGGTAGCAGAAAACGCGGTCGTCCTAGATCACTGGCGAAACATTCGCTAGAGCAGGGAATACGTGAATCGGAGAAATGTTGAAGAGTATTAAAAACAGTCATTATTGATCGTGACTTTTGTAGAGGCCCTATTCTCCGTGAGAAGTTAGGGACACAAGAAGAATGCTATGAAAACTTTTCGGTAATTTCTAGGGAATAGCGATATTGAGCTTTCAAAATTACATTACTCAAATTGAAAATATTGGAGAAATTCGGTGAAGTTTTTTACAAATTCTGAAAAATAATGAAACAATCTTACGATATTTAATAATATGAATTTGGAATTCAGCGGAAGTTGGAAGTTTTTGACTGCTTAAGTGGATAATTTTTCAAACTTTTCCCTATATTTTTAACACTGGCGATATGCTTTTAAAAATCGAATTTAATTTTTTTCTTTCAATGATTACTAAAATTAAAAAAAAAATAGACTTAACACTTTCAAATATTTTTTATAGAAGTATTTTTGCCTAGACGGAAATTCCACAACAATAAGATTGTGAAAGAGGGTTAACGTTGAAGAGGTTAAGTGTTCACAAACATTTTTTTCTTGAACTGATATTTTGAAAGCTTCTTAGTTGAAGTATTTCCTTGACAATGATACGCATTTTGTTGGGTTTCGTGACTACAAAGTTTTTGAGATTTGAGCAACAGGCAAAGCACGAGGTCATTTAATTGAATTGCATCAGTCAGCATAAGATTAACAGAATTTGTGGAAAAAGGGATATAGAAGGCTCTGAGATATATATCGCATATCAATTTGTTCACACTAATATTATTACCAATAATGTTAGAACGATTATCAAAACCTTGGCAAAGCAATTTTGCGATATTCAGGCTAGCGTCAGCTAGAAGCTTAGGCACTAAATCTGAAATGCCTTAACCACTTTTGTCAAAAGCCTCGATAAATTAAAGGGATCGGAATCGTTCAAGTGGTGTGTATTGCCATGAAATGCAATATTTTTTTGGTCCAGAAATTAAATGATTCCAAGGAAGAATTACTTTCAACGCACAGTTTATACTGTCGGAGTTTTCTTAAAATGACTATCGATAGTTTTAGCAGCAACCAATCTGGCTACACATTCTCCCCAAAAATCAAAAGCCGAAACGGCGAGGTGCTTCCAATCGCGCAAACCAGCACCACCCAGATGAGATGTGTCTCTTTTTAACAAAGCGCTGTAAAAGTCGGACAACCCTGAGTAAACCAGCGTAACAATTCACCAATTGTTTTCAAAAATCTCAGAAAAAAACTTCAAGAATTTGTTTGTGGAAAGACGCATAAAGTGTGATCTTCTTTCAGTAATGAATTCATGCCTTGCACGAGTGTTTCGCTATTTCGTCGACATTTTCTGCATCAGATTGAGCATTGGCCGAAAAAATAGCAATCGAATAAGCCATTTCCGCAAACTCACTTTCATTTTCCTTTGAGGCGATGGGAACAGCTATTGCCATTAATGCTCTTGAGCGTAGCTGGGCAAAACGTAGCACGCGCGCTGCTGTGGCAGAAAGAGAATAATTTATCATGTACGTATATAAAGCGGAGAGCGTAAGAATCAGTTCCATTTCAAAAGCACACAGCTACAAATGCATTGAAGAGCATGGAAGGGAACTGCGCGTGTGGTGGTGCCCAGCTCTGCTATAGAAGATGAAGTCGAAGGCTTTTTCAGAAAAAGCGCGACATTCTCTCGCTGCTTAAGCGTCACTGAATGTTTGTATTAAGCCATTGAAGTAAATACAATGAAACAAAAGCTTATCCTTTTAACATAAAACCAAAATCCGCATGCGCACTTTTACTATTGCACATGATCGATTTTGTCATATTGACTCTGATGATTCTTTTCTCCTTATAACAGAACTCAAAAAATATTTGATTTTACTCTACGACTGGAAATTAAACAAATTGTTGAAACTTGCAAAAATAGTTACAAAAATGTTAACGCATAAAGCACACCCTAGCCGCAAACTGAATCCGGCGCTTCAGATCGCATTATATATGTATGTACTTACACTATATATGACAGGTTAAAAGTAAAATATCCTAACACGCTGCAAATGTAAAATAAGAAATGTTGACGCACAAAAACGAATCGCTTTAGGTTCAGCGTAATGAGACTCTCACACTGACACATTACATTCCATTTGTCATTTATCTCGTTTTTGAGCAACAAAAAAAAAAATGGCCAAAAACAACACGCCATCAAAGTAAAACGTTTTTTAATCAAGCGGCTTGTTATTTTGTTCTTTGTTGATTTTATTTTTAAAGTGGAGATTCTTCAAACAAAGCCGGTATTTTGAAATTATTTTGTTAGCTACACTATTTATATAAAATGTATTATGCGGATATCGCTTGTAACGCTTTGGCACAAAATAAACTCAATCGATTTTAATAATTTCAATTTTAAAACAAGATATTTGTGCTAAAAAAGATTATTGCATACTTATTTTTAAAGTTGAATATCCTTTATTTAGGATCAAGTTTTTGCAAAACCTCACACTAAAATTGTCATTTGATTTTTCGTTGCTTATGCTCGGTGCTGCACAGAGAACGAGCAGGCGCTCAAATAACGCAAAAATGTGAACGATCAGACTCTTGGCGAGCGTAAAAGAGCGTGCACGTTTATAGAATTAATAAACAAATCATCAACACATGCTTATCGTGAGATCGTGAGATCGTGAGATCGTTTGCTTGTGGTAGTGGGCACCACTGTATTTTGTATTGCTATGGTTGTTTTTTCTCACTTGTACCATTTGTATTTGGCTTCGAAGTTTAAAGAACAAACTCTCTTTCAATTGATTTTTTGTTTAGTTACATTTGAAGAGAGAAGATAGAATGAGATATTAAGAGAGTAATTTCATTATGAAAAACAACGGAACGTGCGCGTGCTAAGCCGCGGCGGCACCACTGGTATAAAAATAAAATTGTTAGCTCTTTTCATTTCAATAGAAACAAGTCCGCTTTTTGTTTATTTAAATTTAGTTTCAATATAAGTAGGCCTTACAAGGTAGAGTAAGGCTTGACATACATATATGTATTAATTCATATTTCACTTTAAAAAGAATTACGATTGAAATAGAGGTAGAAGGGGCAGAAAGCATAGTAGTTCGATGAAAAAAAGTATTGAAAGAATTAAACAGCGTTAAATAGAAAGGTTGTTAATGAGAACAGATTTCTCGATTATCGTTATAGTTAGGGAGATTTAATCTTGCGGCAGCGGTTGAAAATCATGAAGTTCTAGGTAATATAAATAATACGAGCAATCTCTATCATTGCGTTCTTGCTGCATTATTTATTGAGAGCCCTTTAAGACTGTAAAAAAATGTACCATAAGCATTCCGTCTGCTTTTTATTTAAAAAAAAAATACGTTAAGGCACGAAAGCAACTAAATGCAAGAGGCAGATGTTTTTATTGCTGCGCTTAAGAGTAATTTAAATTTTTTTAAATTCTTAATATATGCAAACTTAAGCTAATTTTATGGTCAGACAGATTGCGATTATTATAAAGTTAATGTCATAAGAAACTAGGAAGACAACCCTCTGCCACTTAGTCTTTGCAGCATTTAAGAATTGCAATGTTACACACATGGATTTGATATTATTTTTGACAAAAGAGTCTCAACGGCACACTCCATTTTAGATCAACGATACATAGAATTTGTTTTCACTATTAACTTCGCAGATTCAATCGTAAAAATTCCACTTGCAGAGTAAATAAAATTAAAAAAAAAAAAATGTTAAGAAAATTCTCAAAAGACTGAATGTATAATTTATAATTTGTATCAAAAGACTACGCAATAAAATACTACATTAGTTGTAGGCAGTGGCGTAGCGGTAACATTAGGCGCCTGGGCCGAGAACAGAATTTTCAAGTGTTCTAACAAAAAAAATTCTCATATTCCTTAGCACATGTTTCATCAAAAAAATGTAAACAGTGGATCATGACTTTAAAATTATTATTCCGAAGTATGTGGAATGATGCAACTACTTGGATTAAGTCTCAAAACAGCGCAAAACCGATAAAAGAAGTGAGTCTGCCATCGATCTCCAAATCAGCAAGGCGAAACTGTCATGCAAAAGCTTCCTTTCATTTGAAACTTTTAAGACAACTAAAACTGCATTTTTTTTTTCAGTGCATAGAATTTTTCCCAAAATGTTTGCTTGAGTTAACTAACGTGTTCGGTCGAACAGGAGAGCCAAAGCTAGCTGAGCGTAACTTTCGAGCTTGTACCATATGAAAGTTAGAAATAAATAACCGGTTCAACACAAAGTCAACAAGGTACAAAATATTACGAGCATTATATGAAATAATTTATATTTTCTTAATTTATTTACTATTTAAGTAAATTTTCAGTTGAAAAAAAAAACACCAAACATCAGCGTTTATATAACCACTTGGCCAAAAATCAATTATATATGTCACTTCATATGCACATCCCCATCATGAATAAACATTCCCTCCAAATTTTACTCCAATTCCTTGATTTGTAATCGCTGAAGTTCTTTTTTAGAAATGATTAAAAATTCACTGGAAAATGGAGATATCGCGAATAATTTTTGAATGAAAATTTTTGACGTTTTGCGCAAATTTTGCTCTCCAACTTTTTAGCAAGAAGACTGAAAAAGCAATGCCTGGATTATTTTAAATTTTACTCAAAAAAAAAGATTTTTTAACATACTTTTAAAAGACTTTACAACACGAAATTACACTAAAATGAATACCAATGTATTTTACTTTATTTTAGATTTTGCTTTATAAAAATAAAAAAATTTTGTAGATAAAATTCTTTATTAATTTTTAGCATAAATTATATTCGAATCAATTCTTTTGTACTTCACGTTATTTTGTAAATAAAATTACAAAACTTTTCAACACAAAATCAATTTGAATTTTTTTTTTTTGCACTTAATTTTATGTTGTTTGTAAACATTTTCAGCTGACAGATAAGCTAATGTCAAAAAAGCAAATTCACAGTTGCATTATTCGCAGTACATAATTGGAAATATTTTGGTGGCATAGACAGGAAATAAACTTTTCCAACCCTCAATTATTTACTATTGCAAATTTTATGCTCAGGAAAAAAAAAAACATTCAAAAAATTCGTGTTTCTACGAATATTCATATTGGCGGTGATTTATAAAAAGTTTCATTGCAAAACAAATTTGCGGCGCTACTCAGTACGACAAGAAATGTATTGTATGAAGTAAGTATTTTTGAAAATATGTTTTTTGCACAAATGAATATAACTTTGGATTTTGGAGGACACCAGCAGTAGCGTACCTAGTGAGGGTGCATGGCTAGGGGTGCCAAAATGGTCGTAAAATAACATCATTTTACTTGAGTTTGTGAATGTCAGAAGTGAGAACTTTTTGTTTTTGGTAATGTCAACTAAAAAACCTAGCAAAAAGCACAAAAATTTCTTTTGGTAAGGGCGGCATACTATAAGTTATTTGCCTTGGGCGCCCGATGTGCGCGGTACGCTTCTGGACACCAGCTGCAAGTTATTAATGAGGGATTTAGAACCAGAGAGGTACAAAAATGCTTCTCAGTAAAATATATTTGGATTTTTTTTTTCAATAGTAGTAGAATTTGCTAGCAACAATTCAATTTCTCTAGTGTCATTTTCCATTTACAATTTGACTAATTTTTTGTAAAATTTTCATTCTGCACTTATGCCCCTCTGGTTCTATGTAGGATCGTGAACTTAGAGAAGCGTAAAATGTATATAATAAAACGGAATTTTATAAAATGAAATAAACTACATATTAGTGTAACTTTATGTTAAAAAAAAATTAATTTAAGAGTTTCGTATGTGACGTTAAAATAAATTTTTAAATTTGTTTTTTCTGCGATAAGAATTCAAGACTCGAAAAAAATTAGGTGGGTACTCTAATATATGCATGACTTGCATAAAACAATACAAATTTTTGATGGAATCGACAGAAAAAAATCTAAATGTGGAAGAATAGTTTCCGCCCCATGCGGCAAAATACACTTTTTCACTGCTGATAAATTATTTGTATTTCTCATAAATTCATCATTTGATGCAGCAAAGACAAAGAAGTTTCTCGAAAAAAATAAAAGTCACTGATTCTACACAAAAAGGTGCTATTTTTGCATGAGCTGAGAGCAGTAAGTCTTTTAGTCGGGCCCTGTTATATGTTAATTATAGCCGTTCGGAATCATCATTAAATTGTTGGACGCCACTATTCAGTATAATCGAAATGAGCACTGACAGAATGGCGTTCAGAAATAAATTAGGCCAGTAGCGCTTCGATCTACAGGCCGACTAACCCGAGGCAATTTTTAAATCGATACGAGACTTTTTCAGACTTGGTTAACTATTTGTTTTTATTTTATTGGTTGAAAAGTGAGCAGTTTTTATTTGTTCATCGATTTGAAAACATTGGGAAAGAAAACAGATTCTCAGATATTGAAAATTTAGAAGTTTTTCGTTTTGCTTCTCAGTTGCAAAACGTTGGAAAAGGCAAAAGTTTTGGCAAAAAATTAAAGGCTGGTGACAATTTCACATGTAGGGAACACCCTCGCTCCCCATCACCAACAACGACGGGATTCTGACTATCAACGGTATTGAGTGTTAGAACGCTAAAGTAAATAATTAGATGACCAATTTCGCTTAAAGAAGCGACGTTCGTTCGTGCCGCACTTACCTGCCTAGTATTTTGCTAACGCAACCATTAGACACCTGCAGTATACGCGATATATCACATGGTCGCGCGCCTGAATGCGCCAATTCGACAATCTTTTGACGTGTCGAATCGGGCAGCGGACGCCCGTTAACGTAGACACCACCCAACTGGTTGATGCCACTGTGTCCGGCGGTGGAGCAACCAAACAGGGCGCTCTGACTGACGGATGAAGCATGACCGTGCATGATGTGCTCCGTAGTTAGCATCATCATCTGAAAGCAGTTTTTTATGTTGGTGTTTTCACACCAATCACACTCACTCACTAAATTTAGTAACAACAGTCAATCAACTGTGTTTCGATCACTTGACCACGTAACGTAATGTAAATATTGTTGTTTGTTCTTTGGTGGATTAGATTTGTTATTTGATTTTGATTTTTATTTTTATTAAAAATAACAGTTTTTAAGGCTAATGATTATAATATAAATTATTTAGCACTTTCACGGGCACACACATACACACTACCACAATCTTAGGCATTTGTAAATATAAATATTTGTGGGCATATACACATTAGATCGCTGGCATTTGGCGGAATTGTGGCTTAAATATACATAGAAGTATACAGATACACATATATATACATAAATATATATGCATATACATAAATAAATATATATATGTATTGTATTTTTATTTGGTAAAATTAATTTTATTTATATGTTACAATTTGTTGCTTTTTCTGCTGCAGAACAACTATTTTGAGAAACGTAGCGTTGCTACGTAACAGCACGTGACGTTAATAACGCAAAACTATTTGATATTATATTTTTATTTCATGTAACGCGACGCAGCATCACATCATGTGATGTAACATTAACGTACTAACGGTTTTCCGGCAACTGCTCTTATTTGTATTTTTTTTTTAACTATTTTAAAATTTTCGCCCGAAACTTACAAATTTAACTTAACGCATATTTTCTTGGTAGCTATTTATTTATATATATTTTTTAGTTTCTTTGTACTTTTACTTTCACTTGTTTTAAATTCTTCGTTGCTTAATTTCTTCGTAAAAATTTATGAAAAAAAGTGACGACTTGTGATTTATCTTATTATTCGATTTTCGAAAGGTTATTGATTGCTTTACGAATTTAATTCACGTTTTACGTCATGTGCGCCATATAACGTTTACGTCACAAGTGACTGACATTGCAACAACGGCATTTACTGCCTCATTAGCAGCAGCTTCGATAACGGCGTTAGCAGTTAAAGCGACGGGAGCGCAAATCGGCATAAAATTGTTACGTCGTCGCTACGTATGATTGGGTACATGTGACGTATGCGAGAAATGTGTTGCGTTCGCACGTTCAAACTAAATCAAGAGCAGAAGCGGACGAGCACAAGAAAAGAAGAAGCAGCAGCAGCAGCACATTCGATAAAAACAAAAACGCCGCAAATATTTGAACAATTCAAAAGATACAGCAACTAAGCGCTGAGTTATAAGGCGTCCAGCCGAGCGCTGACGTGTTCGGTACGAGTTCAGTTAGTTAGAAAGTTGCTTAAGTCAAGTCAGATCAGAACCGATCCTATTTACTACTCAAAAAACAAAGTGGCAACGAAACGGAACGGAACGCCAATGCAGCGGAGCTCAGCGCACTTAGCGAAGCGAAACGTTAATGAGCTCTCAAGCGAAAGAACATTCGAACAAATGTACGAATGTGCAGACATGTTGTCGTGCCATGGGCAAAACAAAAGAAAAAACTAAAAAAAAAAAACAAAACAAAAAAACTGTATGTCTGTCAGGTACGAGTGTGCGGGCAGAGCGCACCAACGAAGTGAAAAACGTAGCATAGAGAGTTCGAACTGGCACGACGAATAAAAATGCGGCAAAACGCACTTGCGACGAAACGAACAACAACACTAGTAATATTAATAACAACACAAAAACTGTTAAAACGACAAAACTGTAAAAACCCACAAAAATCATTAACGACACAAAAAACAACAACAAATTGTAAAAACAACCACATTTAAACAAACACATGCAGAGTAACGCACAAGCAAGTCAAGTCGTAGGCAGGGCTAAGTGAGTGAGCTAGAAAGAAATGACGAATGAATGAATCGGTAAGCAAACAAACGCATCACGACGACGATGATGACTACGAGTGTACCATTGGAATATACACACACGTACGTACGTATGAACGAAATAAAAAATAAAATTTTTAATAAATACGTGCTGTAGCACAACCGCATGAGTGAGCGAAAAAGCATGATGCAATGACAGCCAGGCGAATGGACACAAAAACAACAACAACAAGCCAGCAAGCATGCACGACGTAAAACTACCCAACCATTAAAAATGAAAACAACAAGGCGACCGCCATATTCAAATAAAGAAATTTAAAACATTAAAAAAAAAGAGAACGAAAATATGTATGTATGTACATACATACATACATATGTATACGCACTTATGTTTAAATACAAATACAAAAAGCAAAGCAATAAGAAAACGCACAAACTGCTTTGCAGTACATGAGCGAGACACTCCAGCAATATGTGCACCCTCAAGTTTTGATGTTCAGAATTTTTTATTCTTTTTTTTATTTTGGGAATCGGTACTGTTATCTTTGCTGAGCATTAAAAAAATATAAAAATTAATAAATCGAATGAGCTTGGAGTACATACCAAAAAACCCAAAAATTAGGCCTTTCTCCAAAGCTTTGAGTATAGGAAAATTAGAAACTTTGCTTTTGAGCCCAATTTAATGTAACTCATTTTAGATATTTTTTAATACCATAATCTTAAGCGGAGCTCAAGATCGTGCATTGGACATCTATAGTGAAATTAGTTCAAAAATATTCTCATTTAAAAATCAAAACTAAGGTTTCGACAATAATAATGCCTTTTATAGTAAAGGAGGCATAGATGGACCACCCACCTTTCTTAATTAAATAAGTTTCAATGAACTGATTGGATTTACTAGAAGGAACAAATCTTTTTCATTGCAATATAATCCAAAATAAATACGGTCTCAAAATATTAAATGTTAAAATACAAAAAAAAAAATACTTACAAAAAGTGGAATGTAATATGGGTCATGTTGTAGCCATGGGGTATAATGTAGGTGGGCCGGGTGGATCGTGCCCACCCCAGTATGTTGGATTACCAACCACGAGATATTCCGAAAATCGATGGCCAAAATATAGCTCAACCATTCAAGTAGAAATATCTTTTTGGGCTTCGGTTTCATCGGCCATTGCTTTTCAGGGGCCAGGCTCAACCTGGAAAATGACTCTAGGTACACCCATGGTTATGGCAGCTAGAAAAGTCGATGGAAGAAGATATTTGTGTAATACGTACCAGGAACATAAATTGTGGTAGTTAGCACGTGTTGGTGAAACAACTGATTATTTTAAAAACACTACTTCTTAATTAACTGATTTTTTATTATAAATAATGAATATGTTATGAAACATAATATTCTCTAAAGAACTGCACACTTTGCATAATTTTTTACTTATGTATATTAAATATTTTTTGATATGTATTATCTCAAAAACCACGGTGAATAAGATAAAAATTCCTGACATCCTTTTTGTTCGGAAATGCTTCAACTTTGTAAAAAAAAAGTTTTAAATAAATTTTATAAAAAATATTTCATAAAATATCTTCGACACAACATAACTTATTTTTTTTTTTTTTTTTTGATTTTGTATGGTAATCTTTAATCAATCCTAAGAACGTATATGTTTTGAAATGAAATCACTTTGGAAAATTTTAATTTTTTAATTAATCCAAAAATCCAATTTTCATATCTCGGCAACTATTTCACGGAGATGGATAAAATGTAGTACAATACGTAGGTATGTATGTACATATGTAGGTATGTAGGTATGCAAAATGTTAGGCACAAAATTAAGTGTCACTGCAAAAACTACGCGTTTCGCTTTAAAATTAAATCGCGAGTGTTCATTCAACAATGATCTTTATACATATGGGTCATTCTTTATCAAGTGAACCACTCCACCCAAACATCAGAGTTTTTCAGATAAAAATGCCACTTTAAATTTTTGTCAAAAAAATATTTAAATGTCAAAAAATATTTTTTATGCTTTGGATGCATCCTTGGATTTCAAAAATTTTCGGAAAATCTTGAGCCTTGTGTTAGCGACAAATTAGCTTTGGTCAAAATTTCAATATATATTACTTCTTTCTCCCAAACTATAAGTTTTCATTAAAAATCGGACCATGTAAAAATTTCTAAAAATTTACCAAGAATTTTAGAAAAAATATTTATTTTATTTATTGCAACAATATTTTTTTTCATGACGTCATCATTTTTTTCCGTCGTAAAAATTTGAGAAATTTTTTATGAAAACTTAGTTGGGACGAATTCGCGGTGTATGATGCGCTCGCTTTCGAAGAAAACAATGAACATTGTCTTGATTTTTGACATAAATAAATTTATTTTAAAACTTTTTTATATAAATGGAGACCAATTTTCAAGCAATTGATTTTTTCCTGTCGCCGAACTTTTGCTCGGTTCAGGCGCAGTGTGTGTACTTAACTTACAGTCCGAGATCACAATATTCAAATTCACATAGCACATTTTGGAAGCTGCAAGCCACATACTCAAATCAGCTGATTTACAAGGCTCACGTCTGCCAAACACACGGACTGTTGGTTAAGCAGAGTTGCTAACCTACAAGCAGACGGACTTTTAATTTTCGAACACAGCCTGACCGTGAATACTGGCGAATAATAAGTAAGCTTAGCTATTGTAAAAGCGAATATAAAAGGGCCTTGCTGCGCCTCCGTCTATTCTCATCGAGGTAAACATTAAATACCTCAATCAACATATGCCACTAATTGAGCCAAATACAATATGTTAAAATCAAATAAATATTTGATTGCTTTACGTATATGAAATAACTGTACATTTTTTACATTCAAACAAATCGTTTTCTCAGTGTACATGTTTTCGTGCACCGTAATAAGTTGTTCTACAAGTTTACTATACAAAGCTATGACTTGGATTGTGTATTTTTCCTGGTATAAATTTATCTCTATCTTTTTTAGCTATCAATGAATTTTTTATTTGGGATAAAAATTTTCGAATCGGATTATGAATTGATGCAAAAAATTACAAAAAAACATTGAGTAGGTAGCTAAAAAGTCACCTTGGTATTAATGAAGATTAATTTATACCTGCAAAAGTGTACGACCTTGGTAAAAACTTGGTACTTTGGTGAACTTATGGTTAATATCATGGTGCACTATAATATGTAAAAGAAAATTTAATGTAATTACGGTGTTTTTGAAAAAGCTGCAATACAAAAAAAAAAATTTGAAAAAAAAGTCTCCTTCCCTCATAATTTTTTACACAAAATAAGTCAGGGAATATAATTTTTCTGTATAGGCTTCTGTAACTGGATCGCGCTTTATATACCTAGATTATGTGAAATGACTTGGTAGTGGTCACACTGTGTCAACATTTTTTCATCAATTTATTTGACTTTCATACCGTGGAACTGAATTTGTAAAAAGTTTTCGTCTCGTCTACACTCGCATATCTTTAGAATTTCAAAGACCAGCAAGAATTTTATTAAAAACTAAGCGCACTATGTCTTTTTTCTTTCGCACGATTTCATCCGATATTAGCTACCAGCTTTTCAACCAAATCTTCGCACCATCGACTGCAGGAATCCGAGCAACAAAAGAAACATTAATGTAACCACAGGATCTATATGAGTATATCCTGAGAAAAGAAATGAAAACAAACAGTTGAAAATAGAACGTCGGCAGACTTCAATTGAGAAAAGATTAGCAACGAAATTGATACAAAGAAAACTAAAAAACAAAAATATATATTATAAAGGCAGAACAAAAAGCCGAAAACGAAACTACGATGAGTTGAATAGATGCTTGAACACTTCAATAACATCAACTGCGGCTGCGATAATCACGCCATTGAAGTCATAAAAAAATAAGCCTTCAATAGCAGCATAGTCTTGTAGCAATTAAGTTGTGTATTTTGAGCAGCTGTCTATTTCAGAAAATTAACAAAAAAAAATATTTTATAGGTTTTTTATGCTGGAGTTTAAGACCACAATTGCACTGTGGGACCAAAAAAAAAACGTCCAAAAAATGTCAAAACTGTCGGCAACTATTGATAAAGTTGCAAAATTTCAATAAGTTCATTGTAATAAAATGTTGAAAAAGCTGAAAAAGTTGAGAAATATTGTGAGAGTTCAAAAATTTCAAAGGATGTTGAAAAAGTCGACAAATTTTTTTAAAAAACTTAAAATCGAGAACGTTTGATTAATGTGGAGCACTGTGCTGACTGTGGCGACATCCGAATACGGTTTGACCAAAATCGAAGACTGCGTGCATATAAAGTCATGCCTAAGGCCTGAAATTCGTTTAAAAAAGTTGATTCAACCATTTGACCTCTTTAACTATATGCAACGGCGGATGAAGCTAGGGCTAGTAGTATATAGTTTCAGGTGTGCAAAATAAGCGGAGTATTAAGGTTTTAGCTAGCGGCTTAACATAGCACAAAGGCCTGTAGTCAAGGCCGTATCCAGGATTTTATTTCGGGGGGGGGGGTTGTGGATTTGAGATTTTTACTACGTAGTGTATATTCTTTGCAAAATCGTTTCTATATAGTGTCCGTCAAATTATTTCGGGGGGGGTGGGTTCTATCCCCTAGAAGCCTCCCCCTAGATACGGCCCTGCTTGTAGTGTTTTTAACAAAAACGAAACACAAGAACTTGTTTTTTTTTTGTTACACCGGTTAATACACATAAAAAGGCCCATTGGTGATCACTTTCCAGCGGAGCTGCGCATATTTTGAATGACATTTTTTTCTATATTGCTCATCATTATGTAATTTTTCATAAAATATTTGTTTAAGTGAGAGCCCATTTCAACTTTTACGCCCCGTACCCCTCAAAGTCTTAGACCGCAGCTGGCGTCTATATGCATGCAAGGCCACGCGAAATAAAGTGCCTACTTGAAATGAAGAAAAAAAAAGTATTTGAATTTGAATTATTTAGCAGAGGACAAAAACAGCTGAAAGCCACACGAGTAGGCGAACGCTCACGCACAATCAAAACACGTTTAAATCGCTTCAACAATTGATATAATACACATAATAAAATTAAAAGTAATCACAAAATTTTTTATTAATTGTAAAATCCATCCAAAGAAAAGTTACAAGAAACATTCGAAATAAAAGTAAGGGTTTTAAAGCGACCGCAGGATATCACGTTGAGTTAACGGTTTGCCGGGGAGTACGTCCTGCTGTGCTTAGCGCGCGTTGCGCAGCATGCACAATGCGGCCGTTCGCTGCAAGTGGGTGAACTGTATCTTGTAGTGTTGCGCCTCAGTGTGTGTGCTAACATACCATGCAGGAAAATCAAATATTTAATAAATCAGAGTTGTGAACTTTTTAGTACTTCGAAAATGTACAATGCAAATAATGGAGGCAATGGAATTGCATAATTCCTCATAGACATTGGAAAGCTATCGGCTCGCGAGACAGAGGAGAGCTACACTAAGAAAACGATTTGTTTCAATATAACAAACGTATATTTCATATAGAGCAATCAAATATTTATTTGAGTCAAACATATTGTATTTGGATCAAATAGTGGTAAATGTTGGTTGAAGCATTTTATGTTTCACTCAATCAAATATTTAATTGATCTATATGAAATATACGTTTGATATATTCAAACAAATCGTTTTCTCAGTGTAGCGAAAAAATTTTTACTGCACCAATCAATCGGGTACGGCCCAGACCTTTTTTAAAGTATTAAACTTTTAAATCATTTTTCGAATTTTTTACCATTTTTGGATTCTTTGACATTTTTGGATCTTCCAACCTTACCGACTTTTTCAAGGCTTTGCGATATTTTCAAATTTATACCTTTGAAAAAAAAATCGTTGAAAAACTCCTATGGCGTTAAAAAGTCGAGAAATGTTGAAAAAATCAGGAAATGTTGAAGTCTATAAATGTTGAAAAATCGGAAAAATTGGAACAAACTCGATATATGTACATATGTGCAGTGGCGTAACTGGGGATGGGGATATCGGGCCGTCGCCACGGGCGCATCAACTTGAGGGTCGACGGTCCTCGGTACTCATTATGATTTGCAAATAACATGAAACTAAAATTTGTATTGATCAGAAATTGAAAATTTCATTAAATTTTTTTGTTTTAAGTACATTTTTGCACTTTTTCTTTTAAATTTAAAAACTGTTTTCAGGGCAGGGGGAGCCATATTAGTTCTTCGCTCCGAGTGGCAAATGTTCAAAGTACTCTGCATATGTTTAGGTACGATAAATGTTAAAGTTTCCAAGAAAGAAGTCGATAGATGTTGAAGGGTGTAAAAAAAAACAGCAATGTTGTTAATCTTAAATCGCAAAACCCTGTGCAAACGAACTGTCAAAAATCGTATGAAAAGTTTTTTGAATAAATAGCGTAAATTTGCGCCTCATAATTTTGTCGCGCAAACTTGCGCTACCAATTGTGCAATTGTCACCTCACTTTTCCCATACGATTCTCTCAGCAAAAATTATTGCTTACAAATTTTTTATTTGTCACTCTCATTTCCCATACGATGCTCTCACAAAAAATTACATGCTCATCAACTGTTACAAATTGCACAAAGTATTTGAAAGAGCGTTCATGAAACATAACTTGCAAAGTTGCCTATTTGCAGATTTGTGCAAGGCTGCGCGCTTAGATGAATGACATTAGTGTTTAAATTGCTGCGCAAGAATTAGGAACAGCATCAAAAATCATGCTGTGGCTGCGCAGTAATAGTAAAAGCAATAAACAGCTTTAGCAGCAGTATATACTCAACTATGGCAGTCAATAGTCACCTATTATATTGCTGGCTGCTGTGTAAAATTCAAAAGCTGAAGCAACAGTTCACAAAAAGCTACGCAGTCGATAGTCGTCTTTTGCTATGGCAGTCGTAGTCGCAGCAAACTGCCGGCTATTGCTATAGCAGTCGCTGATTTTATAGCCCATATTTCATTTGTCAAATAAAATGACTACAACAGCAACTGCTGCGACTGCCAAAGCAATAGCCGGCAGCTCTTCGTGAATCGCTGCTTCGGCTATTGAATTTTATGCAGCAGATAGCAATAGGTGACTAACGACTGTGGCAGTTTTTCGTGAACTGTTGCTTCAGCTATGGAATTTTATGCAGTAAACAGCAATAGCTGACTATCGACTGCAAAAGCTTTTCGAGAACTGTTGCTTCGGCTATGGAATCTTATGCAGCATACAGCAATAGCTGACTATGGACAGCAACAGGTCTTCAGCAAATGGAAACTTTGAAATTCTAAATTTTAACACTCTTTCATTCACTCCAGTATAAGTTTTCGTACATACACATATGCAATATTATTATAGGTCTGCATGAGTGCACTTGATACGATCATCATATAAACTTCCGAATGTAATAAGCTTCGAGTGCTTGAACTTGTTGAACATTTTGTTTGCGATATATTTGCATCTATCTCTACGGCTTGGTGTTTCGATTTGTTTTGATTTGATTTGTGGTTGTAGTTTCAAGGGTACTCATGCAGACCTGTAAAATATTTACCCTCCAGTATAGCTTGCAGTAGAGCTGTTCATAGCTTAAAAATGTAAAGTCCAATTAGATCTTACTACAGCTCATTTTCAATTACTTTTTCAAACATTGGTTTTCTTTCTTCCGACTGGGTATCTATATACCTACCCATGACCGCGTGTGTGTGTGTGTGTCACGGCGTCATAAAAGAATCCAATAAAATTTAAAAAAGCAATTATTTTACAAGTACGTCTTTTTTTTAACAATTATTTTATTAACCTTTGTTGGCTCCACGTTTTTGTGAAAGGGTTAAATTGCGTGAAAACGTGAAATACTCACAAGTGAATGTGTGGCCATGTCTTGCAAATGGTAATATACGCCTGTTTAACTATAGTGCACTGTGTCTACAACCTAAATGTGATATTAGCATTTAACAAATGTAATGACTCAAGCAAAACGAAAGCAAAAATGACAGAAAAAACATTAATTTTGTCAGTGCTGAATTGTGCATGTTCTGTTATTGATGCATCAAACGTCCCTACGGAGTCTTCGGAAACGTTTGTTTAACGCTCTATTCGAAAGAGCAGCTTATTAAATAAGAAAATAGAGAAAAAGTTTCTTAACTCGCACGAGTGCTGAGAAGCATTCGCCATACAAAAACTTAAGGATAACTATCCTCCCAAGTAAACACAATGAGCAGCAGCTACACTAACTCTCAGGAATAGAACGAATCTAAATGGAAAAATATCAAAACAGCAAATGAGTTTAATACCACAAAACAAAAAAACTATGTATTAACATACATTTGTACAGTGAGCGACAAAAGTCTACATACAACCCCACTTTCTGTTAGATCGAGTATCCGAAAACATAATGCAGTGAATATGAGTGAATCGTTGGAATAAAAATCTGTGAGCTCAATGATGTTTTGTTGTCTATTTAGAAAATGTTGGAAAAGTCGAAAATGTCGAAAAATATTGTAAAAATTGATGTATGTACGAGTATATCATATGGTCTTAAGCTACAAGAAAAGCTCGAAATAATATTGCAAAGTTCGAAAAATGTTGAGAAAGTCATAAGCTGTTGAAATTTCAGAAAAAATAGACTTAATCCACTATGGTTCTTTACGCCGCTTGTAAGAAATTCTACACAGATCATTAATTTTATTCTTAAGATAATTTACAACTTACTAGTTACGAGTATTTTTTTTTGTAGTTTTCAAATCAAAACAAATAAAAGATATACATTATTTTTGTAGATAAAAGTTTTTGTTTGTTCTTTCATCTGACGCTTCCTCAGCATATTACCAAAACAAAAAACATGTTAGTACTACATACCATCAAGATCTAGCTCATTTACTTTAGTCCTCACAAGAAACTAAAACTTTTTCCATCTTCAAAAATATTGAAAACGGCCATAAATTTCCAGTCTTAATTTGCTGTACAATTCTCTTTGAAACCCAGTGACCGATGACGCTGTCTAGTGAACAATGAACAATGGTCCAACTTTCATGTGCTGTTATCCCTCGGTGGTAAAAAGGCAAAAAAATGTTGCACGCACTATTTTATTGATATGTACGATGAAATGTGCTGGTTAGCAATAATTTCTGGCGAAAACTGGTCACGTGCATTCAATTAAACGCAATTTCACATGGATTACGTTGAACAATGACTTCATCCAAAAAAAGGGCAGGTTTATTTAAAACGTCTTAAAGCTATAAAATTTGTAGGGTAGTAAATTGATTACGAAATCAAATTAGTGTTTAGTTTTAGCTTTGCACAAAAAAAAAAAAGGGTAAAAAAGTATGTGAGTTGGCGAAATCGCAAAAAACAAACAAAATTTGGCCATGATAGAGGTATAAATTCAAGCAGAATTGAAAAGGACCTCATCGAGACTGGCACATAAATAAAAGGAAAACGGTGACTTAATAAAATAGACATAGCCGAAAAGCGTTCCTGGGCAATTTTGTCTTGAATGTATATGTATATACAAAAAAGTGAAGAAATTCACAAAAATAGGTGAAAATATTTCCACTTTTTTTGCCGATTCGGATAGACGAAACGAGTTGTTGACAGCTATTTTCTCGAAAACTTGTTTTCGCACGTAAGCCCCCTTTTCATAGACCAGGTGACGTTGATATTGCTGAAACTCGGCCCACATACCATCGTGGGAGTGGAAATTGGCATAATCGGCTCAATGCAGGGCTACCATTTGATCGGAGTCATATACATATATCTTTTCAGCAATTGAAAATTATGATTTCACATAACTCATAGTAAGAATATACGATTTTCAGAGATGTTAACACAGAAAGTAGTCATCAATACAAGCTATGTCAGTACACCAGAAAAACTCGTTGAAGGGCGTGGCACGGCCCACAATATTTATAAATGATATAATAAGAGAACCAACAATGTAATAATTATAAAATTTAATATGCCAAATATATTTGCTAAAAGGTATCTTATTGCAAAATTTTGGCTTAACAGTGCCGGTGGGCGTGGCATCTTCCATGTAAGCAAAAAAACGTTGAGTCTTATAGAAAGTGTACCATGAGAATAATTATCACAAAATTTGATGCTTAGATGTCAGTTACTAAAAGCTTAAAAATTAAATGGATCTTGACTGGATTGCATCAGTAGGCGTGACACCTCCCACATTAACATAAAATTGGAAGTGCTATTTTAAATGAATTATTCCAGCCATTGGTATGATATTGCATGTAAGTGTCTAACATGCTATAAGCTACATATGGACCAAAAGTGGCCGAAACAGCACCAGTGGGCGTGGCACTTCCCATGCAATTTTAGTTCGTTAAATGGCATATCCAACGAAATATGTGAGCAATCATACTGAAATTTTGTGTAAGAGGTTTGTTTATGGAAAGCTACTTCTGGATAAAAATCGAAGTGGATTCTGCCAGTGGGTGTGTCACACACCCTAAGTTTTAAGACTAATTACAGCATATATCGCAAACTATTGTGCTAAAACTTTGTAAGCATATCTCAATCACGAGTATAATTTTTTGATCCCAAAGTAGGCAAAATTGGGGAAGTGGGCGTGGCATATATCGTTTATTTCACTTCTTTTCTATTTTTTCCAACATTTTCCATATTCTTTGGACTTTTTGAAACATTCAACTCTTTCCAATACTACTAACTTTATTCGACATTTCATTTATTTTATCGACGTTTTCAATTTCTTTCAACTTTCTTCAATAATTTAAAATTTTTTTTTAGACTTTTTCAGTTTTTCTCAACTGTTTTAACACTTTTCAACCTTTTTGAACCTATTTAAGTTTCGACGTAATCAACCTCTTCAACCTTTTGAAAGTATTTTAAGCATTTATAATGTACACTGAGAAAATAGTATGCTCCCTTTAAATAAATGTATATGGTTGATGGGTTTTTAATATATTTGCTAACTATCAACAAATTTTGTTAGTTATTACCATGTTTTAAGTTACGATTTAAATTATTGCTTATTGGGCCAAACGTTCTATTAGTTTGAGTTGATTGAAAAAATTTGTTTGGTTGAATTTTACATTTGTTCATCCTATTTTTTGATTTCACTTCTCATTAACATGAAAACTTTGCAGTTCGCAACATATTCAAGTAAAGCACTACTTAAGTATATTCTGCTTGGTACACAATATAGGTATTTATGATCGTATAAATACAAACGACACCCTATATAAGAATGTAACGATATTGGAAATATCGTTTTTGGTCATCAGTTTTTAGCACAAATCGATATTAATGAATGTATAGGTTTGCAAATAGAAAGTATTTTTTTTAGACAAACGCACGATTTAGTGATTATTAACAAACTAATGATTGCTACAAAATAATATTTGTTTCAACTAAAATATGATTTGGTTACTATTGCTAAATAATTCACCATAATATGTGACATTTTAAAATATATCAAATATTTAATTCGCCTATATCAAATATACTATTTGTTAATTAATACCAAATTTAGGTATATTAGGGATGCAACGATACGCGATTTGGCCGATACGACACCGATGTCGATATTCATAAAAAATTATCGCCGATACCGATTCCAATATCACATTGCATTAAAAAGAGGGATTAACTATGACGCAAAGTTGTGAATTCATTATAAATAAATGAACAGCCATATGTAATAGAAGAATTCAATTTTTTATTTATTTTTTAATTTTATATATTTTTTAAGTATAAAAGTTAATAATTTCATTGAAATTGAAATTGAAATTCAATTAGGTCTGCCGTTGAAAACAGTCGCTCGTATGCGACAGAACTTATTTGAAAACTGAAATACATTTGTGGGTATGTTTTGAAATTTGCGTGCAGAACCTCATTACGCCAAAAACTGAGAGGATCTGCATCTGTTGGAATATTGAGAAATCGAAAATAATTTTCAATTTTTTCTTTGAAAGTATCGGAGCACAATGAGAAAAATGGTTCTTCAGATTCCTTAATAATATTTTCACAAACATAATAGGAACGAGTATCAGCGCCGTTGCTTAATAATAAGATTCTTCACTTTCCAAATTAAAAATTTTTTCAAGAGCCAAAAATTCCGACGCAGCGCGTCTTTCGTTATGAGTATGTAATTTGGAAATGTCGGTGCCTTTCTTTTCTGAATTTAACAGCTAAGACAGAATTAAAAATAAAATAAAAGAAATGTCACTTAGAATCGCTGCTACCATGATAATTGTTTGGCTTGAAGGCCTTTTTTCGTAACAGTTCCTTCAGCCACTTGATATGGTACTTATTACGAAAATATTATCTTTTAGACATTTTTTTTGTATATATCGGTGTATCGGCAAATAAATATCGCCGATATCGATACATCCGAATGTACCGATATATCGGTAGTCGTATAGGTATCGGTTGCATCCCTAAGGTATATACCATTAAATTATTTTCTCAGTGCAGTGTGAGGTATGTGAATTTCGGCCTACCCGAAGATAACACCTATTCTAGTTTTTTTAAGAGATAACCCAAAAAACAAAATTTCAATTACACATTCGAATAGTTTTCATCGCCGCTTCAAATAAATTGCATATTCTTACATTTTTCAACATAGCAAAAAAGTAAACAGCTGCAAGTAAATGGTACACTCTAATATTTTTCATAACCTTAAGAAATTTAATATTTACAAATGCATTGTAAATTTGAATATTGATATCATCGCCTAGTAGAAATTTACTGTAAATGCGTTGTACATTGTCATATTTTTCGTCGGCACAATAAAGTAAACAAGTAGAAAGTCATTGTAAGTTATAATACAAAACTACAACGTCGCTTGCAAGTACATGCAAATGTTATTAATTGTTGCTATTAAATTTACAATTTAGTATAATATGTAACTCTAATACGAAATATGTGTGTTAATTCAGTGGAGTGTATTTAATTTTTGGCCAGGCCAAGGATAACACCCTCGCTTGTGCATCCGCTACCTATTGCCGCAGCAATAATATTCTAAACAGAATTGTTCTTTGTTAATTTGTTGCTGCAAAAAGTGAATACTTCTTTTTTTTACGTTATCTGCACGGGAATAATAAATCGGTTATAAGCCCAAGAATGCGCAACCTTTTGGAAATGTTGAGGCCTTGCAAACTTTTTCGCAGCAATTTCCGGTACGCACGTCTTCCGTACTTATTTAAAATAATATTTCCGTATCCGGTATTGCTGTAACACGTGTTGCTGTTGCATGCAACATTTATGTCGTCACTAGCATGCTAACAATGATGATGATATGGATGATGACGGGCGTGTGGAATACCAAAAAAATTATGCCGGAAAGAGTACAATGTAAAAAAAAAATATATATATTTGAAATCAACAACAGTGGATGCTTGGCTGCAAATATCTTAAGTTTTATACCTATGATTTCTTGCACTTCTTCTGTGAGCTCTCGCATAGCGGCCTCATCGGAAAATTTAAAAAATGCCAATTGCTATTCAAAATCAGTGTGAAATAATTTAAATGCCTTGAGTTCCAACATTTTTGTTCTAAATACACACATACATACATACGTACACTAACGTGCATATAAACTGTTCGAGCTTATACGTTTGTGCTGAGCCACTGCACTGCACATTTGTCTCCTTCCATGTTAAATTAAAACCACTTCATTCGTTTACCCCCATACCGTGCTCGTGCCACTTTCAGCATGTTGTCAGCCACGTTTTTGGGATTTTTTTGCGTCAAGTAGCAGGGAAAGGGAAAAATAGCTGAGATTTTAACGTTCAGCGTTTATGCAGGGTATGGGTATGGGTATACGATATTGTAGTTCTTACACTATCAGTGAAGAGGAAAAGATATAATCATATTTTTTGTTTTTGTTTAGAAAAGTTGAAGCTGATATTATGTCGCTTTTAATTCTTCATCAAATTATGAATTAAGAAAACACACACCCACAAAAAATGTCATGGTCAAATCGAAAGTTGAAATTAAGAAGCCTTCCGTATCAGTGTTAGTGCACATAAGTCACAGTTCGCCGTTTCATATTTGTGGCACAGTTTGCTAAAACGAGCTTAAGGCTAAGCTAACACGAGCGTTTTTTCAACGTTTTCACACGGGCAGTCATCACTCGTTAGTTATACGGACACTTCCAGGGGAACGGGTGTGACACTTTAATACTTATTTCCATTCATATCTATACAGAAAATTGTTTAAAAGTGCGTAACGGGTGTGACGTTGAAAAAATCGTTTTTTTTTTCAATATTTTGAATTGCCTAAAACTTTGCAGCATAGAATCATGAGTAATTTAACATATATTTTTACATAAAAGATTCAAATTAACTCCAAAAATGTAACGGGTGTGACATTCAAATGTAACGGGTGTGACATTCAAATGTAACGGGTGTGACATTCAAATATAACGGGTGTGACATTCAAATGTAACGGGTGTGACATTCAAATATAACGGATGTGACAGTATAGTAATTTTAAAGTAAAATATAAAGCAAAATAAACTTTTATTGAAAAAAAAAAGATAAAAATAAACGGACATTCAATATGTGATGAAGACTTTGTATCTATTACTATTTTTAAAGCTGCATAGCTACAATCAATGCATCAATTGATTTACAAAGTTTCTTATGTGTCTACAATTTTTATTTTTCGAAAAGCCCTCACTTAAGCAGCTGAAGCTACTAAATTTTTTTACCTCGTGCTTAAATACATCAGGCAAAAACCTAAAAAAAATAAAATTTTCGGTGCATCCAATTAATATTCCGCGACATCGACATGGTCATTTTTATACGTTGTATCCTGGTCTAAGCGAAAACCATGAAAAGTTTTTTAATTATTCCCGCATATCCATCAAATCATTTGATCGACTATTGGAGAAAATAAAGCATAGCATACATAGCAAGCAATGATTGCTAACATGTGAAGAACCATCCCACCGGAGGAAATGCTTACCATTACTCTAAGATATGTTAGTACCAAGAGACCGACAACCACTTTTTGTCCATTAGTATTGTCCCAAAATTGGCTTAAGTTTACTCCAATTTTATTATTTCAAACAGAGAAACTTACAACATAGGATTCATTCGAGCATTTAAACAAAAAAACATTGACTTCAATGAACTTCAGCTCTCATTCGTCAATTTTTATTACACCAAACATTTTTTGATTTGGCAATTAATTTTAAGTTTAAATGTGTAATCAAAAATATGACGCTGGGATTTGGTTTCAGAGATATAGCCATCGGAAATTGCCGATATAGCTTGATTAATAACAAGGGAACCCCTGATTGAATATCACAAATATTGGTGTCATATAAAAGATAATTTGATGGCTTACAAAGTTTTAAAGTTAACCAAAATTATATTGGAGATACAAAGATTTTTCTGAAATTTAGACCAATTTTGTCATAAAAATTGATCATTACCGCTTATATAGATTATTTGTTCAATTTCGTCTTCTAAGAAAACACTTTCATCATGGTTAATACTGCTGACAGTGACCCGCATTTCCATAGAATTTTCCAGAAAACGTATTGCTCTCCGTACACGTAACTTTTAATCTTTTTTCGCAGCCGCAACTGATTTGGCAATTTAATTTTTATACCCTACACGGAGGGTATATTCACTTTGTCATTCCGTTTGTAACGCATAGAAGGGGGCGTGGCAGGTATGGAAAAGTATATATATTCTTGATCAACGTCACCACCTGAGTCGATATAGCTATGTCCGTCTGTCTGTCTGTCTGTCTGTCTGTCTGTCTGTCTGTCTGTCTGTCTGTCTGTCTGTCTGTCTGTGTGTCTGTCTGTTGAAATCAGGTTTACGAGAAAACTAAGCAAGCTATCTCAATGAAATTTGGCACACAGGTCACACCTTCTTACAAGCTGCTAGCATATAAAAATTGGCGAAATCGGTTAACGGCCACGCCTTCCGCCCATACTCTATGTAAATATACCCAAGTCCATTTTGAAAAAAAGTTGCTGCGATTTTGATGAAACTTGGTGATTTGGTGAAGATGAGAACAAAATTAAGATTAGGCTAGGTTTGAAGTTTGCAAAAACTCTTAAAAGGGCGTGGCAGAACCCTAAATTTTAACTTTTATAACGTCATAGCTCGTAAACCGTGCAAGATATTGTGATGAAATTTGGTACACGAATACAGATCTTATAAATCTTGAACTGCGCATAAAGTGGGCGGAATTTTAAAAGTGGGCGTGGCACTTTTTAGCAATTGAAAATTTGGATTTTGTATAATTCCAAATTGGCACATACGATTTTCATAAAAATTTTAGGGATGATACCACTGAAAGCAGTCGTCAGTATAAGTTTATTCAATATTCCGGAAAATTTTGTTGAAGGGCGTGACATAGCCTACAATATTTATAAACGTTATAAAAGGAGAACTAACAACGCAATCAATATGAAATTTAATGTGGCAGATATACTCGCTAAAAGGTGTTTTCTTGCAAAATTTTGGTACAATAATGCCGGTGGGTGTGGCACCTCCCATATAAGCAAAATACGTTTAATGCTATAGATAGTGTGCTATGAGAGTAATCTTCATAAAATTTTGTGTAGAGGTGTCGGTTACTATAAGCTTTGAAATTCAATGAAACTTGACATGATTGCATCAGTGGGCGTGGCACCTTCCTCATTAACATAAAGTTGTAAGTGCTATTTTAAGTGAACTATTGGTGCAATTGATCTGAAGTTTGAAGTAAGTGGTTTACTGGGTATTAGGTACATATGAATCAAAATGTTTTGAAATACCAACAGTGGGCGTGGCACCTCCCACACAATTAAAATACCTTAAGTGGCATAACTATCGAAATATATGAGCAATCATACTGAAATTTGGTGTAAGAGATTTGTTTATGGAAGGCTACTTTTGGATAAAAATCTGAGTGGATTGCACCAGTGGGTGTGTCACCGCCTTAATTTTAAAAATAATTACGGCACATATCGCAAACTATTCATGTATCATTTATTGAAACAAAAATGGGCGGAATTGGAGAAGTGGGCGTGACATATTTCGTGTTTTTATTTCTATTCTAATTTTTTCAACATTTCCCATATTCTTTTGACATTTTCAGTTTTTTCCAACACTTTTCAACATTTTTAAACCTTTTTACATTATTTTTGACTTCTTCGACCTCCTCAACATTTTTTTAACATTTATTTAAAAAGTACTTTTAATGTGTAGAGTATGTGAGTTTCGGCCTGGCCGAAGATAACACTTTTACTAGTATTTTTTAAGGACTGGTTAGGCAAAACCAATGGGGACCTATTTTACGCCTAATGACGTTATCAGGTATGAAGTACTAATTCTCCACCAATGCATAGCTCGTTGCTATCAACCTCTTCAAGCTTTTGCTGCACACCTAAAAACCGCACCGACTCTTTGCGTATGTTCACTAAACTTTTTAAAGTTTTGGTTGACTCATTGGCTTTTGTTAGTGGATATGAAGAAGCAGTTGGTAGCGTACCCAGGAAATTTAAGTCAGCATTTCCTCCAAAAATAAAAGCAACTGGTTGTGGAGTATCGAAGCATAAAATGATTACCGAAGAAGTTTTTCAAATTTGGTCGATACTTGTAGGTGTGGTTCGAACTCTGCTTAGCTCCTTCGGATGCTGCATTTAGCCTGCTACTAAATGCCCTAAGTAGGCCCTAATTTGGATTGTAATGGTTTGCCCTAAATTTTCCTTAATAGTATTGTGCAACGTCTTCCTCGTTGGGCTCTTGTTGGGCTTTTGTACAAAGCTTCAATATTCTGGCTAGGCAAAACCAATGGTGACGTAATGCTCGGCTACGACTTAAGTGAGACTTATTGTTCTGCTGCAACATCAGTATTGCGTATGTGAAGATGATAATTTGGTGGGAGGTAGAGTAGGGTCGACAATGCAACGTTTAGCGGGTACAACAGTGCAGCATCAGGGCAGAGCGAGGTCTGCGCGTACTTTCAACATTCAAAAACTCGCAAAACCCACTTCCAGCCCATTTTAAATTGCTAATATTCTGAAAGCTAAAGGATCCAGCTTAAATAAAAAAATATTTAAGTGATTTTTTTTTTTCAAAAGAGGCAAAAATATTTTTAAATTGCAAAACTTTTTTAAACAACAAGGTATTTTTTTGGTAAAGATCATGAAAAACTCTATTCGAATCACTCATTACAATTCCTAATTTACAAATGAAATTCAAGTACTGAATTTTCAAAAAAAGACGTCCGTTGAAAAAATGACTGATTCATAAACTTATAATGTAGGAGCAAAATTCTGCCGGAACTAGAACTACAAATAACAAAAAAATTTGAACAAGATCGGAGCACAAATAATCTTAGCCTGATACGCTTGGCAAATTTTACCGCACATCTATATATACATAAATACACAGTTGGTAACAGCCACCGCACAACATAATTGCTGAATTTTTATTTTTGGAAAAGCGCTGATGAGCAGGGGGGACACGTATAGCTTATTTTTCCATAGTATGCGGTGCCACGCGCCCTAACAGGGAAAAGTTTCCACGGCTAAACTAATTGACCTATTTTAATAAAATTCGGTATGGAGATAGATTGAACTCTAAGAACGGTTATTAGAAACTTTGAATTCTTTAAAGAGGCGTGGCACCGCCCTTAATGGAAATAACGCTTTCTCGACTGAGTCGATTCTTTGATTTTGATGAAATTCGTTACTGAGACAAATTGATTCTTGAGTAAAATTTATTTTTTTAAGTGAGCGGTGCCACACCTCTTACAGGAATAAACGTCATTACTTTTTTGCTAACGAACCGATTTTAATGGAATTTGGTAGAGATATAGTTTGAATCCTTAAAAATATTTCTGAAAACTCTGAGCTATTTTTTCCTAACTGGAAAAAACGTCTTTACTGCTAAACTAATGGACCGACTTTAATAGAATTTGGTACAGAGATAGATTGAATCCTTATAAAAGCTATTCGTTTTAAAGTGGACGGTGCCACGCCTGCAGTAGGAAAGTATGTTTTCACAGCTAAGCGAATGGACAGATTAACGTTTAGACCATACAAATTTTATCAAGGGAGCATATTTAGGGTGGCGCTCATACAAAAGTATTTTTAAAATATAATTTTCACGAAGATCGGTTAGTCGATTCACACCTAGTTTACACCACGTGTCGATTATGTTAAAATGCGCAGCTTTCGCTACAAAACTTTTATTTAGGGTGCATATTTAGGGTAACCCTCATACAAAAATATTTTCAAAATAGCATTTTCATGAAAACCGCTAAGTTAATTTACACAGAATTTGCACCACATGGCTTTCATTTTAAGTGGCACGGCTTAGGCAGTAAAAATATTATTTAGGTTGTGTACTTAGGGTGATCCTCATACAGTGGCGGCAATTCAGTAGAGCTGGGGAGGGTATTGGCTCCCTCTACGGATCTGATGCTAGTTATTTTTCAATACATTAATTCAATAAACCCATCTAATAGTGGTGGAATTATAGCTCTCCGCTTTCCGCCCCCCCCCCCTCCTCCAAGATCTGGTGAAGTGACGCCACGCCCTCACAAAAAAGTATTTTTAAGTACGATTTTCACGGTTTCATAATTCTTCTTATGGTCTATGGAAGATTTTTGCAAAAGTTGGATTAGAAAAATGATGAAATGACGCTCTCCAAAATCAAATTCATCATATCTCATCAACTGAATAGGACTTGATATAAAAGGTAAGGGCAAAAGTAGGTTTCAGAGGAAATAATGGGCAGCACCACGCCCTCCATATGCGTACAAAACAACATTTTGTATATATCAGCATCTTTTGGATGCAAATGAATGAGACTTGGTACGTATAAAAGACAAAGACGATAACAAATTGAACTTCAACGCCATTTACCAGTTACTGTTATTTCGTCACTGTAAGGGAATAAAAACGTCTGACAGGCCTGATATTTGTATGTTAAGGAGTAGGGACAAAAGTTAGTTTCACTGGAAAAATAGGCTGTTTCATTTTTACATTCCATCGCATGAGTTCATACAACATCGCACCACCTACCGGAATGGGCAGGAAAACGTCTGCCGGGACAGCTAGTTTTACTCTAATTAATATAGCGATTCCGCACGTTGCTAGCACTATTCCTTAGAGTGTGCATCTTACGAGCTAAAGGATATTTCAAAGTTTCTTAGATTATTTACTATTCATATTAAACAAAAAATATGTAAACATACAAAGTGCCCGAAAAGCCGAAATAAAATACGATGGTGCGTACTTACGACCGATCATCTTATTGCTCTTTTTAACTGCATTGATTTTAAGCTTCACCTCTCTTGTGTTTGATTTGAGTTTTGCTGTTCTTGTTGTTGTACAATAAAAAGACTAATATACGGCCCTCGTAATGCAACAAACCGTTCTGACCCCTTCGTCGCCCCATCAACCAACCAACAAATTAAGCAAGCGAGTGAGCGAACGCCGCTCTGACGTGTGTCGCAATCGACGCAGTCCGACATCTGCAACAAAAACGACTACGACAATTCGTTTTACCAGATAATGATTTTGTTGTTGAAAACATCAAAAGATTTCTGTCCTTAACATACTACGCGTATATGAGTATTTGTTGTATTTGTTGTGTGTATTTTTTTTTTTTTTGTACTTTTGGAATTTTCAGCGCGTTGCAATAAATGTTGTATTACTTTCTTAATGCCTTTGTAATGTCTTAATTAAGCGGCTGTCGTGCGCCGCGTCTGATTTATAGTGTCGGATTAAGTGTGGCTTTTGAGAAGCAGCTAGCTTGCCAATTCAGAAACACAGCAAACAACCAAGTAACTTGTAGTAATTGCTACACCTACTGCATATATCTGCTCACATGTCAGAGCTAAAGAGTTGTACAACTGCATCCAATTTTTTTTTGAAAACGAGTTTTGGTCCTTTACATTTTCTGGAAAAGGATTTTAAAGCATATTGATTATATAATGAGTTTAGATCTTGGTCCATTTAGCATTCGCTAGTGTTACTTTCGCAATTGTAACTCTTTCACTAAAAGCAGTCACTATAAAATCACAAATTACAAATGCGCCGCTTAAAATTGATCGATTTGGCTTTTCTCAGGAAACGTGTGCTTCTTTTTGGCATATGATAAAAAGGTGGTGAGTGCAAGCTCTGGCGGCGTTATGTGTGAGCCTAATTGATAGCCCGAACCATTTCAAGTATTTGTTTAAATTTGATTTAATTACCTCATATATTTCAGTTTGTATATGGGGTTTGCTTTTATGGGGATTTCAATCTCTGTTGTCGAACTTCATCCCGTTTTGTACAAAGCTTGGTGGTCAGCCAACTGCATTGATTAGCAGGCCAGCGTGTTACATAACTGAATAACAAGCAGTACACATGTGACGTGCCGCAATCAGTGACAGTTGGATGTGTAGTTATGAACTTCTAGTTGGACTGTAGTGCTGGCCGTTATATTTACCTATTACATGGAACATTAGTAAGAGCTTTCAACAGTACCACTAGAAAAAGCGTCAATAAAACTTGATAGTAAGATCGCAACAGAAAAATGCTTTAAACTTGAAAGAACATCAGAAGATAGCGGTTACAAAGGGTAAGAGATAAATGATTAAAAGTAGACTGTAATAAAAAATAAGAAACTAGAAGAAAAGAAAATAACAATCATGAAGAAAAATAAGAGCTAAGTGACAATCGCTTAGTAAAAAATAAATGAATATAATATAAAACTAGTAAAGGTGTTATCTTCGGCCAGGCCGAAACTCACATACCCTACACTGCATTAAAATTACTTTTTAAATAAATGTTAAAAAAATGTTGAATAAGTCGAAAATACTGTTAAAAGGTTCAAAAATTTGAAAAGTGTTGGAAAAAATATGGGAAATGTTGAAAAAATTAGAATAGAAATAAAAACACGAAATATGTCACGCCCACTTCTGTAATTCCGCCCACTTTTGTTTCAATAAATTATATTCGTGATTGACATGCACAAACCAAATTTTAGCATAATAGCGACTTTTACAATATTATTCGACTTCTTCAGCTTTTTGCGAAATTTATAAGGGAAAGTGCTAATACAATTTTTGAAGTAAATAGAAGGAAATCCATCTAAATCACTATTAAAGCTAGATTTTAAGCGGGAAATTGCATCAGTAACATCTCTATTTGTAACTACGAAAGCATCTTTCAACATCAAGTCTTTTTTCGTAAACATCCTGAAAAATTGTTTTAAACAAAATACAAGACTCAAGTGTATTTGTAGAAAAAGAGCCTTTATGTCTTTCGTTTAGAATTAAAATTTGACCCAAAAAGTTTTACGATTAGATTTAAGTTGTGCTTCAGTTTTAAAAACATATTTGTTAAATAAAAATTTATATAAGAAATCAAAATCCTGACGTAAGGACTGTCCCAGAAAAAAACTTGCGCTTTTTAATTTTTGTATTATGCTCTACCTGATAAATTTATAGGTCTAAAAAGACATAATATTTGTTCCATATAAAGTGACGTTTAATATGATGTATAACACTTTGTTTATGCCAGATGGCAAACCTATTTAAGAAAAAACATATCTCTAGTCGCCAACAGATGTCATCTTGCTTCATAGGTTATAAGTTATTTTTAAAGGTTTTTATTCTATATGTTCGTATTTCCGAAATGATCTAATGATATTTTTTGTGACCTTAAGTCTAAAAAGGTGACCTACAGGTCTCTTGGCAAACAACCTTCATCGTGGTAAGAACACGGAGCTGTGAATAAAAAGCATTTTATATATCCTAACAACCATCTTTTATTTTTCCTATTTCATATCCATATAAAATCCCAAACTTCGAACGAGTTTCAGATTTTATTCCAGCCTTGATCTCAACTCCTTAGGATTTTAGAAACCAGAATTTCATCTAGATCTTCAGCAAACCTACAAATTCACATTGCAAATTAACACACTTGAAGTTGGCACTTCTAACGACAAAGATGTCTAGCAAGCAACAAAAAGTCCGCTAACTGATTTTGTCCACATACCTGCAAAATTCCAAATTAAAATATTCAGCTATCGCGAAAATAGTTGGTGCATCAGAAAAAACTGTCTTTACGGTTATTTCTAATTATAAGAAGGGTCTACCTGTTTCACGAAAAAAAGGTTCTGGCAGAAAACCAGAATTTTCCAACCCAAAGGTAGCGACGAAGGTGAAGCGCCTTTTTAAGCAAAATCCCAACACCTCAGTGCGAGATATGCCGGCAAGAGCAGATACATCAAAATCTACTGTGCAACAGATAAAGGAGAAAATTTAGCTAAAGCTATACAGAGTTCAAAAAGTACGAGATCGTTCTGATGAAAAGCAGTTAATGGCTCCGATGCGAGCCCGAAAATTGTTTTAAAGGCACCTGACTATATTTGATTGCTGTGCTCTGGACGACGAAACTTACGTCAAAGTAAATTTTAAGCAGCTACCTGGACACGAATACTGTGCATCACCGAAAAAGGGGCATGTGTCTAGTAAATTCAAAAAAAAAAAAAGTTCGAAATATCTGAAGCAATATATGGTTTGGCAGGCCATATGCACCTGTGGTCTCAGAAGCAGATTTTTTGTTACGCAAGGCACAATCAATTCCAAGTGCACATGAGGGTACCGTGATGTTCTGGCCCGATTTATTAAGCTCTCACTACTCTTAAGCTACGATGGCACGATAACAAAGTAAAAAGATCAATTTTGTTCCAAAAATTGCAAATCCGCCCAACTGCCCAGAGCTTCGCCCAATTGAAAGGTAGTGGACTCTAATGTAAAGATATTTTCGAAGGAGTGGTAAGAATGCAAAAAAATTTACAAGACTTCTGACATAAGTGGAAGAGATCGTACCGTACTGTCGATGAAACAACTGTGCAAAATTTAATGAAGGGCCTTACGAAAAAAGTAAGAAATTTATATAGAAAAAAAAAAAATTGTTACTTAGTTTTTAGTTATTTATATTCTGAACACAAGCCGTTATTAACAAAAAACGAAAAAAGACCAAAAAAATTACTGGGTATTTTTTTATAACTAAAAAGCAAAACGTAAGTCTTTTCGGGGACAGTCCTTAGGTTAGGTAAGTTTTTGTTAACGGAGTAAGGAACGCCATTTATGATGATATCAGATGATTAATTTTTTAGTGTGGTTTTGATGTGGAAGAGTTTAGCCAACATCTCACTGAGGCGCTGCAAAATTCTTCCCTCTGTTGTTGCTAAAGATCGCGACAGCCTCTCGATGATGCTCTCCTTGATGCGCTCAGGTCTTCCCCGTGTCGTCATATATATTTACATCTTGAAAGCTTATATGAATCATTACTTTTCAAAAAGATCGTGGATCGTGTAGGCCAATATGTTGGCTAACCATTAGAGATGGTATGTCAACTTCAAACTTAAATTGCAGTTAAAATAAATGCCTTTGCATGATGGAACATTTTCATTTTTAAGAGACGTAACAGCAAATATCTGCAAAAATCTAAAAATAATCATCAACTGAACAGAACTTAAGGAATCGACACTTAAAACTTAAAGCGATACAAAACACCGATCCTATGCTACGGGCATTTATTTAAATGATAATTTAAAAAGTTTAAGAAAACATTTTTTCCAATGTGCCACACCAGCTCGTTGTACAATATAATTAATTGTTGCTGTTTTGTGTGTCGTCATATCACATTAGCATACGTACACCACTGTCTGCTGCTTTCACAGCTATCTTCGATCGTGTAGCGATCGTCTTCAGTCGTTGCTGTCAACTGTCAACAGTCAACTTAACACAGACCTGTCAAAAATGTCATACTCAGGTTCTTATGATTTTATCACATTGTTGTTGTACGGAGTATAAGGCAAAATTAAATGGTTAATGCCTTGGCGCCGCGCCAATGTCGTCGTCATTTAATGAACTCATAAAAATATCCTTACGAGCATGGGACTTTGAATGAAAACGGTATTTTAGTCAATTTGAAGTCACATCGAACAAGCCCATCCAGTGTGCACAAGATCGTTTGAAACAATAGTCGATCAATCAACGTTAGATAGCCTACATCAGATAAAAATCGATTGTATTGAAAGGCAAAGAATGCGATAAGGAAGCGTAAGCATCGTGGCTGTTTACTCAAAAATGTCTACATTTCAATCAAAAATTTAATTTTAAGTCAAAATCTAAAAGAAATTAGAGATATTTTGGATAACAAACAATATTTTTGTTTGGTTAACCTTTTTGAGGTAATGTTGATTAGGTCAATATATACGTCGGTCATTCTTTAAATACATTGATACTACACACATTGTCTATTTCTTTTTAAATAAATACATTTTTTTTCGCTGCTAACTGCAGACCGGCGGCATTGTAATCGGACGATCATGAACATGTTAAAAAATTATGCAAATGATGCATATATTGCAGGTTTGTTCCGGGAGTATCAAAGTGTTCGAAAGTTTTACTTTTTTCAATAACTTTTCCGGCGGGTATGCAAGAAAACTACACCAAAAATAATTAGCTGAATGAAACGGCCTCACACTTAGCTTAGCAGTGGTGATGCGCTTTGACTTTTACTGACTTTTTCAATACTTTTTTTGAAAAAGTTTTACGATATCTCGACTTCCTCAAAATGTTTCGACTTTTTTTTGTTTGATTTCTTTACACTTTACAAGAAAAATTGATTATGGGTACCGTAAAATAGCTCAAAAACCAAGCATAATTTTTTAAGATGCAAAAAAAAATTAAATGGTTTTCTAGCGTCTGCCTTTGATATATTGCTTTAAGAGCACAGTATAGATAAAGAAAATATAAATGACAAAAGTCCACACTGCCGCAATTGCGAATATGTAAAAAAATTCTATTAAAAAATTTCATAATTTTCTCCCAGATTTTCACTGTCTTCAGGATTACCCCAAGAAGCTGAAAACCTCTCTTTAATTGCATCGATATCTTGTTTTTTCGCCGAAATATCGTAAAGTCAAATTTTTCAGTTATTCTGCCGTCGAAGTTTTGGACGGTTTTAGTTTCATGTACATATATATGTAGATATATCCAAATATATGTTCAAAAACAACTACCCTCGAAAAAGCAGCGCTGAAATCGCCTGCCTTCTCTATATTTATATTTTTTATAAGTAATGGTATCAGTCAGCTAAGAGGCAGACGCGATAAAATGATTTGGAAATTAGTTTTTTTGCATGTTTTTAATGTTGCAACTAGGCAGAGGTTGTTTTTCTCGTTTCTTATGACACATTTTATATAATAATTATCGCAATCTGCCTGACGACAAAGTCACTTAAGCTTGTATACGCTTATAGGTATAATTGTAGATATGGATGTACGTATACATCAACATCTGCCTCTTGCATTTATCTGCTTTTCAATAAATTGTTTATGGTGCCATTCTTTAACAGTTTCAAAGGGCTCTCCATTAATAATGCAGAGGCAACGCAATGGCAGACATTGTTTTATTATTTATGTATATTATGTACTTAGAGCTTTATGATTTTCAATTTCTGCCGCACGATAAAATCATATACATATGTAGAAATTTAGGCCTCCGGCTCCCTAGCTATAGCGTAAGTTCAAGCAGACGATTTTCTTTTTTTGCTAACTCACTGCAGAGATTTTCTTTTATGTCTGGTGGTAGAAAAAAAAACTTAATAAAAATTGGTAGTATGAAGGAAAATATGATGTTTCATTTAGAGATACCTTTTTCAAAAACAAAAAATTCAATTCATCGGGTATACTTTATGAACATACAAAAGAACCATTCCTTACATTTATGTCTTAGAGATAATTTTCTTGAAATGTTGACCCCAACTGCAGCTAACATGACCCATTTTGAAGTTAAAATTTTCGATGATGCTTTCGAGCACTGCGAGTGGCATTTGGCGAATGACGCGAGTAATGTTGGCTTTAAATTTCATAAACGCACTGCAAAACGTACCCCTAAATGAATCATACTCTGAATTTATTTAAACATTTTTTTTTTTGCGGGATAATAAATGTTCCAAAGACGTTTGCAGAGAAATTTCCATTGGAAATGTGTGGTTCAAGTGCAACATTTGACCAGCAACAACGACGCCGTGCTAAGTGATAGCACCATATCTAACTTTGCATAAGTTGTTAAAGTTATTTATCAATAAATATGGTATGCTATATCAGAGTGAATATTTGCGTAATGCTAGTTATTACTTTCCATTCGTAATATTGACCCAATCAATGTGCCTTTTACTGAATAAACTCATGCACAATACTTTCACCCTTCTGTGATATTTTCATCCGTGCAGATTTTTTTTCTTTTTCTATCTTAACTTAAATTTCATGCCAGAGCTCAACCCCGATTTCAATCCTGATCTAAATTCCAACGACAATTAAAATTCATATTTCAATTCTTTCCAATACGTACGTTTAAAATGAAATACTGTACGCCCTCGATAAAGAGATATATGTTAGTATGCTTGAATAAAATATAGTGAGCAAAAAGAGTAGAGTGATTTGCATCGCTTAGTTTTTCATATCAATCTTTGTGTTGTTTACAACTTGATAGCGATATCTCTCAACATTTTCATACATTCCATGGTTATTTGTCAATAGCTTGCTCCCACGCGACAGTGCAAATTATAAATGTACCTACTATATGGCTATAAGTTGGAAGAGTTTTGAATTCTTTTAAAAGCTTTTGTTATTTTTGAACACTTTCTAGCTTTCTTTCAAAATTTTTTCTATTTTTCATTTCAGTTTTTTCAATATTTTTTGACTTTGTTCAAAATTTTCGGCATTATCAACAATTTTTCCAACATTTTTCGACTTTTTTACTATCAGCCGTGCTCACATTTTCGGAAACGCAAAAATATTGCGATTTACTTTTCAAATAGCAAATGTACATGCTCCGATTTTCGTAAATCGCAAGATGTTTCCGGTTTCAAATCGGAAGCTGTTGGGTCGGTGAAATGAAAAGTAAATTGCCATTTTCGTATAAATAAACAACAGACTAAAATCAACATTTTTTTTAATGTTCTTCTGTAATGTTTTAAAATAATTTTGGCATACTCAAAAACAAAATTCAGGTTGATTTCATTGTTTAAGTAAATAATTACTGGTCACACCTCAATTTTTAATGTTAAAAAATTTGTCAAAACAACAATAAGTTGCGATTTGCTTTTGAGCGATATGAGAAATGATAAATACAATTATCGATATGTCTGACAGAGACAACTAGATAACTAAAATTAACGAATTCCGGAGCACCTAAAAATGAAATCGTACGATTTGTACTAAAACGCAAATCGCAAAACTAAGTGTAAATGGGAGCACGGCTGTATAATTCGAATTTATGAGCTTACAACATTTTTCGACTTTTTCAATATTGGCTGACTTTTTCCAAAAGCATGCCACGACTTTTTCAATATATTACGATATTTTCCAATTTTTTTTTTTTTTTTTTTGAATTTATCAATATTCAAATATTTTAATATTGTTTGACTTATGAAAATTTTTGAACTTTTACAAAATATGCATACATATGGATTGTAAGATCTTTCGACTTTTTCAACATTTTCAAGCTTTTTCTCTTTCTTTTACTTTTTCAACACTTTTTGGGGTTTTCAATATTTTTCTACATGAGAAATTATATTTGCTCAGTTCACTCCCTACTAGCAAAAAAGATTTTATAGCTTCTTTTACCTTTTAAAGACAAGTAGAAAGACAACATATTATATTTATAGATTCTTTATAAGGGCTTTTAAGAGCCATTAGCCGCATGAAGTATAAAGACACTTTCCCCGCTTTGATGTCTCTCAAGAGACTCGGTAAGGCATCTTTCTGAGTTATTTAAAAGACATCTTGAAAACACTTAACAAAGATTTTCGGATTTATTATGTAAATTGAAGAACTTTATTATTTTTATTTTACTATCAAATTTTATTTTTACCTACGACTTACAAATTTGCAAAGTCAGTCTCGTACCCATGTCCCAGCATTCAAAAAGCTGCGCGCTACCTACTAGGCTACCTGGCATATATTATATTATTTGTCAAAGGTGAATCATATTTTTTTCGCCCTATCTCATATGTCTCTGAAAACGAGACGTCATGTTTCCCAAGTGACTTATATGGCTACAGTGATCAGACATAAGAGACATGCGGTCTCTTAATCATAATCTTATAGCATGTTCTAGCAAGACTTTATAACACCAAATATCGCTACAAAGTCAAAGAATCTTATTAAGTACGATACAAAGCTATTTTAAAGGTATCACTGTCTTGTAGCTGGGCATATGTCATCATAGCTTTTTTTTTATTTATTTATTATTATTATTGATAATTTTATACAACAATTTCAAATACAATTTTTACATTATTCACTTCAGCTAACCAATAATAATAAATCTACATTCAGTAGTTCCTAATGAACTAGTTTAGGATGCAGACGGTTAATATAAGATTGCTTTGATGCAACTAGAGCTACACTGAGAAAACAATATGTTTGAATATAACAAACGCATATTTCATATAGAGCAATTAAATATTTATTTGAGCCAAACATATTGTGTTTGGATCAAATAGTGGTAAGTGTTGGTTGAAGCATTTTATGTTTGACTTAATCAAATATTTGATTGCTCTATATGAAATATACGTCTGTTATATCCAAACATATTGTTTTCTTAGTGTACTATCAATAATGCGAATGATTTTTTTAGTAAATTTTTATTTTTCTTACGCTTCTGTTCCTTTGTTTTTCTGTTGTTCGTAGTTAGTTCCTGCTATCGAATTAACACAGTAAAATAACGCAATGATGATGGTAACAGCAACAGCACGAACATTGCGATTAGGATGGGATAGAGTTATCAGACTCTACTTGCAAATTGTTGTAGGGCATAGCTATGACTCGCAGTGTTATAATCGTTGCTGAAATAAAAAAAAATAAAAATAAAATAAAAATAAAAACAGAATACACAGCAACGCAGTGTCGTCAAATCAAAAGTTTTCCCTCCAGTGAACAATTGCTCATCGAGTTGGAAAAGGAATTGGAAATGTCACTACAGTGCAAGGGACCTGTATGACTGGTACAATAGATCAGCTTGAACGCTGACGTTGACTATATGTACATACAGTGCCTGAGCTTAGTTCCAGTGTATATGTGTGTGTGTTTGCCTGAATTATACGTCCAGTCCGTGTTAAGTTCTGCTGAGAAGAAATATCTACAATACATTGTAGCATAAAAATTTCTTTTAAAAATGCTGCATTGCCAGCTTAATATTGTTGCCGAATGTTTAAGTTACATCAATAATTCTTCTAAGTGAAAATATATTTATATTTCTAAGTGAAATATATTTTTTTCCAAAAATAGAGCAAATATAAAGGACATACCAGACAGACGAACCTTTTTAAGAATATTTTCAAAATGCGCAAAAATAGTGAAAAAACCTTCGAAAAAAAAATGAAAAAATACAATTTTCTGTGACTCCCCCGAATTGCAACATAACTCAAATATTAAGAAATTTTCCAAACACCCCCTCCCATGGACCCATGCTCATGACACTATTTTTCTTTTTCATTTTAGCATTAGCAGAAATTCGGTAAGTGTACGTATTGGCCTGACTTCAACAACTCTATTTAATTAACATTTTTTACCATATGTATGCGTGTGTATGACACAATCTATTCTCAGCATCAATTCAGATAGAGGTCGACAGTAACACCGCAAGAAAATGCACGTACAATGATGAAGTTACGCCTCTATGTACATTGACACAAGCCAAATGAACGTGTGGAAAATCAACAGACATTCCTGGAGTCTTTGAAAATGAAGGGAGTTTACGTTTTCTGCCTGTTTTATGGAACCTTTGCATTATGAACATTTGAGTGATTTTGAATTAATAAAAATTAAGGAAACATTTATTATGTTTATTTTTCTTTATTGCTCTATTATATTTGTCGTTTCGTTTTTGTATTTTTTCCGTGTTCATGGCCCATTGTTGTGTTTAGCACAAGATAAACGCAAGTAACCGCCCTCTCTAATTTACAAAAAAAGGATTTCAGATTTCAGCTTATTATTTTTATTTCTGTTCTGTGCTGTGCTGTTCCGTTCGGTTATGTTCTTTTCTATGAATCGCACTCGTCTGCTCGCGCACTTTCCTATGCCATTTTTTAATGATGTACTTTTTTAAACCCTCTCGACTGGGCGCACTGTGCCCAGGATCTGTGCGTTTTTCAGCTTATGTGCACCCAAGCGTAGCAAGTTGCGTTTCGAATTAATGCAATTCGGTTCATTTTTGTGCAACTTTTTTCCACGCTTTCGCACAATAACAATTATCAGGATATATCGGAAAACAACAGATGAACTATGTAGGCTAGGCTACGACGATTGCCAGAGTGTTATGTGTCAGAGACAGTGTGGTAACGTCGCTTCCTGTTAAGTCAAGTGTAACATAGCTTATTAAAACTAACATACACATTTTACGGGTCCATTCATCACTTCGTCCGCTCTGCGCGCCCCGTATTTAAAGATGCCATGAGCTTGCAGTAAAACGTAAATAATTTTTTTGAAATTAAGGAATTGCAAAGGAATAGAAAACAAAAAGTCCACATGAAATCAACTGATTGTGAGTATTTTCTACAATTGCCTGGCTCTATTGCGTGTTCTACAAGCCTATAACGCTGATAAACAGGGTTTAAGTAAGCTTGGAATTGCGACACTCCCGCCTCACATAGACAACAGAAGTCCATGGCGTTGCCGCAGAATCTTTGCACTTAATAAAGTAGATTCCAGCATTTGCATTGTGAATTTTAGATGTTGCGCAGATGGTACTCGTTTTTGAAAGCTATATCAGAGGTGTGAAAAATAGTTGACTAAGGTACATGCTTCATTCTGCTTCACTGGGCTCGTCCATTAGTTTTCATATAATAAGCCTTAAGCCTGCTCGAATGGCATGATATTCTATTGGACAGTGCCCAGTAGCAACTCTGATCTGATCTGATCAGTACTCGCTCCGCGAAAGGGAAAAAATGTTTTGTGAACAGAGATTTCAAATTATTTTTCTTGTTTTCTTTGGAAATACTGATGTTATTCAGCGACCCAGGTATGAGCCTTAAGTGCTTACTGAAGATTCGAATTATGCAACCCCAAAAATTGTACATGATTTGTAAATGAAACCTCAAAGAACCTTTCCAAAAAATTTATTAAACTTCAAAAAAACTTATTCAATTTTTGGGGATCTTTTATCAAAAGCAAACTCTCTCTCTCTCTCTTGGAGTCCCTCTAATGTCATCTTTGATCCCGTCAAGTTCACTGTGATGAAATTATAAGCACAAAAAAAATCAATATTACAAAATCCTTCTCGGGCACTGTCTGCAGCACCTTGCTTAGAATTCTCGGGCTCCTAGGTTGAACACATCGTGTAGAAGGATTTTTCGAAAATAAACCTGCAATACGAAGACCAATTTAGTCTAATCAAATATTGCGATTATGTCTTATCTGGAGATTTATATCTTTATGTAAAAATCAATACATAATTTTAAAAATAATATACATATTATAATTTTAAGGAAACATGTAACGCAAATGTAAGATATAAATTTTTGGTATATTCATAGCTTATTTGCCTTAGATTATAACTTTCAATGCTAAGCAAAGCCATAAAGTTCTATAATGGAGATTCGAAGCCTCTTTTTGTTCAACTTCAATTATGAAAATGACCTTTCTCCAGTGCTGTTTGTGACCATAAATGACAGGTTTATTCTTAGAACGACCTCGATATTACGAAAAAAAAATTGCCAACGTTATTTTCAAGCAGAAGTTTATGCATCTACCGCTCCTGACTAATGAGTTTTTCATTTTCCTCATCATCTTTTTTAACGTCGTAGTAAAAAGCCTTGAAGAATCAGTTCATTTCCCAATAGATCGTACAAGTCCTCGTCACATGTTTTTTCGTACTAAATTTTCAGCTGTAGCAACTATCACTTCATTAGTAAGTTTAACCAACTCATTGAAAAACCCATAACGGTTATGCTTCTGTCGCGAAGAAGAAGCGATCCATGAAATTATATCCAATTAAGGTGCATCTACACGCCTTGCGATATTGAGGCAGCTTTTTCCCAATGGTTTGAGTCACGAAATGTCACAGTGACATTTGTGTTAAACACTATAAAACCTCAGCGCAGACGATTATGGGCGCGTCCAGTCATAACGGGTCACCAGGAGCGCTCTGCGCAATTTTCGCACAAGATCGCTGTGTTCAACTCGCTCATAATCACAGGAAAGTGGCTTGAAAATAATAAAAATTACGAGTCAAAAGACTTTGAACTGCTCTTTGCGATGGTGTCATCAGTATTTATCATAACAAAACCTATTTTTCCCGGAACGTTTAGGACGTTTCTTTGGAAACCTCCGCAAGTTTTTTAAATAAGATATATATGAAACGAAAGAACGATATATCAGCAATTCTTCCATAAATTTCCAGAATGGGAAAGCAAGAAATGCGTAAATGAAAAGCAAATAAAGATGTTTTTAAAAATTTAAGGCGTTTTGTGGCTTGTTCCCTCGTTAACTTCAAAATTCTATTCATGGACCACTTCAAAGTTTTTAGTGAATAATTTAAAATTTGAAGCATTTTTACGATTTATAATGAACTTTTTATTTTGTATCATTAATTTTTTTTATATTTACCTATAAAGGGCCCTTTTCTAATTTTTAACACCGGTTCCCACAAAGTCTGAATCTGGCGCTGATTTTAGTACTCTGAGTCTTTCAACCTTACAGGTCTTATATGTCAATCTTTTGGCGAAAGCATCAATTGGAAATGCAAAGAAATGTAGGATGGTGTTAAGCATAAGTAGTACTCAATGCGCCGGTTATGACAATACATACTACCAGTGACGTATCCATGATTTTATTTCTGGGGGGGGGGGTAGTGGATTTCAGATTTTTTGTGTATATTCTTTGCAAAATCGTTTCTATATAGTGTCCGTCAAAATATTTTTTCAGGGGGGGGGGGGTTCTATCCCCTAGCATCCCCCCTAGATACGACCCTGCATACTACAGGTCTTTCTGACCGATTAATCGTGTACAAAGTAACATATCTTTTAAGCAAATATTCAAATACAAGTCGTATATTTTCAAATTTATTCAAAACTATTTTATTTTCTGAGATGAGGTGAGATGAGAACCAGATGAGTAATTCGTGTTAATAAAATTATCGCTGTATAGATCCAGAAAGATATTTCCGATGGTTAAGACCCCAAAGTACGTGGTTCGTTAGAGTTTTTTGCTTGCATAAATGCATTATAAGCCTACCGAAAATGGCTCTCGATTTGAACGTCAGCATAGTTTTCGGACCAGTATTGTAACTAAAAATTTGACCTCAGTTTTTGAAGCTATGACAGTTTTGTTAATCTTCAGTTCTCTATACTTTGGAAATTTGTATGGGGAGTTCAAATTTATTCGGTCCGTTTTCAAAATAAGACTCTGACTATAGTAAAGTTTTATGTAGTGACAGCTGATTTCTGTGGTTTTAGATAGTTTAGACATTTGTCGATATCATTCAGCTTATATTTCCTACAAAACGTTGACTTTTACGGTGTCGAAAATGTCGAATGTTGTGATAACTAAACAGCATTTGCGGGAAGTTTTAGTTTTTTGTTTTAATTGGAAAAAAAATTCAGCTGAAGCACATCGTATGCTTGTGAAAGTTTACGGTGACAATACTGAAACTGATAAGTCATTTAGTGTATGGTTTCGGCGCTTCAAAAGTGGTGATTTCAACGTTGAAGATAACCCTCGCTCGGGGCAGCAGAAAAAAAAAATTATGAATATATGATATATGATAAATTAAAGGAATTACTCGATGAAGATCCGCTGCAACCTGGTGATTCCATTACGGGCGATCGGTACAGACTTCAATTAATTCGTTTGAGTTGGTCATTACGAGAAAAACGAACGGCATATGAGCAAAATCTTAGTAAAGTTATTGTTCTGCATGAAAACGTTCGACCTCACGTAGCAAAAGCTGTCAAAAAATTTTTGGAAACGATCAAGTGAGATATTTTACTTTATTCGTCGAGCTCTCCGGACATTTCTCCTGCTGATTATTGGTTGATACGAATGCAATGTGGTTTGGCAGGTCACTTCTTTCGAAGAAATTCAAATTGGCTTCAAACTTAGATCGCCTCCAAAGACGAAAATTTTTTCCAAGATGGGATTCCATAATTGCCTGAGAGTTGGGAAAAAGTCGTAAGCAGCGATGGACAATATTTTGATTAATTTGCCTTTAAAAAAAAAGCATTTTTTTCACTAAAAAACGGACCGAATTAATTTGCATATACTTTGTAGTGAATAGTACTAATTTGGTTGTTCGTGGAGTGCTACAGTATGCTTCTCATTTCCAGTGACGGACTTAGGCTTGCTGCCGCCCTAGGCCCCATTCGATGTGCCGCCCTTTTTAAAAAATAAATTTCAATAATTTTGATCAAATATTTTTATTTAAAAATAACTTTATTTATGGAAATAGAATTTTTTAATATAGCTAATAAACATCACAAATAAATAAGTTATAAACTTCAGACCGATAAATAATAAATATTTTTTTTAATATTAATCAATTTGAAAATTTCTTTTTCCTGGCTTTGGTCCATGCTTGCACGTAAATAGGTTTTTACCCTTTTTAGAGTAGAAAAAGTTTTTTCTCCTGAACAATTCGTAGCCGGAATACTCAAAAAAATACGGAGAGCAATGTCCACATTAGGATAAACGTCTCGAAGACTCCGTGAAAGCAATACATTGCATATTTTAGTTTCAAAACGCTTCATTCACGTGAGATTAATCTCACTAAAAAAATAAAAAAGTAAAGAACATTACTCGATGAACACTATGATTAATCTGTTAAAAAATTAACATCTTACCCATACAAATTGAGAAGTAAATTAATTAATTGAATTATAATAATTGCCGCCCTTCAAATTATGCCGCCCTAGGCTCGGGTCTCACGGGCCTAAGCCTAAATCAGTCACTTCTCATTTCTAAGAGTGCAACTGCCAGCTACTTCAAACTTAATGCGAAATTTACCCTTAACTTAGATAACTATATTATTGGTGCAGGCTACGTCTTCAACACGTTTTGGACGGACTATATGCAATGTAGGATCAACTGTGAGTTCTACATTAATGGGTCTATTATTGAGCAGTGTTCTGCAAAGCAAACGAATTCATAGATCACAACGTTCACTTCTCGGTATTATCACAGTAGTCAGGGGCGGACTAAGGTCATCTGCCGCCCTAGGCAGTTGCGATTTTGCCACCTCAGACAGCAGCCTAATTTCTGTTATTGATTAATGAATTGACCTTGAAAATGCATGAACTTGTACATTTGGAAAATATGTACAATTCAAAAAGGTGAGAGTGATTAATTAGGAGAAATTAATTCTAATGTTTTCAATGTTTGTTTACAGTTGTTTATACATGTTTTTGTAGCTCGCGTCACATGTTCTTACGTCGCGCTTTACGAAGCGCGAAGTCATTTATTATTTCATCGCACTCTATGTGACGCAAAACTTCTGCTTCTATAGTCAACAAGGCCAAAGAATTCAAGCGATTTTGTCCAATAGTTGATCTAAAATAATTTTTAACTCGTTTCAAACAAGAAAACGATCTCTCACCGCTGCAGTTTGTGACAGCTAAGGAAAGAAAAATTCTGAAAGCAATGTCGACATTTGGAAAAACTGCGTCAAAATCTTTACTTCTGAAAAATTTGAAAGTTTCAATGGGTGTGACTGTTTTTGAATCCAGATCACATGCAAGATATGCTTTGAAATGAATCAATTCATCATCCAATGAAGTCTCCAAATCTTCATTGAATGCTTCTTGTAAAATTTTTGCTTTTTCCCGGATGTCAGCATTATTCAAGTTTCTCAAATCAATCAAAACAGCAAATTTTTCGTAAACTTCTTCATATTTTCGGCACCTTTCCCGTAATTCAATTAACAAATTGTCAAAGATGACATTGTATGTGTTGACTCTAAAGTCATCTTTCCCAAGCAATGTTACTTAAAAGTAGCATTTTGTCTAGTGTAAACGGTCGGAATTTGCCGCCCCTAAAAATTTGCCGCCCTAGGCAGCTGCCTATGTTGCCTATTAGGTAAATCCGCCCCTGACAGTAGTGCTTTTTTATTATGAAATGTTTTTCAACATTTTCCGACTTCTTCAAGAGTTTTGGCTTTTCCTTACATTTTAAGACATTTTCAATATTGTTTGATTTCTCGACTTATTATCTGTTTTGAATTTTTCAACATTTTTGAACATTTTTCAAGATTTTTCAAAATTTTTCACCATTTTTTTTTTAACTTATCCAATTTGCTCTACGTTTTTCGAGTGCTGTAAAACCATTCATCTTTTTCAACCTTTTTTTTTAGCTTCGTTTCACCCTAATGCACAGCATGAAGGCAGAGAAGTGTCTGCCATTTAACAGTTTTTGTTTTTAAGTTTTATTTGCTTCGTTGCAGGCATCAACATCATATTACAACAACACAATGGAAGAACAAAAAAAAAAAATAAAGCATTGGACATGCATTTGAAAGTTCACAAAGCCATGTCCGGACAAGCGGCTTGAAAATCTACAATAACAAATAAGGAAGCCAACAACAACAACGCAATTCCATTTGTTTCTCTTGATACAACAAAACTTACACTTTAATACGCGGGAGTTTTGTTTGGAATGGCAAGTGTTGTTGACAGAAATTGTTTTTGTCGTTGTCGTTGCCATTGTTGTCACTGGCATTTGAAGACAGCCTATCAGTCATACATGAAATCTTGCTACGTGTAATTGTTGTTGTTGTAATGATTTGTCTCTTTTCATTGATGATGTTAATATATATTGCCTATAGCGGTGTATTGCCGCGCAGTGATACTTTATGAATTGGCAGCCAAGTCACACAAGCGGGATTCAACCTCATCGTAAGGAAACTTTTTTGGTAAAGAAAACAATGTGTTTCCAGCTGCTTTACTTTTGTTTGCAGTTATATTCTCTTATTTGTGGCACACATTTCGAAATGTTGAGCCGAAAACACTTTGTCGATTTTTTGGAGAAACCATATCTTGAGAACTAACCACCGATAGTCAGATAGTCATGCTGCTATTAAATCTCTAGCATCAGTCTTCTTAAACGCACTAGTAACCCAGATATGTCACTGGTCTCGTAATGAGTTGGACAGTAATGACAATTTCAAAGCAGATGAGTTTGCTAGGCAGTGAACTACTTTATAAAATTCTCAGTACAAGGAAGATGTTGACAACTTGCAAATTGCTGTTGAAAGATGATATGTTAACACAAGATGAGCCCAAGGGTACATTAGTAATACACGAAGAAAACACTAGCTCAAATTTTAGCAAACAACTAGTAAAGGTGTTATCTTCGGCCAGGCCAAAACTAACATACCCTACACTACATTAAAAGTACTATTTAAATAAATGTTAAAAAAATTTTGAGGAGGTTGAATAAGTCGAAAATAATGTAAGAAGGTTCAAAAATATTGGAAAGTGTTGGAAAAAACTGAAAATGTCAAAAGAATATGGGAAATGTTGAAAAAAATAAAATAGAAATGAAAAACACGAAATATGTCACGCCCACTCCTACAATTCCGCCCACTTTTGTTTCAATAAATGATATTCGTGATTAACATGATCAAACCAAATTTTAGCACAACAGTTTGTATAGTTTGCGATATGTGCCGTAATTATTCTTAAAATTTAGGGCGGTGACACACCCACTGGTACAATAAAGTCAAATTTTGATCAGAAGTAGCCTTCCATAAACAAACCTCTTACACCAAATTTCAGTATGATTGCTCATTTATTTCGATAGTTATGCCTTTTAATGTATTTTCATTTTATGGGAGGTGCCACGCGCACTGTTGCTATTTCAAAAGCTTTTGATTCATATATACCTATTAACCAGTAAACCACTTTTATCAAATTCCAGATCGATTGCTCCAATAGTTCACTTAAAATAGCACTTACAACTTTATGTGAATGAGGGAGGTGCCACGCCCACTGATGCAATCTTGTCAAGTTTCATTTAATTCTGAAGCTTATAGTAACCGACACCTCTACACAAAATTTTATGAAAATTACTCTCATAGCACACTATCTATAGCATTAAACATATTTCGCTTATATGGGAGGTGCCACACCCACCGGCGCAATTGTGCCAAAATTTTGCAAGAAGACACCTTTTAGCAAGTGTATCCGCCATATTAAATTTCATAACGATTGCGTTGTTAGTTCTCTTTTTATAACGTTTATAAATATTGTAGGCTATGCCACGCCCTTAAAATAAATTTTTCAGTATATTGACGTGGCTTGTATTGTTGACTACTTTCAGTGGTATCATCCCTAAAATTTTAATGAAAATCGTATGTGCCATTTTGGAGTTATACGAAATCCAAATTTTTAATTGTTAAGAAGTGCCACGCCCTTTTTTACAATTCTGCCCACTTTATGCGTAATTCAAGATTCATAAGATTTGTATTCGTTTACCAAATTTTATCACAATATCTTGCACGGTTTATGAGCTATGGCGTTATAAAAGTTAAAATTTAGGGCTGTGCCACGCCTCTTAAAGAGCCTTTGCAAACTTAAAACCTAGCCTAATCTTAATGTTGTTCTCATATTCACCAAATCACCAATTTTCATCAAAATCGCAGCAACTTTTTTTCAAAATGAACTTGGGTATATTTACATAGAGTATGGGCGGAAGGCGTGGCTGTGAACCGATTTCGCTCATTTTTATATGCTGGCAGCTTGCAAGAAGATGTGATCTGTGTGCCAAATTTCATTGAATTAGCTTGCTTAGGTTTTGCGTAAACCTGATTTCAACAGACAGACACACAGACAGACACACAGACAGACAGACAGACGGACGGACACAGCTATATCGACTCAGGTGGTGACGCTGATCAAGAATATATGTACTTTTCCATACCTGCCACGCCCCCTTCTATGCGTTACAAACGGAATGACAAAGTGAATATACCCTCTGTGTAGGGTATAATTAAAAGCAGAGAAGAAATATTACTCTTTTACAGTAATAAATAAGAAATCATTATGAAAAATTCTATTCTAGTTTGTAATTTATTTAATTTTACATTTTTTATTATGTGGATATTAAAAAATAATTTTCTTCATTTTATTTATCACCTAAAACTTGGAAATTATACAAAGAATTTATTAAATTTGAATAAATTGTGACATAGAATTTTTTCTAAAGCGCTCATCAATGTGAGCATATTTCATATTGTAATTTATGATTCCCGCTTTATAATTTATAAAAAGTAGCTATAGAAAAATTATTTTATAGAAAATAATGTTTACAAAATCTTATGTTATAAAGTATGATTGAATTAATTCATATACATGCATATTAATATTTTAAATAAGTGATTTTTATTATATTGAATTTCATTTCTCTGTAGAGTAGAGTAGGGTTTTATCGCACTGTGTTTTGTTTCCTATGATTCGTAACTGGTCAATGCAAAGAATTAAATATAGTGTGCTTGTAGACTCTTTAACATCGGCTAACAAAGCTTACTGAAGATGTGACGTAGCTGTCACTGAAACTAGTATAAGCAGCTGGTAGCCCATTTTTTGTTCCTTTACAATTGTTGGAGTTATTTTCCAACAATTAATGCATTTTGCACTTGTAATTTTTTTGTTGTTTTTGCACTAAATGTACTGAACATAAAAGTTCTATAAAGTATATAAAAATTACATAACTGATGTAATAAAATCTAAAAATCAACTTCTGTTATTAATTATTTCATCATACAAATTTTACAATGTACTTTTTAATAATATTACATCTCTTAACGAAAAAATAGTACAGTCCTTTTAAAATTCAATAAATTATATCAGTAATTTAGTACGTGAATTTAGTTATATTAAAATCTATTTTGTAAAAATTTAAAACTTGCATTCGAAAAATTGTTGAGAACGATGATGCAATTTTTATATTATGCTTAGCAATTTTTGTTAGAAACTCGAACCGTTTCTAGATTACTAAAAATTCTACTAAAATATTTCTGTAATTTTGATTAAAATTTACAAGAATTTCGAGCTCTTGTTTTTTCCGTGTACATCAAGGCAAGTCTGGCCGAAATATGTTGCTAAGCTCTCTCTAGAACTGATATCCTGCACTAGACATAGTGTCTCATCAGTTGTTGAAGTCATAAATGGCCACTGCCTCATTCGCAGACATGCGGCAAGATTAGCTGTTTAATAGTTTGACTTCTGTAAAAGTTGTAGGGATGTGGAGGAGAAGGAAAATTTTAAACATTATATTACCTCCTGTCCCGATCTTCCCAAAAAACGACACAAAATAATTGACTCGCTTTTATATGATGATTTTTTAGTATAGATCAGCTACGCAGTTTTATTACAAAATTTATTTGGTTCAATGAGAGGGTATAGTTAAATACCCCTGCTGTTTCACAATGGCTCTTTATTTGGTCTAAACGAATCAGTACTTAAACTGACTGCCAGTCCTACTAGCTAAATGGCAGGTCTTTGAAATCTTTGTAGAAATACCATATAATAAAAATATAGTTTTAATTTTAAATCTCACAAAAAAAATTAGCTAGCTCTCAGTTGTTGCACACGAGCGTTGTCAAAAACATTAATGACGGAGTGTTCGGAGAATTGAACCCCGAATTATTTTAACATACACTAAATGAACCAATGCTCTGAAGTATTTGGATGTCAAAATATGTCCGGGCTTAGGTTAGGTTAGGTAGGAGTGGCAGTCAGCTATGAAAAAACGACTCACTTAGACCAATTGTGATCCATTGTGATACCACAGGGTGTTTGACTATACTCTCTCGTCGAACCAACCAGATTTCATAATGAAACTAAATAGCTGACCTATACTGACATGTCTAAGGTCATCCAGATCATTAAATAAAAACGACCCAAGTGCTTTGTGGCGTTTTCTAGCAAGTGCGCAACAGGACCAGAGAATATGTTTAATATTTTCCTCTTCCTCCACATCTCCACAACTTCTACAGAAGTCAAAGGACCTAACACCATGTCTGCCGATGAGGCATTGGCCAGTTATGACTGCGACAACTGACGAGACACTATGTCTAGTGCGCGAAAATTAGTTCTGACGAACGCTTAGCATCCCATTTCGGCCATATTTTCCTAGTTATATTACAAGTTGACCCTTGAGTCCATCTTTTATTAGCATTTTTAACCATTTCTACTTTAAGCAGAAACTTGCAGGTAGCAAGTGACATGCCAACACCTTCCTTGTCCTGAGGAATTTGTGCAGTAGTCCCCTGCCTAGGAAGTTCATCCGCTTTGCAATTGCCGTCAATGCTCCTATGCCCAGGCACCCAGATAAGAGACGAGCGACATTGTTGGGCCTATGTCCGGGTTCAATAAGTGACATTTATCATGGGTCCTTAAGTCAGTATAGAAAATATGGAAAAACTCGACCAAATTGAGTAATGTTAATTAACTTGAAAAGTGCTATCGTTTCAAGTTGAAAAGTTCAATAAATGTTGAAAAATTTTGAAGAGGTTGAAAAATATTGAAACAGTCTAAAAAGTTGAAAAATTTAAAATTTTTGAAATGCTGACAAGTGTCGATAAAATGAAATGTTAAAAAATATGTTAAAAAATTCAAAAGAATGTTAAAAATGTCGAAAAATGTTCAGAAAGTCAAAGCATTCGTAAAATGTTGACAGAGTTGAAAAAAACTGAAGAAGTCAAAAAATGTTGAAAAAGTAGCAACATGCTAAGCATCTCGAAAAATGTTGAAGTAGACAAGCAATGTTGATGAAGTCAAACAATGTTCAAAAAGTCGCAAATTCTTGAGAAATTTAAAAACTATTTAAAATCGAATAGTGTTGAACCAGTCAAAAGTTTTTGAAATTGTTGAAAAATATTGAAACTTTCGACAGAGGTTGAAAAAGCTGAACAATGATGAAAAAGTCGAAAACATTGAAAGTGTTGAAAAATTTTGGTGAATTCGAAGAATGTTGTCAAGTCGGAAATGTTAACAGAGCTGTAAAATGTTCAAAATGTCGAAGAATGTTAACAAAGTCAAAGCATGTTAGAAAAAACGAAGCCGTCGAGTAAATCGACGTGTAAAAAGTTTAAAGTTTATTAATTCATTCTAAAGTAATAAATTATAGCAAAAATGTTGCTTTTAAGTGATAACGACAAAGACCTTCCGCTCAAAATGTTGAATGTGTCGAATAATGTTGAAAAAGTCGACATATATTGCATATCGAAAATGTTGAGAGTTGCTAAATACTGTAAAAATCGACACATGTTGAAGAAGTCAAAAATGTTAAGGAAGTCGATAGATTTTGGAGAACTTGAAAAATGTTGAAAATCCAAAAATGTTGAAATGTCAAAAATGTTGAATAAGTTCAAAAATGTTGAATAATATCGCAAAATATTGAAAAAGTTGAAAATATTTAATAAGTCGGATATTGTCGAGAAATTTTAGAATAGTTGAAAAATATTTATATAGTCGAAAAATATTGAAACATACTGTAAGATGTTGAATACAAGTCGCAAAATGTTGAAAAGTTCGTAAAAATGTTAAATGAGGTTAAATATATTTAAAATGTTCAAAAACGTTGAATAATTCTAAAGTTGATAAGAACATATGTGGGTCGGTCGAAACATGTACATTAGGGTGGTTCAGACATACATTGAAAAAATTAAAGTTGCTGCAAACTTCGCTCCCCGGGTACCAAAAGTTTCGTACTGATGTCAATGAGAACCATGTACAATTTGGTCTATTTTGGAAAACATTTGATGGACCCGTCACCGTTTTGAAAACTAGAAAATGATCCTTAATCTATCGAGTATCATTAATATCTCCCCAAAGCTGCCGCCTAGAGGGATCTTATTGGCATCAATACGAAACTTTCGGTACCCTGGAGCGAAGTTTGAAACAACTTTAGTATTTTGAACCACTCTAATGTACATATGTTGAAAATGTCGAGAAATGTTTAAGAAAATCGAGAAATGTTGAACAATGCTGAGAGATTTCACAAATGTAAAAAAGTTGAAAAATCGAAAAGGTGGAATAAGTTGCTCAAAGTTGCAGAAGTCTTAAAGTGTTTGATTGATTGATTTGATCCTTTGTACTAAATTGTCAATTATGTTCAATTTTTTGCGTAATGCCACGCGTTTAACAAATTCGTATCTCACTGATAGATCACAAGCATGGTGCTGTTTCAAATTTTTTGCCTGTAGTCCGTGGAGTGCCCCAGGGTTCTATACTGGAACGACTTCTATTCTCAGCTGAGTGTTTTACAAAACTTTAGCATTCATATGCATGCAGGCAATGTACAACTTTACGTTTGCTGTCCCAAAAACGATCTTGAAAGTTGTATCGCCAATTTGAATGGAGATTTAAGAAGAATCAACGTTTGGGCAACTGCCAATGGCCTTTGCTTCAAGCCAAATAAATCAAAATGCTTAATTATTTGCAAGAAACTTAATAAAATCCTAACAATACTTAATATCATTATTAATGGTTTATATATTGAAGATGAATTGAACAATCATGTCAATATTACGGTAGGAAAAATGTTCGGTATGCTACGAAACTTATGGGCTGCACAATATTTCACCCCGCTTAAAATTAGAATGCTGCTGGTCAAAACTTATCTCGTGCCAACCTTACTGTACGGATACGAAATCTGAATCAATAACATCGCTCGCTATGTTCATGGACTAAAACGAAGAGATCACGTATCGCATTATACAAAGAAAATTTTTGGCTTAACTTTTGATAATTTATTGCACTTCAAAGCGCTTGTATTTATACAAAAAACTGAAGTTTTAAAGTCAAAACGTGGTAATAACTTAATTCGACCGAAGTATGCCAGTCTATCATCCGAACGGCAGTACTTTGTCAATTCCATACGTCTTTGGAACACACTTTCGCCCGACTTCCAGCGTATATGCAATACAGCAGAATTCAAATCTAAACCATATAAATTCTTGTCTTCAGAGTAGTTTCTGCAATTTAATGGTTTATTATTTAGTTTCATTGTGATTTAATTTAATTTATCAATATTTTTTAATCGCTTTTCATTTAAGTGTGATCTCATCGCATTAATTTTTATAATGTTTGTAACAAACCTCACCTACGTTTCTACCATTGCAGCTGGACTGCAGGCGAATTTTTTCCCAAATATGTTTTGGTGTCTTATCCTTTTACAAGCGATTAGGTCGCACAACATATTGCTGTCCGTTGTTCTCATGTCTGTTTAATCTTTAATCTTTTTATTTTAATTTATTTTGTCAATCATATTTCATTAATATATTTACATTTGTATTAATTTTAATTAAATTTTTATGAACATTATACTTTATACACATGTGTTATCTTTCAATACCTTACACCGCGTTAACAATTAAAGTGCCCGTGAGTCCTAAACTTTTGATATTATTCGAACTTGCATGAAAATGTATATATTTTAAATCCAAATATTCCAAGCATAGCAAAGATCTATAGATCTAAAAATACCTATAGGTATTCAATAATTTCTAAAAAATTTAAGAATTCGACGATTTTTGTGTTATCAAATATGTCCCACAAAAAAAATTTTTTCCCACAAAAGTTTTTTTTTCCCCAATTTTAAGTAAACATTTTTTTTATTTTTAAAACGACGGAAATGGCTTAGGTACGACCTTGCTCCCATAAAAAGTATCGTTATCTGCTCACTAGTTCGACGCACAAACAAGCGAAAAACAATTCGCAGAATTTCAACTATCGACGCATAGCGTCAAATGAAAACAAAAACAACAGACAAAAGCATTAGCGACGGTATTTGTAGTGCAATTTGTTTCTTTTTGTGCTGCTGGCGAATTTGGAAATCAAAGCAAAAAAACTTTAAAATTTCGTTTTTTATTGCTCGGTTTTGTTGTTGCGCCCTTTTGCTAGATTTCCATGCCCACCGCTGCTGTAGTGTATATTTTGCTTTACATTAAAAAAAAAAATGTAGGCAAATTGCACTGAAGATTACGCCCATAAATTATGTTTATTGCTATAGTTGATGTTATTAAAATTATTTAACCCTAAAAGTATGCAACACATTATTTTCACATAACGAAAATTTGCATGGAAATTCACGTGACCTTTTTCAATAAACTTATAAAGTTATAAAGTTGTTCAGTTTGCGCAAATTTGCACAATCTTTAAGAGAGTTTGGTTCATTTTCTCGAAGACAAAATAAATCGGTCCACCGTCCGCATTCTGATTAGCTTATTATGCTCTTTCACTGCAAAAAATATTATATTTTTGTAGAATTTTCCTTTAGAGTCCGGGAGGTCGCGTTGCATTTTCCAAAGGAATATTCTTCAATTTAATTTTTTTTTGCAAATTATAGTTTAAGTATAGCTGATACTTGAAATAAACGTAGTCAGAAGAATCGTGGTTATCCTGGTTGTGAGAGACCGACAAAAAATATTTTGCGTTATAACTCGGAAACTAAGCCACAAGTATAAAAATATGTCAGGAACAATGTTTTAGAGCAGAAAAAAACCACATGAATCTCATGTCCGAAAAATCCCCAATTGACAATATTCGACACACTTGTCATCGTTTTCAAAATTCCAATAAATACTGTGATTTTGAGCAAAAATAGATATTTTGGGCGAAAAATGTGGTTTTCAGATTTCAACGAAACTTTCAATAAAAACCGTATTTTTTCGATAATGACGATGGCCATTAATAATATTAAAACTATGAAAAGTGTGTCAAATGGTTTTGTTTGGTGATTTTCCGGACATGAAATCGATGTGGTTCTTTCTGTTCTATAACATTGGTTCCAACATATTTTTAAACTTGTGACATACTTTTCTAGTTATTGCACAAAGATTTTTTTTGCCAGCCTCTCACAAGCAGGCTCACTGGTCGCAGACTGTCGCTTATTTCGAGTATCATGAAAAATGCAACGCCACCTCCCGGACTAATGTGTTTTCTTCACATTTAACTTTTCTGTGCCTTAAAACAAACATTCTCATCTGAATTTTTGTTTTTCGTCAGCTAGAAGTATTTAGATGTTCTAAATAACATTTTTATCCAACAATAAATTTCATTTCGCAACTAATTTCTGCGAAAAATTTCCTACGGTGCAGCCTCTATTCTGTCACCAACATACTCGACCGCTGATAAGGATCATCACATAAATGACCGACTATGAAACGCTCAATTGCGTATTCCACGGAGCAGGCATGATGTTTATAAGTCGTTATGAATATTGAATATTATTCAAAAAATGACTAAAAGTACTTTTGTTTTTTAATAGTTAACGTCAAGATCAACTTTTTGGCTTTTCTAAAATGCTTGCGTGTTTTTAAAATTTGCACGTATACAATATTGCCATATTTTGTTGAATTTCGGGTGACCCAACAAGCGTGACAATACACATTCATAACAATTTTGCATGGAAGTTGATGTTTCAAACTCTTCCTGGGAGTAGTTGAGGGGATGCTAGGTGGTAATGGAAAGGTCAAATTTACTTTTCGTTGTCATTTTCAGTTCAAGCGTTCCAAAAAACATAGAAATGCACATCCATCTCAACTTAGCAGGAAAATTGAAGTTTCAACACCTTCCTAGGGGTAGTTAAGAGGCGCTAAGTGGCGATGGAAGGATTGATCATATTTTTTGCTATCATTTTTGGATATTTTTTTTTGTCACAAAATATATTGGTCGATATCTCATTGAATCTTATAGCCATACATTTTAACCAAACTTAACGTGTCATTACTAGGGTGACCAAAGGTAAGTTTTTAGAAACCGATTTTGTGCGCTTAAAAAAGTCTGCAAAAATCCTTACACAGAGGCGGCCTTAGCCATTGCGAGACACCGGGTGGATATATCTTTGCGAGGCCCTTGCCTTTGTGGTATAGTATAAGCTTTAATGATGCTAGAAATGCAATGTTATTAATAAAAAATTCATTAAAAGATAAAGGTTATGCAACCTAACGCACACTGCTGCTCTAACATACTAACGACACTGATAGCCTGTCAATGACAGGCGAAATGAAACACGGGAAATCATGGAACGTAAATAGAAAATACCACGACAACTACCACGTAGGAATGCGTGGCATAAGACGCGAAATTCAAATGAACATTAGTTTTGTTAGTGCGCAATATTTTTCTACTTAAGTTTTTGCGCCTCCAAAAGGCCGCCTCTGTCCTTACGCATTCTAACATATATACATATATATGTGTACATACCTGTAAACCATGCAAATAAAATTCTATCTTTATATATGTGGCGTACCATGCACATTCAGCGACTGGTGCTACGAAAAACTTTTGAAATGTCATCAGATTTCGCATTTCAAAAACCCTATCAAAATAAGATATTTTTGACATTACAAGCCCTCATGGAGCCCCAGTACTTTACAATTAACTATTTTCAGTTAGTAAAAAAGAGAAAACCACAAAATTAATGAAATATACTAAACCATTTCAACGCCCCCAAGCCGTTGCACCTAGGTAGTCCACTGTAAATATATATACTTTTACTTCTGATTCGAAATTCTTCTCATATATCTATTACAATGAGCACCCAAATGAATTTTCAGGCAACGCTTGAAAGTGAAAATGAATGGATTCATCCACATCACTGATTTGCATGTTTATTGCATGAGACAAGAAAATGAGATGTCATGCTATTTTTTTTTTCTTTTAAAAATAAGCAAAAATATGTTTAAACGCCAGAATTTTGCAGCAACCAGTAGCGTACCTAGGGGAAGCCAAGGGGTCGGTCACCTTGGTCGCATGGCCTGGTCGTGGACTTATCTTTTTTTATTTTTAGTAAATGGAAACTGTTCAATGTAGTAAATTTCAATGTGTGTGGAGGTGGAGATATCTGGATGTTAAGTAAAATCAGTGGCGTCAATTCAGTAGGGCTGGGGAGGGCATTGCCCCCAAGAAGGATCTGATACTAGTTATTATTCAATATAGTAATACAATAAACCCATCTAATTGTGGTGGAATTATAATTCTTTTTTCCCTCCCCCCGCAAGATTTGGTGAAGTGACGCCACTAAGTGAAATGTACCTTTCGCTAGAGTTTCTTTTTCTATTTGTTTTTTTTTTTTTGTAAGGTCAACTAAATTTTTGCCAAAAAACACGAAGTTTCTGCGGCAAATAAGTTCTTTACACGGGCATCCAATGTGCACGGTACGCCTCTGGCATCAACATCAAAAATTGTATTAAATAAGCAAAGCTTTTCTAAGCAAATGCTTACTTTAGGTCGCTCTAGTCATAACATATGTACATTGTACATATGTATGTATATATGTATAAGCTGCGTTAAAATAGCAATGCATCCAAATCTTATTGCATGTGTCTAGCATATTATGGTATGGTTAAGTGAATTAAACACTTTCTAAAAATGCTATCTATTTTTATGAGCAATATTTCAGGTTTTTTAGATTGAATATTATTGAATATTTGTCAACTGAATAACATTCACCAATTATAATTTTATATTTGTATTGATTTATTGCACGAAATTCCCACATTAAGTTCTCAGGTTGAAAGGCAAATATAATAGTGGTAAGGCGGGGTGGTGGTGCGTATTTATATAACAAATTGTGACACTGTGATGGCGGGGAGCCGGTCAAAATTGTCGAAAAACAGCGTTACGTAATATTTGAAGAGCCCCTAAGAATTTACCTACTCTCCTCAGTTTTTTAAAAGTTTTTGACCAACAAAGTGTTAGTATGCTTAATCAAAGTGGCAATTTGTATCTATGCACATACATACAAACAAACATACATACATACAAATACAACAATTTTCAGTTCAACTCTCCTTTAGAAACTTTTAAGAGTATTTTACAGCCTTTTATTGTTATCATAAAATTGGATTCTAAAAATGTTGTGTCTTAATTTTTGTGATTATAATTTGCACTTTTTCTTTTTGCTGTTGTTGTTGTTCGCTATTTTTTTTTTTTTTTTTCTGTTGCCAGCGCCATCATGTTGTTGCCATCTCTTTTATTTTGGTAGAGTGTGCGCTGTGCAGTTATAGTAGGCGTTTCAAATTCTGACATGATGAGCCATCACTGGTCGAGTGTTCTTTATTTTATTCTTTTCATGTGCACTGCAGTAAGAAACAACAGCTATTGGTTGTAAGTCTTCCTTTTTTTACTCTTTTCCGCAAATGTCGCACATACCACATTTCTGTTAAATTAATGTTTTTTATACAGTAAAGCTCCAATAATGTTGATACTTTAACAAAAGATGCTGAAAGTTTCAGCGTTTTATGATTGGAAAAATGTACATCCCTAGAAGACATTTCTTTTTTTGTTGTTATGCCATAAAGTGATTAACGTTGTAAGGAGTAAAGAAAAGGGAGGGATTAACCGCTACACAAAAAGTTGAATTTGACCAAAAATTAAGCACATAGTCCGTAGACTGACTCAGCTGACTTTCTTTTTAATTTATTTACTATACTTACAAATCGCCTTCAGCTAATTTAGTTACAAATACAATCTTGTAAAAATTAAAATTTACAAACTTTAACTTTTTAATACACATACAACAACACAATGAGATAATTTTTATACAAATTGGTAATTGATTATATACATTGTAGTTCTCTTATGGAATACAGCATTATGTCCTTTACTGATCCGTGCTTGCTCAATATGAAATTGTATCTTGTGAGCATCCCTATTTTTCTTCATTGACCAGAGGCGGAGACTTCTCAAAAAAATATTGGGGCACACAACTTTCAAAATTAATTCAAGTGACATCAAAAAGTATGAAAATGCAAAAGCATATGGTGAAACTACATGAAAAGTGCACAATTTATAATTGTAATCATAATTTATTGTTAATAACATTGAAAAATATTGTTTATGACAATGCAAATGCTTTACGTCTACTTTTGCGATCTCGCTTAGATCTACATTCAAAACATCTTCGGAATGTAGATACAAAATGCTTAAAAAGTTAAGCCGAGCTTTGGGTCATAGTGCTCCTTAAATAAGTTAACAATCTTCTTAAGGCCAAAAACTTGCGTGTCGTCACAGGCAACGTTAGCAACAATTTAACGAATTCCATTAATTCTGGTAATAAATCTAAAACACGTTAATCGCTTTTAAAAAAACGCATATAGTCGTCGAAATTTTTTACCGAAGTTTTGGCTTTCGGCTTGGAGTTCGTTTGTTGCAGAAGATTTTTAGCTCGCAAAATGTCCAAAAGCACCTTGCTACGTAAAATTTCAACTAATATCTGAACCAAAAGACATGATTACTTCTTTTTGAAAATTGTTATTTCCAAAGAGGATATTTTTCGCCTGGCTAAGAAAAGTGAAAACTTTTGTATCGAACCTTACTTTCAAACAATTCACAATGTCCATTTAAATAAAAGGATAACCGTTTTCGATGTTCGCGCATCACGCAAAATCTAATGGATCAATTTTGAACAAATTCCTTTAGTTATAATCCTTAAACGCTTGGTCCAGTAACGTCACTTCACCAAATCTTGGGGGGGCGGCGACAATTATAATTCCACCACTATTAGATGGGTTTATTGAATTAATGTATTGAAAAATATCTAGTATTAGATCCTTGGGGGTGGCTAATGCCGTCACCAGCTCTACTGAATTGACGCCACTGGCTTGGTCTCAATCTCCAATTAAAATTATCACGATATTCCTATTAAATATCAAATTCTTAAAGTTTTAAAATTGTTTAAGAAATGAATTACACACAGCCAAACAAGATAAGCATAACGAATCGTTCAATGGGAAGCTAATGTGTGTGTGTGTGTGTTTTGTTTTTGTCTTTCCCATGGCAATGCAATGGAATAGTTATGGAAAAGCAACAAGGAAATATTCAGATTTTACTCTCTCGCTCTTATTCTAAATTTACATTAGCAAACCACAACAACGCGGGACTTATGAAAAACAGAGCTGGGCACTACACACACATAGTTCTCTTTTATGCCCTTCAATGCATTTGTGTGTGTGTGCTTTTCAAGACAATCTGATTTGTTTTTTACGCTCTCCGCTATCTACGCATATGATAAATTAGTCTCTTTCTGCCGCAGTTGCACGAGTGCTACGTTTTGCTCAGCCACGGTGAAGAAGGATCAAAAATTACAGTAGGTCTGTCCACTAAAAACATTTAAAATTTTTCCCTCCACGGTAAAAACTAAAAACAGACTACGCGTGCAAAGTCGGCTTTCCAACTTTTTTGGATCCTTTGCGATATCTTGTGATAACTCCATGCCTACGCAAACTCTTTCACTATCAATTTCGTTCGAAATCACTGCGAATTCAAGTCTCCTGCCTGAAATAGTTTCGCTTAAATTTTCGATCATGGATCTGGATTTCGAATGGATTTGTATGAAATTTCGGCCATATATAGTAATAATTACGCTAGACTCTAGAAATTTGGTATAGGTATTTTAATAAAAAAAAACAACAAATATTTGAGAATATGGAAAAAATCGAATCACGGACACGTCTACCTCCCATGCAAAGTTGGGATGTGGTTGAGTTTTTTTTTTTTTTCAAAATGGGTATCAATTTACATTAACTTAGCAATGCTGAAAAATTTGCGATATCTTTTATAGTTTACAAGTAATTGGAGAAAAACCAAAAACTGTGGCCATTAACGGTAGTAATAGTGCTAGAGTCTTGAAATTTGGCACAGAAATTTTTAGGTTTAAAACAACAAAAAATTGTCAAAATGAAAAAATTGGTTCACGGATACGTCTACACGTCCCATACAAAGTTGGGATGAGGCTGGAATTTTTTTTTTAACAGTGGGTATCAATTTATATTAACTTAGCAATGCTGACTTCAAAAATGTTGCAAATTTTGCGATATCTTTTATAGTTTACAAGTAATTGGCGAAAAACAGTTTCTAAAGCTTATCTGTTCTGTTTTTGAAAAGCATTGGTTTTTATATCGCTTGCCCTAAGGGGGATAAAAAGAGAAAAATAGCCCTTAGCTGCTCCCCTCTACTTTAGAGAACTTCTTTCCAAATTCAAGCAATTTCCTTCATACTTTTACCTTTTACAATTGATAAAATTATTGTTAAGCGTTGCAAAATGTGAAGAAATAAAAATATTTGTTCCTTCAAATGTTGCAGTTGAAATATAATCATATATAAAAAGTTGTGAAAAAAAGCAGCTGAATCTTTGGGCTTTAGCTAATACTTTCTCACATTATATACAAAAAAAATTCCGAAATCCGGGGGTATGTATTTTTTTTATTTTATGTCAAAGCTTGCAAATTTTCCACTTTTACCATTTTTCATTCTAATTTTGAAAAATCCGCACAAATGAAACAAAGGCGATAAAACAAAATAAATTTTTGATGTACAAAGTTCAACTTTGAGCCCACTGTGTCACTAAACTCAATACAAGTACAAATTTTTTATAGTTTGTTTTGTCATTCCCTAAGTATTTTCTTAAATAATTTTTCAATCCCTGACACTTTTATTTTCTTCTTATTTATGGCCACAAAATTTTACGATGCGTTGTCGTTGCTCTTCAAAATATTGGGGGCCAATGCCCCTCAAAATATTTTGGTAGGCAAGTGCCTTGCTCTCAAAGTCGCCGCCTATGTCCTTGACTAAACAATAAAAAGGTTCTAATTTTCGGTCCTTTTTTCATATAATCGATGTCGGCACATATCTGTACGGATAGATCTGGCTCATATTTTTATTTTGGATGACCGCATACATATGAACCCTTTCGATAGACTATTTGAAGATCATATTTGCACTCTTTATCTGAGTGGTAGAATTAATTTAGGACGGCTCTGACAACGATCTATTTTAAAAATGTATATTATACGTTTGTGACACCTCGTATAAAACAAATTTGTGCGCCTTCTCGGTGCGAAATATGGGTTCAAATCCTAATTGCCTAGATAGGATAGACCAGTGTTGATCATTTCGCCATCCACGGTTGCGAGCAATGGAACGACCCAGCAGGCAATTGAGCAAGGCCTTCCCCAGAGAAGGCCTGCTAGCACTGCTCCGATTGTAAGAGGCCTTCTTAAAACTAAATTTTCATGTAAATAACAAAAAAAATTTTTTTTTTTTACTATGATTTTTGTTTTTATTTAAATTTGATGAGTAGTGCATTTTTAATTAGCAGAATAGTTACACTCCATTGAGTGTATACTCATGAAATGCTATTATGTACTGTAAATAAGGCCTTCCCAAAGCAGCAGTGCTATTAGGCCTTCCCACAGCAGCAGTGCTATAAGGCCTCATAATAGAAGGCAAAAAAGAAGGACTTCATGTATTTTTTTATTTCATGTATTGCAATGTTTTATGATTCGACATTACTTTTTTGTCATTGCATTGTACTTACACGAAATCAAAAGTTGATACATGGTTAGCAGTAAGGAACGGTGTGCATGTTGCTAGGTTGGTCTTCTGTTTCATGTTATGTTAAAGTGGTAGAGTGTTGTGTATTCAATGTGAAATTATAAATTAAGAAATCGTCACAAAAAATAAACCTTAAAAATATGAACGTAAGGGAGGTTGACGCAGATAAAAAAAAAACATTTACTAAGAGTCTCACGACGTATTAAGATTTAATTTTTTCAAAGTACTTCTATGACCCCTTCTACGGTAAGCGCTCTTAGAAGGGCTCTTGACGCAAGCGATGTAGGAAGACCTGCTCGAAGAGTACTTCTATCAGGCCTGCTAAATGAGGCCTTACTTATCGGGACGTTTCATATAAAAAAGAAAGTAAGTTTGAAAGGAGGTGGCAACGCCTTAATCTTACCAAGTAAGGCCTGCTAGAAGGCCTGCAAGCTCCTGCCTTTGCCTACTGGGTAATTTTGTGTTGTGCAAAAAGTCATTAGGACGAATTTGATTTAGCTAAATATTGGCACTGAAATTTCCTGTCAGTAGACTGTGTAAATTCGCCATTAAAAAAAAAATAAAAATATCTATAGAAGCGAAAAAAATTCATTCAGTTGAGAGAACTTTCGAGTATTTTATTTTATTCATTTTTCTATTTTTTATTTCATATATATTTTTATAATAACATGTGGTAATTTTTTTACTATTCAAATTATTCGTCTATAGCAAAACTTAAAGTGTATGATGCAAAAAATTATTTAATTTCTCGGTATTACTATAGAAAAATAAATGTGAAAAATGAATAGTGACATTTAAACTGATAAATTCTTTGCATAAAGAATTCAAAATGTTAAAAAACTCGCAATTTATATAAAAACATCAAATCTATGGTCCGTAATGATAGTCGCAAAATTTAGAGCGCTCTAAATTGAACATACCCCCGTAAGACCCCATAGAGAAAAATAGATTGTAGAAACAGTGAACAAAAGTAATACTATAAATTAAAAGACGGCAGGCAACGTGGCAGAGTGGTAAGAACTATGAACTCACAGCTCCCGTAACATGGGTTCCATACTCATCAGAGCGCACTTAATTTTGCGACTACAATAACTGGCCTATATGTTTTAAGATGGAAGTAAATAGTTTTTTGCTATGATCATTAGCCTAAAATGAAAATTTTTGTATTTACAACTTAACATTAATATGGAATTTCGGGAAACACGCAGCTGCAACGATCCTATGATATGTAGGAGGCTACAAATTGGTATCATCAAAGTTGAATTTAGTACTTTTTTAGGTACGGATTAATTAAAAAAATTAGAACAAATTCATTGTAAAACACTTCAAAAGTGTAGAATGACAATGAGTTGATGACGGTAGAATAGTATAGAAAAGATCTAAGTTCGAAATATGTACGAGCGAAATAAGAGCGAAAGAGTATTGAAAAAATGTATGAAATAAAATCAAAACATATATTGCTTAGTGCGGAAAAATATCGAAAATGTATTAAAAATTTTTTCAAATAACTTTGACGAGCATGTTAATGTTCGATCGAAAAATAGTGTGCATATCAACTGTCACAGAACAATTATGACAATAACACAAAAATTAAAGCACTTACCCCACAGTAGATATTCAGTCAATATTAGAAATGCACTGGCATGTGCGAAACATTTTGAAGCCAATACAAAAACCTTTTTCAAGAAACAGCAGCAGATGTTGCACTGTAGCAGCAACTGTAATAAACATGCACTACCTCTTTAACTTTTCAGCGACTTGCTGAACTGACTTCGTATTTTACGATTTTCAAGGATCGTTTTTTAATAAATTAAGCAAACACACATAAAATTTGGAAACAACGATATTTAAATATTAACACATTTTGCTTTTCTGAGCACTTGAAAAAGCATTTCATGAAATCAAATTTCATTTGGCAGGGGAAAATAAAACACTACACTTGCAGCGGCAATGCCAGCTCTGCCGACGGCACTGCATTTGGATTTGCATTTTCAAGCAATTTCACTTAAACATTTTGCTAAATTTATTACACAACACTTACGGTGACATTTATTTCACATATTTTATCCACTTTCATATGAATTTTAACAACATTAATAAAAAAATTCGAATATTTGAATTTGTAGAATTTAACGCGTACATTTATTTCACATGAAATTAAAACTATGCGTTGTCATTTGATTGCGTTGCCACCTGTTCAATCGCACCAACGACAGTAGTGATATTTATTG